>CAUJNA010000086.1:193034-331315 GCA_963377175.1 Effrenium voratum
CCATGGTCCCGGATGAAAGATCTTGACCCACTGGGCATCTGGTTGTTGAGGGTCCGGGCACCATTCCAGCCACGCCATGTCAACGCAACCACGGAAAGACAAGTTGATAGTTGTACGGCTGCAGACAACAACGAGTGAAAGCAAATCAACTATCATAATGCAAAAGACCACTTTTGTAGCACTGTGCGGCGCCAGCATCAAAGTCAGACTCTCCAGGAAGGTGAGGACGGGCATCAGCTATCATGTGAATTAGATGATGCCGAGGAGGAGGTCAATCCAGCATACATGAGGTCCGGTGCACCCGAAGCGAAAACTGGCCTCGCTATGCTGGGATGTGGCCGACCCAGGCGTTGGTACCCCCTGGTGACCCAGTCCCTGTAATACCAAGTGTAGAAGGTGGCGTAGGATACCGGTTGTAGAACCGTGCCTGTGGCTGTGCCGCCCGTGCTTTCCCTGGGCCAGTACACTTCGAAGTGGTGGACCTTGCGCCATTCCCGATAGGTGGTCGGGTCATCCGGGGCCGGTCCCAGGGTGTCAGGGGCAACTGGATGCCACTGACCCGGTACATAGATTCGAATCCATTCCACACTCGTTCCTGCTGGCCCATTGACGATGTCATAGTCAATATAGCGAGGTAGGACCCATCGTGCTACACCCTGCACCGTACTATTGAACATTACAACCCGACAAGCTGCCCAAAGTTATCACGGAAAGCGGCAGGCACATAGAGACGACATGCACAGCACCAAGCAAGCCAACCCAATGTGAACTCACATACAAAGCAAGCACAACCGCATCTTTATCCAACATGCTACTCAAGTGTCAATCCGAATCATCCCAAGGGTCATGGAATGGCGGCGGTGACGGTTCCCGCCACGCCCCATCCGGTGCCGACGAGCCCACCGAGGACTCGACGTCTGCATTGACGAGCATCGCGAATCCGATGGACTGTACAGGAGGTCCAAGTCGTTGGTACCCTCGTGTTTGCCAGTTTCGGTACTCCCACACGTGGTAGGAGACATAGGAACTGGGCGTGGCTATAGGATCCATTGTGGTGCCTCCGGTGCTGTCTTCAGACCAGTACACTTGGAAGTGATATGATCTGCGCCACTCCCGATACGTGGAGGCGTAAAGTGGGTCAGGAACTGGCGCCTCCTCAGGAACGGGCCTCCAAATGCCCGGAGAGTAAATTCGAATCCATTCCACTCCTCTGTCGATCTGGTACTCGAAATACTGGGGGTTCATAGCAGCAATACGGGCGTGTACGACTGCTAAACCAGGCGAAAGTCTGCGGCAAGGACACACATGCATTGCCAACCGCACATATCCGTTGAAGAGCAAGGCAACTTTTCAAACACAAGGTGAAACACAGCAACGTGGTCTGAAATGTCTGACTCCTAGCTTTCACTGTCGTTGATGTCGCACACACCTGCAATGATAGTGACCTGGTCGTCTACGAGCACAAGGGGAAAGACATTTCCGTCCATGGCGCAGGATGGCGTGACAGTAATGCTTGCATGTTGCCGATGGGGATTGCGATAGACGGCCAGCACGCTTGGAATAAAACACTGTAAAGGGCCGTCGAGATCGCCGCGGCGCTCCAGCTGATGCTGTCCGAGATCGTTTGGACGAGCGCCCTGGACTGCGTGGTTCTTCATCACGGGAAGGGTCAGTGCTGTAGATCGAGCGGCGTGTGCGCTGCGATTTCGAAGAGGTAGGGCAGGATTGTCCGCGGGGGGCTGAGATCGAGGGGCTGCGTACCGAGGGCATAAACTGTGGGTGTAGAATCACCGGTGGTGGTGGTGGTGGTGGAGGAGGAGGTGGAAGAAGCAATGGCAGACTTGGCGGGGGCGGAGGCGACGTAGTCAGCCAAATGGGTCTGTCGAGTAGAGCCCCGGGTCCATGAAATTGTAACCACGTCGGCTGCGCTCCATGGGTCCAGGTAATGTACGTCTGTACAACTTGTTCTGACATGATTTGAGCAACTCAGGCAAGACATCACTGCATGTCAACGACATCTCGCGACACGACAAGCAAGATTGAGTCACGTGCAAGCAAGCAAGTATCATGTGATCAACAACTCAAACCGGACACACCGCCGCCGCTTATCATTTGGTCCATCAATGGGCGCTGCTGCATTTGCCGGGCTTGTTCCTAGCTGCGAGCCTCAAGTTGTTGATAGACCTTCCATGCCTGCTTGACTTCCTCAATCGGCTTCTGAAGAAACCGCGCAATGGTCTTATAGGTGGGCCTGGAATCTTTATCTTTCTTCCGTCTCACCATTTCATCCAGCTCGCCCTGTGTCCATGCCGTGAAAGGTTCACGGTATGCATTGCGAAGTGCAATGGTGAATTCTTGTAGAAGTTCCCGAGGACCATGAACCACCGTCGGCGACGGCCGGAACGACGAGGCACCTGGATGCGGACGTATCGAACCGTCAGAATCCGAATCATGTGTCGTAGGCGTCGTCTGTCCTGGCTCTCGTCCACCGTGTGCCACGAAAGGGGCAAGGGGACGAGGCGGTGGCAGCCGATCCAACATAGATTCGGGCCGAGTACCAGGATTGTGGTCACTAGCATCACGATGTGCCGCTCGAGGCGGGGACAAAGCCGGTATGTACCAGGTAGATGACGTGTCCACCGGTCGAGCCCGAATGCGTGTGGGGGATCGAGATCTGTCAGATGAGGCGTGCTCCGTAATGATGCGGGGCCGTAACCCATGTCTGGAGTTTCTTGGCGCTCTCGGGGTCACCACCGTGTCTGTCGGACGACCACGCTCCGTCATCAAGGCAAAGTTCAGGGTGTCCAAAGCTGTCGCAACTTGGGATGCAAGGACATTGAGCACAGCCACCAGGTTATTCACAAACTCAGCTGACAACTGCATGGCAACCGATCAAACCACAAGGTCAACTCAAGCAAAGCTGCAAAGCGATAATGCTGCGGCATGACAGAGATATGGTGCATGCAAGCATGAATGTAGCAAACGCTGAGGTACTTTTGTCGCTGTTGCTCCGTCACCGTTCATAAGACAGACCTGATGGTCGGCAAGCTGGCATGGCTTTGACCGCCGGTGGATACTTAGGAGTGTGAGCGTGACGGCGAACCACGGGAACCGCATCAACAGGACGGTCTGGGAGCCGTCGATGATGGCTGCGGGATCGTGTCCGGTGCGGCTCTCGATGCCTAGATCTTCGCCTTCGTCTGTGTTCCCAGGAGGTGCTGACACTCACCGTGCGTACGTGAGCAGGGTGCTCCGCACGGCTATCCGTGGTGGCCACGAGAGTGACCGGCGTTGCCATGTGGTCAGATCTGACCGATGTTGCTGGCAAGTGCGGCGGCGCCGTGGACGGCGGAGGCAGCGGCGGGGGATGAACTTCCGGAATCGGTGGCGGTGGGGGCGGCTGTGGATGTCGCTGCTGGCCTTCAAGACGCTGCAGTCCAGCCAGAAGTAAACTGATCTGCGATGACATAGCGAGTAGCATATGCCGACAATCGCGTAGCAGATCCCCATGATCCATCACAATCCCGGAAAGATGAGACACCCAGGGCCAAATCAACCAGTGATGACCAAAAACGGCGACGGCAAGCAACAGAAGGCAGACAACCAATCATGCAAGCAACACCGTAAACGGAAACATCAAAGTCAACCATGAGCCGCGGACAACTCAATGCGTTTTTCCGGAAGAGGAGCGTCATGATGTACATCATGAAAAACAAAGCGTACACCACGTCGGGTCAGTAGCAACGCTATTGTACTGGCATGCCACCATGGTTCACCAGAAGATGCCCATGTAGCTGGGCACTGCGATCGAAGATCTTAGTTTCCACCTGCCATCCTTGGCATGAATACAGTCATAGTAGTGGGAGGCTGCTATGTCCGCGCACACGCCGCCGCGGGGTATAGTGCAATGCTGTTGTCGGAGACGAGCAGAGCCACCAATGCACACCGGGCGGTCCGTCCGGATTCCACCGAACTGCGCTGCAGCTTGGATTGCCGCTTCCTGAGACTGGAGGCTGCCTCTGCAGTAGAATCCCATCGGAGGCAACCAGACTTCGTTCCAGTTGGAGCATTCACGATTGGGGGAAGGGTGTTCTTGCCACTTCGAAGGTCGGATCAGTTCCTCATCACGCAGGATTTGCATGGCAGCCTGTATGTTGGTGTTGTGAGACCAGAAAAATGTGGACTGCGATTGGGTGCGATGCTTGTCCGGCAACAATCGGCGTGGCTCAAATGAGAAGATGATCCCAAAGAGGTTCTTCTGCGAGTTCTTTTTGTCCGCGGAGAAGTAGTGAAACGTCCGCGTGGTTCTGCTGATATATGGCCACTTCTCCTCGCAAGTGCCGAGCTGGACGAGGAGTTGCTGCGGTAGTGACCGCCGCGAGATCTGGAAGTAGTCCGAAATGTCTTTGACCACTTGCTCCGTCCAGCGTCCCGGAACCCCATGCGGTGGCTGAGCAAACGGGAACTCCGAAATGGACTTGACCCGCTGTTCATCTTCGATGATGCTGCGGCGGTGCGGCATGAGGCTCCTGTAGACCGACTCCCATGATTTCTTCAACAGCTCCGGTTCAGGAAATACCAAGGCGGCAATCGAAGGCAAGGTGTAGTAGAGGACATCGTTCACTTCGATGGCGATCTCCTCGATCCGGCACCCAGTGCGTAGCCTGAAGCGATGAACCCCCAAATCAGGCACCTGCCGACGAACTGAGAGAGGCACCAGCGCGATGCGGTTCTCAGAAGGACTGCCATGAGCAGGAGGAAACGGAGGCGAGCGTGGCCTCCTTTGATCACTATGGGCGCGTCTGCCATCACTCCTCCATTCACCCCAATCCTCTTCCTCATCCGAATGCCCTTGCGGGCCCGGTGTGAGCTGGATCCGCGAAATTCGTGACCGGGGGGAACGCGATCGGGGCTGCCCAGTGAGTGCTGGTACGTCACGTGACGAGCCGTGGGATTGCACACTTTGCTGGTGTGCTATGCCGTGAGTCCGAATGAACATTTAAATCTCATTGCCGTTGATGAAGTTGGGGAGGTGCTCGAGCGTCACGCGGCTCGTGGTTTGTACTGATCCGTCAGCACGCAGAAGGCTAGTGACCTTATATTGAGTCCGAATGAACATTTGGATCTCATTGCCGTTGATGAAGTTGGGGAGGTGCTCGAGCGTCACGCGGCTCGTGGTTTGTACTGATCCGTCAGCACGCAGAAGGCTGGTGACCATATATTCCGCCATGGTTCTGAGCCAGCTACATGGAAACAAAGCGCAATGCAACAACAACAGGCCCAAGCATGCACAAGAAGAGACAGAAAGACAAGCTCACATGCAGATTTTGTCCCAAGTCGACGGCGAACGTCCCGCAGAAGGTGAGATTCAAAACCTTTGGCCTCATAAAGGCGTTTGAGAGCGTCGAGCCCATGTTGTTGTTGAACCGCCGGTTGTGCACCGCGTATGATGAGCCACGAGCGAGAAGACCAAGAAGAATAAGTGAACATCCGATCATTGGCACTCCGAATTCCTTTGATTTGGGAGGGATGATCAGGTAGCTGTGGAGTAATAGTTCTGGAGGAAGAATCACATCGGTAACCCAGTACTTTGTCATCATGTTGAACCTCAAGCATCACTGGCGGGCGATAAAATTCCAGGGAAAGAAAGTTCATGAGCACGGGTGAGTGTGGGGCCGAGTCTCGAAGGAGAATGAAACGATTGTCGACGTAGCGCTCATGCCAAATCACACCAATGTCGGGCATGCAAAACCGCAGAGAAATCATGGTTTGGTGCCAGAAGAAATCCTCAACCGTAGCAACCAAATTGCACAACGGTGGCGCGGCTGGTGATCCCATAGCGACTCCTCGTTCTTGGCGGAACAAGTATCCGTTGATCTCGAAGTGACTGTTGTCAATGACAAAATCCAGAAGGTGCCGGAGATCTTGTTCACGAAAAATTCCAGGGATCTTGGTTTGACGGCGCCACTTTCCTTTGAACATACGGCGTCGATGATCTGACTTGACTTCGTACACGGACCATTGTGAGGAACCGCGAAGGCCAACAACTTGATCGTATCGATGGAGAAGCACTTGAAGCGCCTGGTGGAATCGTTCCGTAGGAATGGACGTGAAGAAGCCTGACAAGTCTTGCGACACCAGGTGGATGTACTCATCAGGATCTGCTTTTGACAGTGCTTCCCACAGCTGCTGGATAAGTTCTTGTACTGAGAGTTGACCTGCAATGTCGGGGAAGGCCGCCTTGGTGAGTTCAAATATAAGTGCACCGAAGACCGTGAGGAAGGGAGCTGCCCATGTGCGAAAGAATGAGATGATGGGTCGAGCTTTCTGCCAGTCCTTGGTCGGCTGTGGGAGGATGCGCGCTGTGGGCAACGGTGCTTGAAGTCGAAGGCCCCATGCATATCGTTGACGTAGGAGAGAAGGTACTGTGTTTACCACTTCAGAGCGGAAGGATGCTGCAGATTCGCGGCAAAGTGAGAAGACATCCCCCGCGCAGAATGTCTTCCGCATCAATATGGCAAACAGGGACGGGCACATCACATGTGCGCGGGAGGGAAAATGATCCGCTGGGATACTACCCACGAAGACAAAGAAGCCACAGTGCGTTGCAACGATGTCGATGACCAATAAGCCCGATCTTGGAGGTTCATCCGATGAGTATCCATTAACTGAGTCACAACCGGCTGTAGATCTGAAAGTAGACCGGAACCATGTACATGCCAGCGGCGAGCAAGTTTGCGAAGTTGTGTGGTGAAACGTTGATGCAATAAGTCGACATCACCGAAAAACTGATCCTTCATTGAGGCGGCCATGATTTCAACGTTAATGTCCGCATTGATGCGAGAAAACTCATCCACCATTACTGCGTGACCATGTGCACGGTGTAGATGATGATCATCGATGTCCAAACAGCGACACGGAAAGGATGTGTCAGGCGTCCATTTGCGCTGCCATGTGCGATAGTTGTATATCTTGTCGCCCAATGTGGCGCTGCGAGTTTCCACAACCCGGATCTTTGGAATGAAAAGAGAAGGGAACAGATCCCGATGAGAAGCAATCCAGCTTTGTAACCATGTGCCAAGTAGAGCTTTCCAATTCTGGACATGTAGCGGCGGCAAGAGTAGCTGTGTCAAAGTGGTGGGTGGTTGTAGCCGTCGTTTGCGCAGTACCTGGGCGAGGAGCTTCTGGGCCTTGGAGCGGAAGGGCTCGTTGACAAAGACTGCGAGCCGCAATAAGTAGTACAGCTGAGTGGGAGGGAAAGCGGCCGACAGTAGGTCACGCATGACTTGGAACGACGCTCCTGTATTCGATCCCAGCTGATAGAGAATCGAGTAGTGGGCTTGAATGTCATCCAGGGTGTCAGGTCGTAGTTGCCGTTGGAGATCCGGATGTAGTCGTCGTCGAAAGCGCTTGTGCAAGCCGAGGGAAGTGGGAGACGACAACGAGTGGCGTCGAAAATCAACAAGATGTTCCCGGAAGCCCACCTTGCGCAAGATTCTGTGTACCCAGGGCGCATTCAAATGCGGGCGTAGCAGGTATTGCCATTTGCTTTCTTGAACCCACACCGAGGAAACTGGAAGTTTGATTTCCACTGGTACAGCACAGAAGAGCCAGTAAGTATTGGATCGTTTCCAATAGTGAAGCGCCGGTTCAAAGAAGGCATGCCGTCCACGAAGTAGTTGTAGAAATTTGCGACTGCGTGAGTGTTCACGACGTAGAACATCCTGATCTGTCGCCCCAACATAGTATGGTGTGTGCCATGGCGAAAGTCGAATGTAGACGCACGGTTGTTGGTGATGACCTGGATCATGTATGAAGTCGTAGAGGTCAGGAAATCGCGCCCGCAATGAGCGTAGATGTCGCGTGTCAGCGAAAGTTGAGTGCATGATTTCACACAAGAGAGAAGTCTTGTAGAAGTGAAGGACTTCGAAGAACGGCGGGAAATAGCCGTGATCTTGTGAAATGAGACGTTGTAAGAAACTGATCAATAAATAGGCAGCGCACCGACATCTGTGAAGCTCGTACCTGTTGGCCACGGTGTGCTGAGAGTTGGACATAGCGCGATTCGGAATCTGAAGGGCTATCCGGACCACAACTAAGACCTCAAGGATGAGACCCAGCCACGGCAATTGTGTGATGGATTCGTACTCCTCAATTGGAATCGACGGTGGTGGTAGTCCAGGAAAACAGTAATGCCAGCACGTAGAGAATATGGTCAACGAGTGCAGAAGGTCGTCCAGCGACTGCCATTGTGCAACATCATCATAGATTCCGCAGCGGCGAAGTTCATCCAACATGGTGAGATGCAACCAACGAAATCTACCACAAGGCGGCGACATGAATACAAGCATCACAGACAATCACACAAGAGGCAATGCAAGAACAAGCAAGTACAAGATCAATCAGGTGCAACGCAGACACTTGACGGACGAGTTTTCACCTGGACTCATCCGTGACATTGTTGCCGCTCCGGGCTCATATGAGAACGAAGGTCATCATGATGCCTTCTCATCCACAGAGCAGGCGAGCGGTCACGATGAGGTGACTCAATGCCTTCTCAGTGAGTTTGGTAAGATAGCCGGGTTCTAGTCCCCACGAAGCCGCCATTGCCCCGAGAGTGGGTGCATCGCCTTTCGGCATGCGTTGCCTCGCCTGAAGAAGCTGCGTCGCCATAGAATCTAATGACTTGTTGCCGTTGAGCCGGGGTGATTGGCCCACTTAACCAGCGATGCCAAAGTGGTTGTTGTGGGTGCTTGCTTGAGGAAAAGGCGAGGTTGGTCACTGGTCCATGTGTAGTACTTGACAACTTCATCCGGCGTGCTGTGCATGGTGAGCAACTGTGACGCCGCCGGTTTGGACGGCGGTGACGACACTCCGTGAAGAGACTGCATGATCCGAGGTTGCACCACGCTATCAAACGACTTGCCATCCAGGGCTGGCTGGGGCAGGGAGCTGGCAGGTGACGAGGATGGTGTGTGGTTGACCGGTGGCGGTGTAACCAACTCTGCATCATCCTTCTGGTTTGTCATCGTGGGAGAGGTCGATGCGCGAAGTGATGCGGAATACTGAGCTTGGAGAAGTTCGTGTGCACGATTCAATCATTGAACTTTTTGACCATGTCATCGGTCTGGGCGGCAGGTGCGAGAGAGGTGTGATGTTGTTGAAGAAATTGAAGTACCAAGTTGGCCAAATGGTCGTGGACCTTGGTGCGCTGATTGAAGTCATCGATGTTGAGACCCAGCGTGTTGGCAAGGTCCTTTTCCAGGGTGAGCAGGTTGAGTGACTGTGATCTTCGTAGTAATTTGGAACAGGTACTCCAAAGTAAGGCCTCGGTGCGGGTGCGAAAGCCTTCCCACGTCACGAATCGGCCGTGTGCAAACGGCCTGAGTAGCCAGTTGGTGAGGCCCCCGTGGATAACCTGAACCAGGCGTACGTCCCTAATATCCATGCCTGACATGTCGCGAAGGTTGCCATGCGGAGTGTTGGCAACAGTCATGGGCAGGCTGAAGTTGTAGAGTTGATTGACATCAAACATGCCGTCTCCAGGTGTCCAGTCAGGCGAGGGAGTAAGCCAGGCTTTCTGAGGGCGAACCGGTAGAGCCGCAGGAGGTCCAGGTGACGGTGTAGGTTGGGAAGTAGTGACCGGTGGTGGCATCACTGGTGGCATGAACTTGGATGGCGTGGGATCAGGAGGGATCGGCATCATGTAGTTGATCGCCGGGTATTGGAATTGTTGTGTGGGGTTGTGAGTCGATTGAAAATTGGTAGGCATCATCGGAAAGTTGTTAGCAGCGCTGTAGCCGGAGTTGTGTTGCCATGAAACCAAGTTGTTCCAATCCATGTTCTCCGAGACCTGGTTGTCATTGTGCTCACGTCGGCGTGCTTTATGAGCTTGAGGGGACTGACTCCGATCACGTCTGCGTCGAGTCCTGGATCTATCACGATCATCACGTCGAGACATGGTGACGCAACTGACTCTGAATTTGCACACTTCCACCTTGAGAGAGTCGGACCCGACAACATTCAAATCAACGCAAATGCAAGTTAGCGGCCCTCAACTGCAATGGTCGATCGACATGCACAAGGCAAAGCAAATACAAGTCAGCAATCGTCAACCGCGGTGATACGAGCAACAAGTTCAACCAATGGTCGGGAAATGCAATGAAATCGGCAGCTATCAACTGTGGTGAGACGTCGCTATGATCTGACGGCTTTCTTCCCTTTAGTGAAACCTCGTTCCTGATTAAATCTGAAATTCCGCCGTTCTATGATAAGCACGTTGAGGTCAAATTTTCCGACAGAGCCGGCCCGGGGTCACACAATGGGTACACCCGAGGATTCCCCACGAATGGGGTGTACACACTTAAACTCCAAATGGAGAGTGCTAATCTTTCGAGTACAACTGATGAGTCTCGAGTACAACTGATGAGTCTCGAGTACGATGAGTATCTGCTTGATTTCCGCGGGCAAAGAGGGGACCTTGTTGGGAAGCAGGTACGTAGCTGAGCGTCCTCAGCTACTTCCCTTCCAGTGACCTAGCTTCGTTGGATCAGGTCAGTCACTGGAAGCCTGATCCCCCTGTTGCAACAAGAAAACGGTTTTTGGGCAGGGTTTTGCCACACACACACACACACAGACACACACACACACACACACAGACACACACACACACAGACACACACACACAGACACACACACACACAGACACACACACACACACACAGACACACACACACAGACACACACACACAGATACACACACACACACACAGACACACACACAGACACACACACAGATACACACACACAGATACACACACACACAGATACACACACACACACACACACACACACACACACACACACACACACACCCTTGGCTGTTGCTGCTTGTACAAGCAGACAACACTTGACATTATTTGGTCTGATCCTTTTCTCTTTGCTTGCGTCCCGATGCTGTGGGGACAGTGCATGAAAAACCTTCAGATACTTGAGAAGCTGGTTTGGGCTTTCTGTAGCGCTTTGGGAGGGCTAGGCTTTGCTCATTTGCAGCACTTCGATTTTTTGTCGTAGAACCTGATTGGAGGTTCCCTGAAGAAGGCTATTTGAAGGAGGTTTCTAGAGGATTCCAGCGCAGCGGAATCCATGACGAGTGGGTATGCCTCGTGATGCGCGCACCTCAGGAGGGCAAGACTCCACCCTTGGGACTCACCGTGGCGCTGGGCTTTGACTCCTTCTTGGTGTCCAGGAGCGGGTCCGGCCAGTCCAAGAGAAGGTTCCCATCCAAGCCACCAGGAAGAAATGGGGGGTAGGTACTCCTTACAAAGTGGCAAGTGGCTATATAAAGGGAATATGAACCCTCCCCCCCCAAAAAAAAAACAAAGAAGGAGAATATATTTTTTGGGTAGTGAGAACCTTCCTGGAACAAGATCGGTTCCAGTGGTTCCATCCCCAGGCAGACCTACAGGAATGCTCCAGCAGCCTGCTACTTTTGCAATGACGTGACAGCGCCCTCGGAGTCTTGCCTGCACCAGCACACTATTGATCTAGTTCCGCGGCTCTTCCTGGGGGCTCATTGTGGATGATGTGTGGAGACTTCGGCTCGTCAAAGTGGAAATCAAAGACTATGTCAGTTGCCTGGATGGCGGTGACATAGCAGACCTGAATTGTCAACCAAACGCAGAAACACAGAGACGCAGAGACACAGAGACACAGAGACACAGAGACACAGAGACACAGAGACACAGAGACACAGAGACACAGAGACACAGAGACACAGAGACACAGAGACACAGAGACACAGACGCGCACACACACAGAGCCACTCCCATGCCTTGCTGAGGATTCTCTGGCCTTCAGGACGGAGTTGTTGGATTGCCACTGCTCTCCCAAGTCTTTGCCATGCTTTGCGAAGCTTGTTTTCCCAGGAGCACGGATCGGCGAAAGTGAGATTCTCTAGAGTTTGCTTGCTCAGAAATTTGCTCCCAACTTCTGCTAGCAGAATTCAGTGGGGCCAACACACACTTTGGGGGAAGCCGGGGTCATGTTCATACCCTCAGAAGGTGTGTGTGTGTGTGTGTGCCAGTTGGTTTTCTTTCGCGCACGGTTGTCCATGGTCAGTTCCCCCCCTTCCCTGGCCACTCCCCAGTTGTGCGGTCAACCCCGAACCTCTTTGCCCCGCGTTTTTATCTCTCTTGTTTTGCCAGGACGCTGGACCAGCAGTGCACCGTGACCCGGCCCGGCATCTCCGGGCTCGCCAGCAACTGCGCCGTGGAGCTGCTGGCGGCGCTGACGCAGCACCCGGAGAGAGCTCTCGGGGTTGGAAGTCGATGCCATGGGCTAATTTTGGTTCAGATCCCTCAGTTCAGGTAGTCCGTGGTTGGATTGGTGGATTGAATTGGTGGATTGAATTGGTGGTTTGGATTGGTGGTTTGAATTGGTGGTTTGGATTGGGTGGTTTGAATTGGTGGTTTGGATTGGTGGATTGAATTGGTGGTTTGGATTGGTGGTTTGGGGGGGTTGAGCCTCTGAATCCAGTAGAGGGTAAGCGGGAAAACACCCCGAACCACCAAACTATCAATCCAAATCACTTGGAAGGAAGCTGATGCTCCACAAGTGAAGCACCACACAGCACCAGACCTCGCACTGGCTGCTTTTCATTTTCTTTTGGGCAGCTTCTGAGTGCGAATCTACGCTCCGGGGCGAATCCTGACTTCGTGATTCCCAGCGGAAGCAGCCCAAGCCTTGATGTCGAAGGGTGCAATCCGATTTGTTGCAGTAGTCAAGATGGACCCCTTGGAATTTGTTGCGGCCTGTTTCTGCGGCATTGTCAGCAAAAGGCATGCGTTTCGGCAGGACGGCTTTGCAGCCGAGTCATCCAATTCGTCCAACGCTTGCCTCGAGTCTCCCTTGGGCGGCGTGCCCCATCAGGCCTGAGAGAGTGGAAAAAACAAGGGCAAGGCTCTGCGCTCAGGTTCGAGGCTTTGCAGCTGACTATGCGTTGTCCCCCACAGAGACCGAGCCCTTCGTGCATTGCATTTGCTGCTCGCAAAAGGCGGGGCCGTTGCACGGCGCATTGTGAGCAACCTGACAACCTGGATCTGAAAGTTTTGGCAGATTCTGGCGTGCGCCATGGTTTCTCAACCCAGCTGTCCCTTGCCCGAAGCTGCCAAGATTGATTTGAACTGAAAGCAACTTGCCATCATTCAGTTCCCTGCAGGTGCTGCAACAATATGCCGCAGAAGGAGTCCCATTTATTGAGAAGGTCATCGCTGATTCGTCCATACTGGAGGACTTCACACATAGATGCATCTTTTGAGGGCGTTGCCGTTGCGTCGCGGATTTCTGTGCAAGGTCGAGAAAAAACAACTTGTTGACATGATCATCTAACTTGGAATATGGGCTGCAGGGCGCTGGGGTTTCATGAAGCGCTGGCCATGGCTAGCCTGTGACACATGGGAGTCATTGAGAGGATAAAGCTCGTGTGAAAGCTTCTGTTTGGCTTGCCTTGCGAGCTCTCGCCTAGGAGATTTCCGGCCTCGCGGAGATGAAAGCTGGCATGCAGGGGGCCTGGCTGGACTGACTTGCAGGTGTGAGGTTTGTGGTCCTTCGCTGAGGTGTGAGGCTGAGGTGGAAGCCTTTGATGACTTCGACGACCTCTGAGGGGCAGAAATGCATATAGCTGCCGCTGGGTTGACAAACGCAAGTTGATGCAATGTCGCGCAGACGATGACGGAAGCGTGGCCTGCTTGTTGATCTAGGATTGGCCGCTCTCGCTCTGCTATGCGCTTCAAGATGCAAGGGGGATGGCTTGCAGATGGGTCTCCGCGGCATTTTGGGCTCAGGCAGAGCCACCTTTGTGTGACTGTAGCACATACCCGCCCGGGCAGCCCCACACCATGTCGCTCATGAGGTTGGGGCATGCGCTGCGAGTAAGGTTTGTGTCAACATCAGAAGTTCTTTCTATCCAAGCATTGGGAGGGGACCTGATTTTGAGTTCCTTTGGTGCCAGGGCCGTCACCAAGGGTCGCATGACAGCCTCAAGGTGGGCATGTGCGATGTGCCAACATGGCCTGAAGTGCAAACTCACCAGGGGAACAACATAGGGCAAACAAAGCAGGGGGATTCTGATGTTTCACCCTTTTTGAAAAAGAGGGGGCGTCATGGTTTGTTCTTTCTGCACCTGGCGCTGCATGACGATTCCCACACGTTCTCAGAGAGCCAAACGAGCAGGCTGCCAGCGGTCGCGACACGGACCAGTGCCTTCATGCCTTCTACGCCGCTTGCTCGGATCTGCTTGATTCAGCATCACGGCCCCATGTCCTTCATTGCTTTGGGGCCTATTGTTTTCTGTTCAAAGGGATGGACTTGGCCACTCCTGAACTTTGTGGATGTCACCATTGGCTCAGCGAAAATAGTAGGAGGAGGAGCTTCCCCTCCCCCGTGAACTTAGGGAGGTTTGGCGAGCAGGAACCCACACAGCTTCACTTGAATCACAGCCAAAAGGGACACTTTTGAGACCTTGCTAAGTAATGGACTTGACTTGATTCTGGTTGGAGCCATCAAAGAACTCAGGGCTGTGCATCGCTGTGATTCATCACCCGGCCGTTTGCCAGACCTCAGGCCCGCTGAATGGGAAGCTTCAGGCTATGAGACCTCCAAGAAGAATGGCGCACCGAAGGTTTATTCGATGTGGAACAGGTGGGAGTGAATGAAACGAGCGGCCACAGAATAGGTCAGTCAGGGTCGGGCCAAATTGGAACGAACAACCACACCACGGCTGCTTCACAGGGAAACATGATCTTTGTCAAAGTTGGTCAACCCAACCCGAACCCAGTCCACAAGTCTCTCGTTTCGGGCAAGGTGGTTCCCCTACGAGCCTGTGCCCTACTCCCCCAAGCTGGGCCCCTACATTGAGACCGTGGAGAAGGATCACGTCTACTACTGGTGCTCTTGCGGCGAGGCGACTACGCAGCCATGGTGCGACAACGTGGGCTGCAAGGACACCAAGTTCAAGCCGATTGTCTTCATCCCCTCCGAGAGTGGACGGCAGTACTTCTGCGGAAGCAAGCACAGCCCATCCAGGCCCCTCTTCAACGGAACCTGCTGGACAATGTGGATGGATGTGAACACCATCCCAGCTGCCGGCGTCCTGTTTGGCATCAGCTTCGGCGTTGGCGTGGTCTGCACATGGCTGGCACATCCCTGAGAGCTTCGGGCGAGATCACATCAGGGGTTGAACGATTCACATGGTAGGACACTTAGCAATACAGCCATCTTGTTGATTTTTGCAATGCAGATTCTCCCCCGATGGATAGAATCATCATGGAACATCTAAATTGAACATGAAAATTGATATTCTACATGTAAATTCATTCACTATATGGTGTAATATAAGGTTATTATTGATTATAATATTATTAGTTCTATTTTGATTGGAATATAAACATAATATTGAATATAGAGATATATATTAATAAATATATATGGTACAGCGTTGCCAGCCCCCCCCCCCCCTCCCCCCCAATGGTCATGGGTCAGACAAGTACCCCCCCCCCCCTGTGGTTGTGGTCCTGTGGTTGGGTTGTGGTGGTTTAGGGTTGGTTTAGGGTTGGTTTAGAATTGGTTTAGGGTGTATTTAGGGTGTATTTGGGGTTAGTTTAGGGTTTGTTTAGGGTTGGTTTATGTTGTTTTAGGGTTGGTTTAGGGTTGGTTTAGGTTTAGAGGTTTACGGTTTAAGGTTTAGTTTAGGGTGTATTTAGGGTTGGTTTAGGGTTAGTTTAGGGTTGGTTTATGGTTGGTTTATGGTTGGTTGCGGGTTGGCTTGTCCTGGGGGTGGGGGTGCCGGGGTGTTGGGGTGCGAGTTTAGGGGGTCGGGGTGAGGGTGGGAACGTAGGTGCTAGGATCCGGGGGTCTCGGGTTGGGGGGGGGGGGTCCTCCGACTTCGCTCCCCACCGAGGTCGGACCCGATTTTGCTCCAAGCTTCCAAGTTGGTTTTCAGCCCGAAAAACCCTGGTGGCCCTGGTGCGGGCCTGGTGCGGGGGCCTGGTGCGGACGGCAATCCTGTGTTGGGCACAGAATTGCCCCTTTAATCCTGCGCTGGCAACAGAATTGCTCCACCCATTCCTGCGCTCATAGCAGGATTGCCCCGGTGCACTACCAGCAGCTCGGGCTTGGAGCTGTTCTTGCCCGAGCACAGCCGTGATGGAGCCGGCCCTGTAGCCCGGCGCGGCCTCTCGGGGGACCCATACCATCGGGGGGGGGGGGGGGTTAGCAACACGGAACACGGGACCATATATATTAATAATTATATATTATAGAAAGAAATAATTTATTTGAAATGATATAAATTGATGTATTATTGGTATGTTTTTTTTTTTGAAGATATAATTTTGATTATTTATAATTTAATGGTATTTAAAATTTGCGAAATTATATTATAGTATTTCGAAAATGAGGTTGAAAATTAAAACAACATTTTGTTAAATAATGTTGAAATTAAATTATAATTTATGTATATAAAATTTTATATATATATATTGTTGTGATGATATTTCTTTTGTTATATTGTTTTTGTGTTTTATTTATTTATTGATTTTTTGGTGGTTGTATTGTTGTTTTCCGAATTTTTAATTAAATGGTTACCGATATGTTTGAATTATAGAAATATATATAATATTTTTACATATATTATTTATTAATATTGATAATTTTAATACATTTATATATTGTTTTTATATTAATACAATTGGTGAATTTGATGGAAAGATAGATTAATTATATATATATTGTATAATGATTTATTAATGGTTTTTAAATATATATTATATAAATATAAATATATATAATTAAAAAACATATATTATAAAAACAAAAAATATATAATATTAAGATTTTTTTGTATTAATAAAATTAATGAGATTAGTGGAAAGAAAAATTAAATATATAAATATTGTAGTGGTATTTATTGTTGTATTTTAAAAATAATGATTTTAATATTCTATTTATAATTTATATATGTATTTATGTATATATTTATGTTAAAGAAATTCCGTTAATTCCATTATCAATAATGCTAACAAAAAGTCAAAGAGGAAGACAAAAGAAAGAAAGAGAGAAAGAGAGAAAAGAGAACAAGAAAGAGATAGAGAGAAAGAAAAAAAAAAGATAAGATAAACAAATAAAAAAGAAAAAGAAAAAACGATAAGAATAACAAAGAGAAAAAACGAGAACTAAGATAGAAAAAAAAAAAAGAGAAAAAAAGAAAGACAAAAAAGAGAGAGAAAGAGAATAAAAGAGAGAGAGAGAAAAGGAGAGAAAGAGAAAGAGAAAGAGAGAGAGAGAGAGAGAGAAAGAGAAGAAAAAAAAAAGAGAGACAAAGAGAGAGAGAAAAAGAAAGAGAGAGAGGGGGAGGGAGAGAGAGAGAGAGGGGGAGGGAGAGAAAGAGAAAGAGAGAGAGGGAGAGGGAGGGAGGGAGGCAGGCAAACAAGCAAGAACAATGGTAGAATAAAACAAACAAAATAATCAGAAACGAAAAGAAAGATAGAACAAAAGGAAACAAGTGGAGCTTAAAAGGAGGAGATATGGCATACGACAACGTAAAAATATATCATTTTTATAAACCCACCTGTAAAAATAAACATAGATAAATAAAAAAATAAAACATGAAAGATGTAAAAAAACATAGAAATAAACGACAATCACGGACACATAAAGACAAACAAAGACAAACCAAAACAACCCGAAAAACAAAAAGACACAAACAAACAAAAAAAAAACAAAGAAACACAAACACCAGATATACAAAAATACACAAAAATAAGCAAAACAAACCAATGATTACGAAATACATAAATATAAATATATAAAAAACATAAATAAATAAAAATAAAAATAATTATATAAAAAATAAGAATATAAAGAAGAATCGTAATGCCGGAAATACTCAACAAAATTATTAAAAATCCTCGAAAATTTCGATTTCGGGGCCTTCCGAGTTACGTAAAGAAACGAGACCTTAAAACATAAAAAAAAAAAGGGGGAAAAAAAAAAAAAAAAACATAACAACTATTACGATTCTGTCGAAATACCAATGCACAAGAAATACAATCTCGAGGATATACATATTTATAAAAACATGATTTTTTTTAAAAAAAAACCCAAACCAATTCAAAAATATATACTCAAAAATATATATAACTTACAACATTAATTTATAAAAAATAAATAATTCCTCCAATCATAAACATAATCATCCACCCTAAAATATACATACCACCACACCAAAATATTCAAATTTCAAAACTAAATACATCTAGAAAAATAAATATATATATATATATATCTATACATCTATATATATCTGTATATATATATATATATTCAATTTAAAATAAATATATTTCAAAATATTAATTATCTATATAAAATAAATCCAAATAACCAAATATATATTTCAAATAAATCATATTTATCAAAAATTAATTAAAATTCTAAAAAAACAATCAACATATATAATCAAATATATAATTATTATAACCACAAATAAAATATATATAATTATAAATTCACATAAATACAATCACAAACATATTTTACAAACAATAACAAAACTATAACTATACAAATAATCTAAATAAAATATAAACAATATTAATATCAAAATAATTATATATATATAAATAATCCAATATACATCAATATTCGAACAACAAATACCACAACCCTTCTAAATGTTATCCATCCATTAATTCATTTCTAATCCTATTTAAATTAAATATTAAAATCAAAAAAATGAAATAATGAATAACATTTAAAAGGGTTACGATATTTGTTATTGTAGACAATTATTTAATCAACATAAAAAACATATATAATATAACACATAACAACAATAATATATATATATATATAGATATAATACTAAAAAAAAAAAAAAAAAAAAAAAAAAAAAAAAAAAACAATCATCAACCATGTATTTTCCTACACAACATATTTTGTCAAACATCAAATATTAAATTTACCCCTAAACTCAGTAAACACATCTTTACACCCATACCTAACCCCTAATATTCATAGCAAAATTGTCCAAATCAAGATAAAAATATATGCAAATGAGTATGTAAATCAAACCAAATTTGCAAATCAATTTTACAATGTGATGTACATATTTTGTTTATTATTTTTTTAAAATACAGATATGTTACAGTTTATATGATTAAATGTTTGATTCGACATCGGTATCATCTTTTAAGTTCTGGGCGGGAACAACCGAATTTTGTTGTGTCCCAGGTCCCAGGGTTTAACTGATTGAACGATTCGTTCACTTCTAAAGCAATTCTGGCTAAACGCTGCGCCCGGGTTTGCGCAGCATGGCCCGACTCTTGGGGCTGATCCTTGGCTGGCATCTCTTGCAGTGCGCCTTTCCTACAGCAAGGAATCGGCAATCCGAATCGGGGCTTAACTTGCTACATGGAGTTTGTCTGCAGCCGCCTCATGTGAATTAGATTTGGAGGTATTGTGCTAGGAGTCCAAGCCACACAAACTGCCATAGGTTGCTTTCACTCCCAAAAGCTATGGACCTGGTCAACTGAGGCACCGTGCTCCCCCAGCTTTTCAGCCACACAGGGACTTCGCTCAGCGATCTCCTCCAGGCCTCGCTGAAATGTCGGAGGATAGATTGGAAGCTGCAACAAGCCATGCCCATGTGTCTCTCTCGGACCAGGGGTCTGTCCAAATGGCGGATCGGCAGCGCGCGCCTCTCTTGAGGGCCAAGTAATGATTCTTGCTGAGGACTCTGACGCACTCCTGCAAGTGACACAACCCTCGTTCCCCTCACCATTTCAGAAAACAACACCTGCAGCCAGTCAGCCGAGCTCAATTTCATGCCCCGGTTTTTTACACCGATAGTTGGTCTTGAGTTGGGCTGATGGGAGGCCATCCCTCCTCTTGAAATTCATGGCGAATCGCGGGCGCGCTCCGATCAATGAGGGAGCTCGGCAAGGAACAAGTTCGAAAGCTGGCTAGCGCCGCTGAACTGTCAAGTGCATGTTGCGTCACTTCGTATCAGGCTTGAGGTCTCGAACCGCTGACCAGTCCAAATCCTTCCCCCTCCCGTCTCCTTCGACTTTTGCCGCGGATGCAGGAAAAAGCGCCAAACGCCTCAATGAATGGGGAGCCAGAGAGGTGAATAGAGCATTATGTTTGTCACAATGATGGCACCGCAAGCGTCTGCAAGTGTCTCTTGACCCTCGGTGACCGTGGCAGGAAAGTGCGAACTGTGGCTTTAGTCATTTGAACGTTGCATGCGTGGATTGAGAAGAGGACCGAGCGCTGGTTGCATTTCGCGGGATGGCCGCAGTGCAAGGAAAGGACAACATAGCTTGATTTAGCCAACCCAACAAAATACAATGCCAGAGGGGGCCCCAAGCGTGGCAGTGCCTCCATGTTTGGTATGATTCTTCGTGTTGAGATCCAAAGATGCTGCAGGGCACCAATGCCATACACCGTACACCCAGGCTGCAGGGTCCACGCGTGTTGGAACAGCTGCCCGGGAACTCACGGCGCTTTTGCAGAGCCCCTGGCGCTTGAACAGGTCCTCGTTGTTGCAGCTAGACTTGATGATGTTATACACCTGGCAAGCCATGTATCTGGATACAACATCGAAGGGCATCTCCAAGGGAAGTCAAGCCCGCAAAGGCATGCTCCGCTAATGAGGGGTGGCCCCCAGTGAAACATCCAAGCCCAATTGTCGTTCCACCTAGCTTGCGCTTAACTAAACGCCCAGGCAACACTTCGCATCATTCACCCTATCATACCTTACAAGCACAATGTCATATGGGTAGTGAAATGCCTACGCCCCCTGTAATCAAAGTTGCCACGAAGATATGAGGCTTCTTCCCTGAAAAACTGCTACCAAGGTGGCTTTTCAAAGATTGACTCAGCGTTCAAAATCATCGGGCAACTTTGCCCCCAAATCTTCCGCCGCCGACACCAACGCACATCCGAAGCATTTGCTGCATCAGGTTCGCCAGTTGGCGAAATCTGCGTCTGCAGAAATCAGCTTCCGCCAGCGTCCGGACGCACATCCTCGGAACAACGCCCCCCATAGGTGCAGCAGGAGCACCTGTCCCGCTTGCATTGACCATGGCACGCTGCGTGACACGCGCTAATCGCCCAATCCGACTCCTTCTGCCTCTCCCCTTCTTCCCGTGTGTGTTGCGCCATTTCGTCCTGCAGCACACCTGCTAAGCCATGCGGCCATCCGTACTCCCCCGCATCTCGAGAACTCCATCTCGAGAATTCGCGGGTTGTCAAGACCACTTCGCTAGGTCCGGTGCTGGTGAATCTCCTTCGCCGTCACTCTGGCATAAACTCTGGACTGCCTTTTAACAATCTGCGTCAAATCCTCACACAATCTTGCACTGGAACAATGTGGCTCCAGCATCTTGAGCAGGTGTATGCACTGCATCTTAGTTTCAAGCGTGGTCGCCACCAGAAAACATCCCCTCGTGTGACAGCCCATCTCCTCTTACCCAGTCCGCTTCTCGTGGCGCTTCAGATACATTGAACAAAATCTAACTCACAACTTGCAAATGCGCAGATGCTGGGAAGCAACAAATGAGGCTGAAGAGAAACAATCCGAAGGAAAAGAATCGGACCTCTACAAACCGCCCTTTTGACTCAGTGCCCCAGCCTGCTGGTTCTCATCAAGGGGCAGCAACATGCAATAAAACATGGGCCTGAGGGTGATGCAGATTTCTCGCAAAACATGCAAGCCCCCACCCCCTTGACAAGCTGTGAAATGGCAACTTCTCCTGGGCTTCCTTTGCCATTCGGCGGCCACTCGTTTTCAGACACATTGGATATTGACATGGCCTCCGAACGGCTATTCCCGTAGGTATCCTTTTGCTGTGCTGAGCTGTCGGCAGCACAATCGTCAGCATCGCAGAGGCCTCAGCACAACATAGCGTTGATAAGCACGTGCAGCTTGCGACTGCCTTTGGATGGGGTGGGGGGGAGGGGAGAAACAAACTTACAAACACGTTTCAACGCACCATAGTCAAAAATACCCTCCTGCTAGGAGGTAAGCCCAAATCGACATCATTCTGCAGCTCACCCCGCCAACACACCTAGAAACCACTCAGCTGCGGGCAACGAAGCCAGAAGCACTGAGTTTTTTCTGCCTGCCATGGAGAAACCCAGTCGGCCACCCGGGAACCAATCGGGTCGTGTCTTGCATCTTATTACTCCTTTTGACTCCCCTACACCGCCCGGTTTGCGAAAGTGAAAAGGGCAGCTCTGCTGTTTGTAGGCACCGAATCCCGAACTCCTGCCCGGGCGCAAGAGTCGCTTGCTTCTGGATGGACCTGAATTTTGGCCTTTGATGGGAATGCTCTAAGGATCATGAATCCGACAAAGATATGAACATCTGCTTGGCTTGTGCAGTTCGCTGCGAAGCTTGCTCATGGCGTCAATGTGTCACATCTAAGGGCGCAAGGCAAATGGTGGATGTCACCTTGCTTCCAAGAAGGACCCAATGAGTTTTGTTCAGGGCGCTTGTTTGTTTGTTTGCTCTTCCTTCAATCTTACAAAGCCCGCGGCTGGCACGTGTGGTTCGGCGAGTTTTGCGGAGAGCACTCAGAAAACAAGGCGGCTCGGCGAGAAAACCGTGATCAGCCACGACATTTTCAACAACTCGGAGCGCACCCCCACCGGCGGGCTGGCTGAATCCACTTGCGGTCCCATCGCATGCCAAAATCAGAGCACAAATCACGGTGATAAAAGCAAGCTCCCCAAGGCCAAGAATCTTTACCCTGGTTTTCTTCCTTCCTTTTGAGAGCGAAGGGATCGCAAAACAAAACCGAGACGGGGTTGAGCTTGCTCACTTCCACTTCTCAAGTACATCTTCGAGAGAAACTTCAGCACACAGCACAGTCTGAGGCCCTCGCGATAACGCCAAGCTGCTTTATGACAAAAAAGCTGTCCACGTCATGCAGTACCGGATACCGCCTTCAGCTTCCCAGGGTGGAACCATGCACCACTAATGAGGCACTTCTAAAGCAAGGATCAACCGAAATCAACCTTTCACTAAAACTAGGAACGTATGGAACGCATGTCACTGGCAACAAAAACAACAGTTTTCAGCCTTGGCAAGGAAGCAAGCCCCAAGGAACGCAGTGTGCAACCATGTTGCACCAACTTCGCGCCAGATCGCCCAAACTGTGCCTACAAAAGCTTTACTTCTTGGTGGTCTTGCCTACCTTTGGCTTGGAACAGCTTGCGCCCAGCACTTGCCCTTGCACCCGAAGCCAACATCCGGCCACGTGGAACAAGTGGGCTGCAAACAAGCCGGCCAAAGTGCAAACCATGGAACGTCAGCTCCGGCCAAAACAACAGTTACTTGGTTGTACCATTCTAAGGGGGCTTTTGGACGCGACTCCGGACGACACCATTTGCAAACATGGACGAGTCCTCCGCATGTGCCGGATGAGACATGTCCCATTCGAACACCACAAATGGCACGAGCAACAGCGTTGCACGACCTGCAAATCCCAACGGCACAGTATCCACACGAAACTACCCCGCGCCTAACTTGAACGCCACAGGACATGCAACATTCCATGCAACGTGAACGCCACCGACAGCGACTCTCCCAGGTTCAAATCTCCATGGTACACAAACACCAACATGAAGTGGCAGCGATAGGTGTCTCTAAGGACCACGCAAAACAGCATCCAGCCAGCCCCACACGTTGGTCATAACCTGGCCAGAGGGCAAATCAAATGCTCTCAGCTCCTACAAACAGCTCCGGAACATGCCCCAACCTGTCACTTTCCACAAACCAGTTCGGCTTGTTTCGCCTGAACAAACTGCCCTGTGACGGTAAAAACCATGAGAAATCCTGTTTGGACCTTGCCGCTTGCGTGTTTAGCTTTCCTTCGACCTGGCAACAAACATACGAGGTCCAATACGCGCCGGCACGACAAGGACGGAGAGCAGCCAGAAGGAGCCCCTGTTGGCACGCCACACATTCCAGTCCATGCCTCAGCACGAACAACATGGCCATGGGTCAAAATCCCGTACCCCCAGTGAACATCCCAATCCCCACTAAAATAGGCTAGAATGGGTGGTGCACCTAACCCGAAATGGTACCATTGGTTTTCACCCACAGCTACATGACTTTGAGATTCTTGTTTGACCGCAGCCAAAGATTGGGTGGATGAGCTAATCAGAACCGCCGGGACGCTGACTGCTGGCTCCTGCTTTTCAGTGACCAAACAGGGCAGTCCTCACCTCGCTCAAACCTGAATAACGTGGCACCTACAAGTTTACCAACCTTGGGTGCTTGAAGGGGCCAACAAAAAGAGTTGCCAACCATGTTGTTTGTCCCTAATTCTGAGACAAATCTGTACATATTTGTCGGAGTCCGCTTTAGGCACCTAGATCTCGAGCTTTCAGCTCACACGCAGAGCCTGGATTCAACTGCCAAAACATGAATGGGCAGTGAGCCGCCCCCTTTCTTTCCAGCGTGACAGCAACAAAAACCCAAATCCCATTCTCAGAGAGTTGTGCTTCCGAGGCCGCAGCAAGTCAAAATCAGCCATAGAAGCATCATGGCTGACTTGACCTTATTGTACCAAACCTCGGCAGGAGATACCACAGCCGGGAGGCCAGAACTCTGGTGTTTTCAGGTGCGGATTCGGCGGCGGATAGTGAAAGTCAGGTATGCGGGTGGGCAAGATGCGTGCTTTGTCGGGATACCCAGCTTTGGCAACTGACCTAACTCCGTGCGTTGTGTGGAAAGACCAAGCTCAAATCCTTGCCTGGTCCTTCCAATTTTGCATTTTCTTCCTTCTGCGTGACTCGCGGAACCAAGCTCGCCTCGATGCCTCGCAAACACAATCAAGCACAAGGGGAAGCCCACAAACACGCAAACACGCAGCCACACAGCCACACTGCCAAACAACCACACAACCACACAACCACACAACCACAAACACACACACACACACACACAAACAAACAAACAAACAAATAAAAAAAAAAAAAACACACAAACACACAAACACACAAACAACGCAAAGACACAAACACACAAAGCACACAAAGCACACACACACACAAACACACAACCACACAATCACACAACCGCACAGCCACACGGCAAAACACACAAACAATGCAAAGACACAAACACGCCAACACACAAACACACAAACACACACACAAACACACAAACACACAAACACAAAAACACCTCAAAGGCAACCACGCAAACACGGATTAAACAATGCACGTGGAATAAAGACAAATGGGGGGCCCCAAAAAAATGCACCTGGAATAAAGACAAGCACCCGCCACCCGCGCAAAGAAAAAAGAGAGAGACAGGAGAGGAGAGATAGCCTACCTTGTTCCTTAAATCCAAAAAGTCAGCTTTCCCAACCCACAATTTCTTACATGTCTCTTGTTTGAAACCCGCCCACAATCAAACCCACAAAGGGGGTAAGTAGTACTTCAGTCCCCAATTTGGCATTATTTCAGGGGCCCGCGAAATAAAGTCTTGTTGCCTGGCCCCCCCCCAAGAAAAACAAAAGGAAGCTCCAGCAATACTAAATCAAATTGAAACTCAATTCCAAATTTCAAAAGGAAGCTCCAGCAATGCTGAATTAAGTTGAAACTCAATTCCAAATGTCAAAAGCAACCTCCAGCAATACTAAATCAAGTTGAAACTCAATTCCAATTGTCAAAAGCAACCTCCAGCAATACTAAATCAAATTGAAACTCAGTTCCAAATTCAAAAGGAACCTCCAGCAATACTAAATCAACTTGAAACCCAGTTCCAAATCCTAAAAAGAAGCTCAGCAATACGCAATCAAATAGAAAGTCAAGTCTACCAATACTAACTCAAATGGAAGCTCACTTAAGTGGATCTCAAGATAGTATTCCAGGTGCCCCCATCGTTGAGAGAGGGGGGGGACACCCGTTTACAGGTCCCATTTGGACTCTACACACAAACACGCAAACACGGAAACAGGCAAACGCACAAACACGCGACCAATCAAACATGCAAACACGCAAACACGCGAACAGGCGAAAGGCGAAAGCAAAAACACACTCACTCACACACACACACACACACACACACACACGCACGCACGCACGCACGCACGCACGCACGCACGCACGCACGCACGCACGCACGCACGCACGCACGCACGCACGCACGCACGCACGCACGCACGCAACCACAGACACACAGACACACAGACACACAGACACACAGACACACAGGCACACAGACAAACAGACATACGCACACACACACACCAAAACACAAACACACAAACACGCGAACAGGCGACTGGCGAAAGCAAAAACACACACTTCAACTCCCAAGGGAGGATGCTAATCCTTCGAGTACAACTGATGAGTCTCGAGTACAACTGATGAGTCTCGAGTAGGTGAAGTTTCGGCTCGCGATGCACTCGGTTTCCCTCTAGTGACGAAAACGTTACCAGAAAGAACAAGAAGCACAAACAGCGCCGCAACCAAGGGACCAAATGGACATTCAGAATCACGGAGTGCGGGTAGTAAACCGCAACCGAAATCGAAAAAGGGTAAATGGTGTTGCGCTCCAAGCTATCCACACAGGATCCATGGCAGCACATGCTCCAAACAATCCACACAGGATCCATGACAGCACATGCGGAGATTCGTCAACTCGCCCTCCTGATCTGTTCTTATGCGGAGGCAACTCATCAGAACCCGCATCACCTCTGCATAATACTGAGAAAAGGTGCAGGTCCGTTGGTGCGGGCTGACTCCGGCAAAAAGAGAGAAAAGCCCCCTGCAGCGATAGTCCAAATCCAAAAGTGGTGGCAGGGTATTCTGCCACTCCGCACACACACGCCCCTCAGCGAGGGGCAATTGTTTTGCATCCGGAAGGCCAAATCAGCAAGTTCCTAAAGTCAACCAAAATATCCGAAGCGGTGAGGAGAACGTGAATTAGCACGGCCAGCTCGGGGGGCGCTCAGAAGACAGGCACCCAGGATCATGTGGAGCTGGAAGTTGTGCGACACAATGCAAGGTCAACGGTGGCAATCCGGACGGAAAGATCAAGTCATCCGGAAGACCAAATCAGCGTGTTCGTAATGTTTACCAAAATATCCGAAGCGGTGAGGAGAACGTGAATTAGCACGGTCAGGATCGAGGCTGGGGCCAGGAGCTGACGGGTCCTCCATTCACTTTGAAGGACTGAGGAGCTCCTCGTCCTTCAGGATGTTGATGGCGGACTTGATGTCCGTGTTGTGGGCCCAATAAAATGGTGAGATCGGCTGAGTGCGGAAGTTGTCAGGAAGTCTGTGACGCGGCAAAAGAGGACTCCGTAGTGGTTGCCATGGGTGTCCTTTTTGGCTGGTTCGAAGCGATGACAGGCCTCGAAGTTTTCCGAATATACAGCCAGGACTCCCAGCTGAATGCCAAGTTGACCAGGCAGGTCATCCACCGGTCAGCTCGAAGACGCTCAGAAGACAAAGCCGAAAGCCGAAGTCAAAGCCGAAGACAAAGCCGAAGTCAAAGCCGAAGTCAAAGCCGAAGACAAAGCCGAAGCCAAAGGCGAAGTCAAAGTCGACGTCAAAGCCGAAGTCAAAGCCGAAGTCAAAGCCGAAGTCAAAGGCGAAGTCAAAGCCGAAGTCAAAGCCGAAGTCAAAGCCGAAGTCAAAGCCAAAGTCAAAGCCGAAGACAAAGCCGGGGTCAAAGCCGAAGTCAAAGGCGAAGCCAAAGCCGAAGTCAAGGCCGAAGTCAAAGCCGAAGTCAAAGGCGAAGTCAAAGCCGAAGTCAAAGCCGAGTCAAAGCCGAAGTCAACGCCGAAGTCAAAGCCGAAGTTGAAGTCATCAACAAAATTCAAGGTTCACATGCAAGCGAATCAAAGGCGAAGTCAAAGCCGAAGTCAAAGCCGAAGTCAAAGCCGAAGTCAAAGCCGAAGTCAAAGGCGAAGTCAAAGCCGAAGTCAAAGCCGAAGTCAAAGCCGAAGTCAACGCCGAAGTCAAAGCCGAAGTCGAAGTCATCAACAAAAGTCAAGGTTCACATGCAAGCAAATCAAAGGCGAAGTCAAAGCCGAAGTCAAAGCCGAAGTCAAAGGTGAAGTCAAAGCCGATCAAAGCCGAAGTCAAAGCCGATGTCAGAGCCGAAGTCAGAGCCGAAGTCAAAGCCGAAGTCAACGCCAAAGTCAAAGCCGAAGTCGAAGTCATCAACAAAAGTCAAGGTTCAAATGCAAGCAAATCAAAGGCGAAGTCAAAGCCGAAGTCAAAGCCGAAGCCAAAGGCGAAGTCAAAGGCGAAGTCGAAGCCGATGTCAAAGCCGAAGTCAAAGCCGAAGTCAAAGCCGAAGTCAAAGCCGAAGTCAAAGCCGAAGTCTAGGCAGTCACAAGGAACTCGCCGTAGAAGTCGTTGGCGCCGTTGGAGGGGTTCCGGGTAAAGGCAGTGAAAATGTCCGGCAAATGAAGGTCAAGTCAACGTGCAAGTCCAATGAAGCAAAACAAGGCAATGGCAAGCAAGTTTTCAACCACAAGTCGTCGAGGACGAACCTGAGCAAGGTCCATGCAGTCCAGCCATCATAAGAGCTGCAGGCGGAATCCCCACGTAGCTGGGAACAGCAATTGATGAGCGAAGCTTCCATCTCCATCCTTGCTACACTCCCCGTTTGGTGACGGGTCCTTGATCCAGTTTGGAGGTCTGATGAGCTCCTCGTCCTTCAGGATGTGGATGGCGGACTTGATGTCCGTGTTGTGGGCCCAATAGAATGGTGAGATCGACTGAGTGTGGAAGTTGTCAGAAAGTCTGCGACGCGGCTTGAAGTAAAAGACGACTCCGCGGTGGTTGCCATGGGTGTCCTTTTTGGCTGGTTCGAAGCGATGACAGGCCTCGAAGTTTTCCGAATATACGGCCAGCACTTCTCCAAGACTCCCAGCTGAATGCCAAGTTGATCAGGCAGGTCATCCACCGGTCAGCTCGAAGACGCTCAGAAGACAAAGCCGAAGTCAAAGCCGAAGTCAAAGCCGAAGTCAAAGCCGAAGTCGAAGCCGAAGTCAAAGCCGAAGTCAAAGCCGAAGTCGAAGCCGAAGTCAAAGCCGAAGACAAAGCCGAAGTCAAAGCCGAAGTGAAAGCCGAAGTCAAAGCCGAAGTCAAAGCCGAAGTCAAAGCCGAAGTCAAAGCCAAAGTCAAAGCCGAAGTCAAAGCCGAAGTCAAAGCCGAAGTCGAAGTCATCAACAAAAGTCAAGGTTCACATGCAAGCAAACATGTCATGAAGCAAAGCAACCACATGCCAACACAACGCCCAACGAAGATGGCTGTGCTGTATCAACGCAAAAGTCAAGGTTCACATGCAATCAAAATCAAAGGCGAAGTCAAAGCCGAAGTCAACGCCGAAGTCAAAGCCGAAGTCAAAGGCGAAGTCAAAGCCGAAGTCAAAGCCGATGTCAAAGCCGAAGCCAAAGCCGAAGTCAAAGGAGAAGTCTAGGCATTCACAAGGAACTCGCCGTAGAAGTCGTTGGCGCCGTTTGAGGGGTTCCGGGCAAAGGCATCCACTCAGGATGTTGATGGCGCCATGTCCGAAGCGGCCGCAAAATCAAAGGCGAAGTCAAAGCCGAAGTCAAAGCCGAAGTCAAAGCCGAAGTCAAAGCGGAAGTCAAAGCCGCAGTCAAAGCCGAAGTCAAAGCCGAGGTCAAAGCCGATGTCAAAGCCGAAGTCAAAGCCGAAGTCAAAGCCGAAGTCAAAGCCGAAGTCAAGGCCGAAGTCTAGGCAGTCACAAGGAACTCGCCGTAGAAGTCGTTGGCGCCGTTGGAGGGGTTCCGGGCAAAGGCATCCACTTTGAAGGTCTGGTGAGCTGCTCGTCCTTCAGGATGTTGATGGCGACATGTCCGAAGCGGCTGCAAAATCAAAGGCGAAGTCAAAGCCGAAGTCAAAGCCGAAGTCAAAGCCGAGGTCAAAGCCGAAGTCAAAGCCGAAGTCAAAGGCGAAGTCAAAGCCGAAGTCAAAGCCGATGTCAAAGCCGAAGTCAAAGCCGAAGTCAAAGCCGAAGTCAAAGCCGAAGTCAAAGCCGAAGTCTAGGCAGTCACAAGGAACTCGCCGTAGAAGTCGTTGGCGCCGTTGGAGGGGTTCCGGGTAAAGGCAGTGAAAATGTCCGGCAAATGAAGCTCAAGGCAACGTGCAAGTCCGATGAATTAAATAAAACAAGGCAATGGCAAGCAAGTTTTCAATCACAAATCGTCGAGGACGAACCTGAGCAAAGTCCATGCATTCCAGCCATCATAAGAGGTGCAGGCGGACCGGAATCCCCACGTAGCTGGGAACAGCAATTGATGAACGAAGCTTCCATCTCCCATCCGTGCTACACTCCCCGTTTGGTGACGGGTCCTCGATCCACTTTGAAGGTCTGATGAGCTCCTTGTCCTTCAGGATGTGGATGGCGGACTTGATGTCCGTGTTGTGGGCCCAATAGAATGGTGAGATCGACTGAGTGTGGAAGTTGTCAGAAAGTCTGCGACGCGGCTCAAAGTAAAAGAGGACTCCGTGGTGGTTGCCATGGGTGTCCTTTTTGGCTGGTTCGAAGCGATGACAGGCCTCGAAGTTTTCCGAATATACGGCCAGCACTTCTCCAAGACTCCCAGCTGAATGCCAAGTTGATCAGGCAGGTCATCCACCGGTCAGCTCGAAGACGCTCAGAAGACAAAGCCGAAGTCAAAGCCGAAGTCAAAGCCGAAGTCAAAGCCAAAGTCAAAGCCGAAGTCAAAGCCGAAGTCAAAGCCGAAGTCGAAGCCGAAGTCAAAGCCGAAGACAAAGCCGAAGACAAAGCTGAAGTCAAAGCCGAAGTCAAAGCCGAAGTCAAGGCCGAAGTCAAAGCCGAACAAAGCCGAAGTCAAAGCCGAAGTCAAAGCCGAAGTCGAAGCCGAAGTCAAAGCCGAAGTCAAAGCCGAAGTCGAAGTCATCAACAGCTGCGTGTGAGACGTCACAATGATCTTGTGGCTGTCTTCCCTTTAGTGAAACCTCGTTCCTGCTTAAACGTGAAATTCCGCTGGACTATGATAAGAACGTTGATGTCAAATTTTCCGGCGAACCGGCCCGGGGTCACACGATGGGTACACCCGAGGTTCCCCCAAGTTGGGGTGATCACACTTCAACTCCCAAGGGAGGATGCTAATCCTTCGAGTACAACTGATGAGTCTCGAGTAGGTGAAGTTTCGGCTCGCGATGCACTCGGTTTCCCTCTAGTGACGAAAACTTTACCAGAAAGAACAAGAAGCACAAACAGCGCCGCAACCAAGGGACCAAATGGACATTCAGAATCACGGAGTGCGGGTAGTAAACCGCAACCGACATCGAAAAAGGGTAAATGGTGTTGCGCTCCAAGCTATCCACACAGGATCCATGGCAGCCCATGCTCCAAGCTATCCACACAGGATCCATGGCAGCACATGCGGAGTTTCGTCAACTCGCCCTCCTGATCTGTTCTTATGCGGAGGCAACTCATCAGAACCCGCATCACCTCCGCAGAATACTGAGAAAAGGTGCAGGTCCGTTGGTGCGGGCTGACTCCGGCAAAAAGAGAGAAAAGCCCCCTGCAGTGATAGTCCAAATCCAAAAGTGGTGGCAGGGTATTCTGCCACTCCGCACACGCACACACACGCACACGCACACGCACACGCACACGCACACCCACACACACACACACACACACACACACACACACACACACACACACACACACACACACACACACACGCGCTCTCAGACACGCTCCCAGACTGGGCGCGCGGCGGTTGGGCAACCAGCACTGCCATTGTCATGAGAGGTGTCCCTAATGGACAGTGACATTCTGGTCTAAGCAACTCCTCGACAGCACCCACGGTCCACAAACAGTTACCGCGGGGCAGGTCTTCGCCAGACCTATCGCGGCTGGAGCCGAGAAAGATTGTATGCAGGGAACGTAGACTCTGACAGCATCTGCCATTGTTTGTAGTTCAAGTTGCAATGTGTTGCAATATTTGGGAAATGCACAGCACCACTTTGTTCAAAGGCCTGTCCTCCCCCCAACTCCCCCCGCCCAACTTTGCCCCACTTTTTCCCCGAGCGCGACACCGCCGCGCCCCTCACCGCGAGCTCTTCGCCTCAAAACGGCACACGCCCCACCCCCCGCCCCGCCCCCAATTAGCGACGCTAGGCACGCGGCCTTGGCCTTAGCAGTCTTTGTGCCATTGACTTCAGCCTGCAGAGAGACGTGAGATGCCGGATGGGATCCAAAGCCCACCAAGCGGCGTTTGGGCTCCGGGGGGGGAGTTCCGACCCTGGCTGACCTCTTTCAATGCTGACGCTGCGGCTGAACAACGTCGATGGGCAGACACCGGTTCTTCTCAAGGGCCAGATCTTGTGCCAGGCATCGCGCAATACAAAACCTTTGCAACGGCCTCCACGTACCCACCTCCTCCGTAGCAAAACAGAATGTGAGGGTGATGGAGTGGTAGAGGAGAAGGCCTTGAAGTTAATGTTGCTTTGGACTCATCTTCGGAACTCTCTAGAAATCAATCCCCACACTCAAAAGGAACCACTGGTATGGTCGTCCGGAATCCCAATGTTTGCACAGCAGGCCGAGGTTTGGTCTATTGGACCTGGCATTTTGAGCCCCAATCCCACGAAATTTGGGGCCTATTTTCATTTGCTTGCGGCGGTTTGGCAAGTGTGAGTGCAACTCGCTTCACGACAATGGACGGCGAGAATATGGGTGAGCAGAAATAGGTAACTCTTCAAGCGGGGTTCCTCTTTGTTTACCCTTGGTTTCCCTTTAGACTGCGCACCGGGCGGTGAATGTGTGCGGGCAAGCCACAAACGAAGCCAAAGGTTGGTCCGGTTTCCAAGCTAAAAGTCAAACGGTGATCCTCTTGCCAGAAAATCAAGTGCATCCGAGGGCATTTCTCAAATTACTTGTGATTCAACTGGAAGCTGGCGCTCCCTCCCCCAGGTCTCAAATCACAGCCTGCTGGTGCTGATTTGCAAAAAACCGGCAGGCCACTGACACAAGCAAAACATTCGCTCGGATGCCACTCCAAAGGCCTGGCTCGTGTTGCCTTCGGAGGGCCTGAGCTTGCAGCGTGCGCTGCGAAGAAAGTGGGCACCAAGCCGAAAACCTTACTATATTGCAAGGGCAACCCTTCCAATTGCATCCTACGAGGCGCATTGGAGGTCTGTAGGTAGCACGCCCCAAGTTCAGCTCGGATCTTTGGCTTTGGCGGTTCCAGCCCGAATTCCAACAGATTTTCACATGCGAAGCACCCCAAGGCTCCAGGCTCGGCGACCAGGTGCCCAAAGCTGTGCAGCCTGGCCCCAGGGTTCAGAGATTTGGTGAAAGTCCAGAATCCTCTTGTTTGGATCCTCTCTGGGCTCCTTTGCCCAGCAAAGCCGGGCCTCAGGAACTTATGGATCTCCGGAGCACGCACCGCCAGGCGCAAGAAGTTGCCCCGGCCTCGGGCCGGGCGACTCGCCGACTCGGCTCCCTGACTCGGCTGGGCGACGTGGTGATGGGTGCGCGGCCCGTGGGGATGCAATGCGAAAGAAGGGCCGGGCTTGGACCACCCCAAGCACAAAAGAGATCAGAATTTGTGATCGCAACGTCCCTGAAGCACACAGCAAGTCCAAAGAAATCCATGGTGGTTCCAAGCACAAGGCTGCCTTTCAAAAGAAACCAACCATGGGCAAGGACAGGCACTGGCCCCATTTACTCTGGTTCCGAGAGTCAGCAGCAAGACTTGATGCCTCTTTTCAATCCAGCCAACCCCTTGGCACCTGCGCATGGGCCCGGGCCCACGTTGGTCAGCGAGCCACGAGAGTCCGTCAGCGAGTGGAGGGCAATGACCTCCACAGGCTGAAGAACGTGAAGAGGAACATCCGCCCAAAAAGAATCCCCTATGCAACCTCAAGCTGATGGTCTTCCAGAGGTTTTTTTCTGGCGCACGTCCATTCCAAACCTTCAAGTCAAACCTGGGACTGCGGCCTCGTACCTCTGGCGCTCCGGGGAGAAGCGGAACACTGCGCTGCCCGAGCTGCCCGGGTTCCCGAAGACCTGCGCGAAGCGGCGTGTGAACCTCTCAATGAAGAAAACGACGCAACCCCAACTGGCGGACGCCTGGGACAGCATGAGCCCGATGCCCGCCCTCTGCTCGGAGAGGGAGGCCACATGGCCTCCACGATCGATCCGCGATCGGTGAAGCCTGTCCCACTTATCGCCCTGTTTGGCAGTGGTGTTCGATGGGAAACACAAGGATGAAGCACCAAAAAGGAAAGCCAAAAGCAAAAAGCCAGTCATGAGCCAAAGTGCACCAAATTTTGACCATGTCCAAACATCTCGCAACAAGCAGCGTTTGACAGGATGCAGCACATCCAAGCATCCCCATACCCATCTTCTTCTTGGCGTGGACCCCTCTATATGTCCAAAGCCCAAAGCATTCGTGCCTCGCCTAGGGTCGGCAGCGGCACCTCCGAGGCGTCTGGGCAGCCCACCATGACCACCTCGTCAAGGGGCCGCACCTGGCGATTGGTTCTGGAGACAATCCACGACTGCCTTGGTTTGGAGTTTGCCATGTGCCCTGAGGTTTACTCGACTAGCACCAGCCATGGAGAAAAGCAAAGATCGCATGGGATGATGTACTCACTGCCATGTGGATCAAAATCCCTCGGTCTCTTGGCCTTCCGTTTCATGCCATATTAGGATGGAGAAGTGTAGTTTCAGCCTCAAAAGGCACCGAATGACGAAACTTTCTATAGCCTGTAAAAGAGACGCGTATCCTCAAACCACATCCATATGGGATGGACACTTTGGTGGACTGGTTTACACGGAGATCTGTGTCCACTCACTATGTTGGATGGTATCCAACCATTGATACTGGTACCCTATATTGCGTTTTCAACAATAGCCAGTTTCCTCGTGGCACGCCTTGAAACCAACAGTCCCAAAATGGGCCAAATGGATCCCGTTCTTTCTAAACCCCCACGTGAGGGGAGTTCACAAGCAGTTCCTGATTATGCCAACAAAAGGGCCGCGAAAAAAGATAAGAAGCAAAAAACCTCGTAAGCAGCCCTCATAGGCGAGAAATCTGCGGTTCCTGCAAGGGGCATGAAAAATAGTTGTGGAAAATTTACACCACACACACACACACACACCCATGCATGAATCCCAAATGGATCATGGACCACTGGGAAGTTTGTTCGACCCTCAGAAGGACAGCCCTGCTCCAAATTTCAGCACATCTCTCAAAGTAAGGGGACCCTCAGCATGGTGTGTGTTTCCTTTTGGCTTCCCTTACATATCTGAAGGTCCCCTGCCAGAGAGAAACCCCGAGCCACGCCGAAGCCACGTCGCGCGCGTCCTCATCGAAGTCCTCCTCCCCGATGAGCGCGCAGGCCGGGATGTCCACCGGCGCCTTGAGCTTCAGCAGCGCCAGGTCCCCCTGCGAGAGGAGCTGGGGACTTGGCGTGCGTCGAACAAACTTCCCAGTGGTCCATCCATTTGGGATTCATAGGGGGGGGGTTTTACACCTATTTTTCGTACCCCTGGCAGGAACCGCGCTCGAAGGTTCTTCTTTTTGGGGGGGATGCGCGGGGGAGAAAATCGGGGGTGGCATGGAAGGGCTGGGGGAAGGGCTAGGGGGAAGGCGAGCGTCGCTGCGAGGGTGCCCATGCGCAGTTCTGCGCAGAGCTGCGCATGTCTTGCCAGGAAGAAGGAATCAGAAGGAACGCGCAAGAGAACCAAAGGTGACAAAGGCGCAGAAGAAGGCCAAAGAGGCGCCTGCACGCATCGTCATACTGATCAATTGGGGGTAGTCAGGACCCTCTGTCTCTCCGCTCTCTCTGTCTCCGTCTGTCTCTCTCTGTCTCCGTCTGTCTCTGTCTGTCTGTCTGGCATTCCCCCAAAAGAGAGTGACTCCTTGCGGTGGGGACTCCTTGCGGGGTCATTTGGCGGGCCTTTCGAACCCTGCCATTCTGCTTTCGCCTGGCCTCCCAGCCTCAAAGCTCCACTGGTCGCCATACTGCCGGTAGGCCACAATATCCGCAGATGTCACAACCTCAGATGGACTGATCCAGCACTGATCCAGCCCTCCCAACCCTACTCTCCCAACCCTCCCAAGCCTCCCAACCGTCCCAACCCTCCCAACCCTCCCAACCCTCCCAACCCTCCCAACCCTCCCAAGCCACCAAGTCGGCAACAAAAAGCTGCTCCGCCTCCCCGAATCTAGGCATTGCGCCGTCTGCAGGTGTCGGCCATGCCTCAGAGCGCCGGAGCGACCCAATCAATGTGCGTGGCACATGGCTCAGCTTCACAGCTGCTTTGAACTTGGTAACGGGATAACTGCACAGGACCACACCTGCAAGTTACTTTGATGCCAGCCATGGAGGGAATCTATAAGCCTGGAGCACGTTCCGCTCTGAAGAAATCGAGCTTGTTCCTTCCCTGCCATGAAGCTGGAAGAAAGAATCCGCCGGGGCGCGGGTCGTACAAGAAGGTCTCCACGCTCGGATGCATGAACTGCTCCACCTGCCGTCAGTTCTTTTCACGACTTCCCACACCAGAGTAGTCGAAGAAATATCATGCAAAGGGCAACTAGCAAGCAAAATGATGACGAGGCGCATTGTGAGTGGAAATGCGAATAAATTTGAAGCTTGCAAAGCAAGCGGCGGGCACAGTTGGTCATTCCCCTTCATCCAAGGACACTTGCAAGAGCCTCTGGCAAGGTGTCCCTAAGAGCGCGCTTCACATTGGGCAAAGGCCAGTGATCCGTGCTCCCCCTCCTTGGTTCCCCCCCGCCTTCTTGGAGGACTTCTCAACAGGGTCCCAGCCTTTGCGCAGCTCGCAAAACGGTTGGCTTCCTTGGGGGGCTCTTGTCGAACCAAAGCCAAACAGGGGGTCGACAAGCACGAACACATCCACTGGCCTTCTGAAACCCGATCCTACGTGTTTTCTTGGCAAGTGCACATCATATTGCCTACATTGATACGGTCGCCCCACCCGGATTTCCCCCTCCGAGCCTCGACACCCCAAAAAGCTCAGGACTCTTCCCGCGCAAAAAATGCCCAGCAAACTGGCAAATCGCAGAATTGTCTGTGCGTTTGTATGATGTTTTATGCGTCGCCCCTCCCCACATCGAGGAGCCGACGGTCGATCTGCTTGATGCAATCCCTGATGACGTGATGGCAGGTAAGGACCTGAGAGGAGACCCTTCGCCAACAAAAACAGACACCAACTCCCGAAAAATAAGCGCCGTGGAGGCCGCATGGCCCATAGTGTTGATACTCTCCCCTTGACTTTGTCATGCTCAATGTCGGCGCCGGGTCGACAAGCCTCCCCCACCCAAGCATGGTAAGAAACCTCCGCATCGAAGATAGAAACATGGCACTCTTGCCAACGGCTGGTTAAACGCTTCGAGCGGTTCAACCATCATTGCAGATCCAACCCGTTCCGGTGGGGTCATTGAGGGGACAACAGAAGGAGGCAAAAGGATTTTGGTCAACCAAGCAGGATGCGCCCTTTGGGCCCTTGGCGTAGGTGCCCTCCTTCTGTGCCAGCACCACAGCCGAGCCCTGCGATGCGTCAAACAGAAACTGGGAACTGGGCTCCAACTGGGCACCAACTGGGCACCAACTGGGCAAAGGGCCCTAGTGAAAATGGATTCAATTTCAAGGGAACCTAAAAGGACATCAAACACCTGGATGGGGTCCAGCAAAGATTAATCTTCCTGTATTAAATTGAATGAGTCAAAGTTTGAGATGCCTGCACGCAAACAAGATTGCTCTTCGAGGTTACTATTGTCAAGAACTCTGATGCAATCGAAAGATTGAAATAATCCAGAAGACTATTGTTCTATTCAACAAGTTTCGCTTCACTCTACTTGGCAGCCAGGCAAATATGCTTCACGGGTGTCCAGGTTTTTGCTAACTGGCATGATGGTGCCAATCACAGGTGTTTCATGCCGTGGATGATACGTGCGGCTCCAAATTTGGGATGTTTCGTCGGAGGCAAAGTCTAGAGGGATTTCAGCTCGTTTGAAACACTCCAGTTTCCAGAGGTTGTCTCCACACATGCAGTGATCAAGAAAGCGACAACCGCTTGGCCGGCCTGCCTGCTTACCATCGTGGCTTACTACTTTGGCTGCCGGAAGGATCATCCTGCCATTGGATTGATCGGATGGTGCATCCAGAAATCAAAAGCAGCTGAAAAAGCGAATGTGTGCCGCGAATTCCAGGCACTCCGTGACATGGGTCCATGTCTTGGAAGGCGACGCGGGGGGGAGCAAGCCAGAATGACTCGTCATACAACACTATGTCAAACCCGGCTGCATGGTCAAACAGGCCAGGGGCTCTGATCTCGCCGCCGCTCCCACTGTTCATCTGCAAGGGAGAGTTGGGGGGGGGGGTGTTCTGGCTGGTCCGGGCAGCAATAGTGTGGACGTGGCGTCGAGCGTGGAAAGCACAAGAGGTCAGAGAGAGACAGAGAGAGAGAGAGAGAGAGAGAGAGAGAGAGAGAGAGAGAGAGAGAGAGAGAGAGAGAGAGAGAGAGAGCGAGAGAGAGAAGGCAGCTCTTAGGAGGTTGCGCTACAACATGCTCGGGACGTGATTGCTATTTCTCACCATCCACCACGAAGCCCGAGTGCCCTCCTGGGTACTGTGCTCACATTGTCTGGCACAAATCCCGAAGATTCAAAACTCAAAACCCCCAAACAGGCTGCCACACAATGGGCGACGCTCCTCCCTCCCGCCCAATGGTATCCCATAGAGAACCGGCCTGGGGAGAGCTCCCCATTGCCTCGGAAAGCTGGAGGACCCATATATGACCTATGAGCCACGGAGAATTCTAGTTCCCCAAAAGGACATGGGCACATCCGGTTGCCCCCCTTTATCCTCCCAAACTAACCAACCAACCGACCGACCGACCGACCCGGCCCCCCATCAATTGAGCTTCCAGCTTAGCACCCGCTGAAACGCCCCAAATCTGAGCCAAAGCGCTGGCTGCCGCCTTCGCCTTCGGCTTCGCCTTCGGCTTCACCTTCGCCTTCTCCTTGGCTTCCTTCAGGCTCCGTCACCATTCACGAGCTCTTGGTTGGGACTTGCCTGAAGTGATAACCAGGTGATAACACCAACTTTTGAACAGAAAAAGACACATGTGCCCATAGGCCCCGCATGGCCCCGCCTTCTTCGCCTTTGACTCCTTGACCTTCTCGGCTTGGCAGAGCACCCCCACGCTCCGCTTGCCCGCGGCCGGCGGTGTCAGGGCCCTGAGGCGGCGCCCTTCAGCCCCTCTACTGGACTTGCGCTGCCAACCAAGGGCAGGCAAGCCAAAAAAGCATGGACCAAAAAGGCGGGCTCGCCAAAATCACAACCACCAAGTGCCCACAGATCAGGCTGGAAGGAGCTTGGAATCGTAGCAACTCACAAAAGGACACCCAACGCCTATCCCTGCAATGCAATCAGTCGGGACAAAGTCATGCAAGCTGTCTGCAAATACCCCCCGAGCAGCAAAGCTTACGATTCATGAGGTGCATTGAGACAGTCTCTACTCAGACACCAACTATCAGTCACTCAGCCCTGCCTGCCATTCTGCCCACAGAATGCTAGGGCCAGGAAGATTCCAATGCATCGAATTGGGCACAACCTCTTGCTTGCTTGTCGCCGCGCATTGGCCAACGCCATGGCGAGCACAGCGTTGGCATAGGTTGCGTGAATGAGCTTCGAAGCCAGCTTCCCACTGGTCTATGATGCCAACTAAGAATTAAGTATTCAGCAAGTACGCGTTCGTCAGCATGCCCTGTTGTATGTGGTGTGCGATTTGTAGTATGTTCTCTATGCTAGATGGCCACGTCAGTAAGACTCAAGTATCTCTTTGTGTCTGAGCACGAGTGATGTCTGCCATGCTGAATAGATTCCGTTTGGCCGCCGAACCGGACGCAACACCATCTGTCTGTGCACGTTGAAAGAACGCCCACATGTAGCCAGGGGTGTCCTCACTTCCCGACTCCCCTCAAATCTGAGCCGAAACATGTATAGCTTCGGTGCCAAGCCCACTGTCTCTCTCCGAGTCTCCCGAGTTGGGACGTGGTCAACGGGTCATGAAGATCCTTTACAAGGGATGTGCCGCCGTGCCCCGAATGGAAGGAACTACGGGCAAGGACCAGTTCTATTTGCGGTTGGGAATGTCGGCATGGAACTTGGTTCTACTTCCCACAAAGAATCAAAGTGCCTGAACAGAATTGCTGACGCAATGGGCCATGGTTGGCGACACTGGCCCACCCGTCCTGAACAATGTTGCATGGCTCTTCACAGGAAGTTGACCTCTTTGATCCTCAACATCAGCAGCAAAGCAAAAAGCGGGACTGGGGGCTTTTCTGCCATGGCAGGATCTGCTCTCCAAGGAGCTCCACATCAGAGAGGCTCTGACAACTACTCTGTAAGCTGCCAGGCAAACCGAAACACCCGACTCTTCGAGTGCCTCAAAATGACGGAATGGATGGGGGGTCTCACGAATATGAGTTGCCCATCCTGGGACAAGCCCCTTCTTTCAAGGAAAGCACTTGCGGCTCGAGTGTTGCCACTCTCGGAGATTTGAATCTTGAGGCTTGAGGCTTGAGGCTTGAGGCCTTCTGGCAATGCGTGACATGCTTGATATGAAGACCCAATCTCCAGCACCCCTCCCGGAGGAAAGAACGCAGTGCCATGGCTGCTGGACCTCAAAACAGGAATGAGTCAAAACCTCCAACTTGCGGGCCCCGTGTGAGCCTTTCTCCCTTTGAGGCCTCCTGCCAGCTTTCATGGAGAACCCATTTGAACCCGCTGGCCCAAACGTCAGGTTCCAAAGCCAAAGCGGCTCGCGGCCCGGCACGGTCCTAGTCTGGCCTTGGGGAGCGAGCTGCACATGCTCAAGTTGGTCTGTATGCTGACCCTCTCCAAGAGAAACAAGGCCTTGGGTCTTCGGGTGTCAGGTTCAGTACCCTGTGTTGGCCTGGTTTTGAAGGGACGATGGGCTTTCTGTTGGGAGGGCTCCAAGTTCGTCAAAAAAAACGCACTCAGAAAACGGGGGCGGTTGGTTGTTCAGGGGTCGACCTTGTTGGGCAGGGTTGGGAACCCTTTGGATGGTTTCGGAGCTGGTTGCATGCCTGAAACTGCACCGAGTCCTTTGTTCGGTCTGATTGCACCCTCCCACATGTTTGTCTGGGCCTCCGCGCGCTCCGTCGCGGTCCAACGGCAGCACACGGTCCAGGAGGCCGTGCCAAAAGAACTGGGGTCAGAGAGCATTCCCATGTCCTTCCCCTTGGGAAGTGGGGTTGCCGAGCGGTGGCTGTTTCGGGAAAAGCTCGAAAGTAATCAAAGTCAGAGTTCTGGGGTTGCGGGGAAAAAGAAAAAGAAGAAAAGGTTTGAGCGCGGAAACAAGCGGTCTGTTAGAGGCGTCGAAGTGGCTGTGGATGAGGGAGAGCAATGCGCAAGAAAATCCCCCGAAGCGAAACAGCTCCGTCAGGCTGTCGCAGATTCCGCACACCACAACGGCAGAATTGACTTTTGCACAAGAGATGGCATGCAGAAAGCTAGCATGTTCCCGGAACAAGAAGCATTGAGAAGACACGCGTTCAAAAGTCAAGAACATCTGGGAGATGCTTTGCTATGTCCTGCTCTGCATTGCTAGGGAAAATAAAGTCCTCGGCTGCAACAAGCCCCTCTCGCCTCGATCTTCTTGTCGAACACATGCTCTTCAGCACGCTGCGTGAGGCAAACGATCTGTATCATCAACTGGCCAGGCAGCGAGATCCCGAGAAAGGTACTGATACCGAAATGGGGAACCCTCGGTCGCTCCACGCACGTGATTCACGGTCCCACCAATTGCAAGTGTTCCGGTTCCCCACTAAGAACAGAGCCCTGCTTGTCATCAACCAGGGTCAAATCAAATGGAACAAATTCCTTGGGTCTCGGCTTGCTTCTTGCCTGCTGCTGATGTGGCGATGCTTGGTAGATTTGCTGAAACCTCAGCGAGGGAAGGGAGAACCAGATCATGCAAAGATGCAAAAGGGCAAGCAGAAAGAATCCTGGCCAAAAAACCACTGCAGGGACAATCACATCAAGTCATGTAAAATAACCACGATTCCAACACAAAAGCTTGCTTCATCCTGACCTCCTGATACAGGGTCCAAGTTACACGAGTGCCTTGATCTTAACATGCAACGCTTTGGCCGATTGCCAGGCGGCTGCAACAAGGACTGCAGCTGCGCCAAGGTCTGCAGCTGTGGCTGCCCCAGCGGAACTGGCGGCATCCACAGGGGGCCCTGCCCCAACATCCCCGGCGGCGCCGGCGCCGGCGCTGCCGCCGCGGCCGGCGCGGCCGGCACGGCGGGTGCGGCGGGGGCGGCAGGCACGGCAGGCACGGGCACGGCGGCTGCCGCCATGGCCGCCGCCGCTGGCACGGGCACGGCGGCTGCCGCCATGGCCGCCGCCGCTGTCGGGGTGGGCTGGAAGCCTCGGGGACGGAAGGCGAGCGAAAACAAGTGGTGCTGGCTATGCGGTTGCGACGTCATGCTCTTTCAGTGCTGTCAGTTTCAATTTGTTGCCCCAGGTCTGGCGTTTTGGCTAAGGTGACCACCAGGCGCTGGCTCGTCTTTGGCATCCAGGAAGTTCCTGGGTGACTTGGCTTGTGATTCGCGACACCACGCCTCTCAAAGTGTGCTGAGCTGAGGCCGCCGCAGCACACTCTCGACTTGAGACCAAACTCGAGCCGAGTCCTGAGCATCCACGAAGCTTGTGGAAATACGCTTGCCGTGTCTTTGATGCTCACATTGTTTGATGCAGCGTGCAACTCAGATGCCTTGCCATCACCCTCGCAGTCTTCCATGTCTGCCTGCAAGGCGTCATGCTCGTTTGTTTTCCTTCAATGGCAGTTCTGAGCAATTGCCCCCATAAAATGTCTTCAATGGCTCCCAATTAAAGACATGACTGTTGGATGTGCATGGCAAGACACACGCAAAATCAGCTTCTCTAGAGCCTCAAGCCTGCGCAAAGATTCTGATCTTATCAATCGGCCCTGCAAACCTCAATATGCTGAGCCAAGCGGCAAAACTAATATTCTGATGTTCAACAAGCGCGTGTTGCAGAATCCCTGCGGCGGCTTTCTGCCTTTGACCTATGAAACATCCCTGAACAGACCGAAACTACGCAAGCACAACATCGAAGGCTGCCACAAGTCGCAGAAGCCAATTGCTCAAAGAATCAGGCTGCCTGGGATATTGCGGTCCAGAGCTCTGCCTTTTTGTGACCCCCCCCCCTCGCACACCAAACTGCCCGACTGAAAGCCACTTGCGTGATACCCCTTGCCTTCAAAGGATTCCAGCAGTACATGCCCCGGCAAATCAGTAGCGCCATGACCTGAGCCGGGGCTTTGGCGCTTCTTGGCCCTTGATGCCGTTACCTCTCCTCCCTCTTCCCCGAAATGGAGAAAGGACAGTGCTGATGCCTCCCTTCAAAATCTGAGCTGGCCTTTTGATACTGTTGCCAAGCACTATGCAACATAGCTTGATTGAATCTTTTGAACCTGCCGCATGTCCAATGAAATGCTGTTCCGCCGCCTCTCAGCAACAACTCCCAGGTGGCATTCTTTGTTTGTCTTGCGGGTTGAAGAAGACCCCAACAAACCACTGCACCTGTCTGTCCCCAGCCTCACAAAAATGTCAGGTCGCCGATTCTCAAACAACAACACGGGAGCGGGCAGGATCCAGGGAAGACACAGACGCGAATTCTTTGCGAACAACCCGCAAAAAAGGCCAAACCTGCCAGCAACTCTGGGCAGGAAAAGCAGCCCTCCGCGCCTTCTTCGCATCAATCTTCTTCTGACACGCAAGCCTCTCGTACAGCCGAACTCTGGAATGAGACGCTTCCCATGTCAGCCCCAGGCTATTCCCCCAAAAAAAAGATGGCAACAAATGCCATTTTTGGGAGTCAGAAGGCACCAACCACAGCCAAAGACTCTAAGCCACCGCGCAAAACAAAACGAACAAAAAAAAAAAAGAAGAAGAACAAAACCAAGCGTTGCCTTGGGTGGAGGGGTCTTGCTCTCCGCTTCCTGACCCCTGCGCCTCGCCAGCTCCCTGGCCCGCACCATCGTGGCCTGAGGAGTCGTGGTGGGGGGGAGGGAGGGCCGAGGTCCGGGCAAAAGGGGGGGACAAAGATAGCTTGCCCAGGCCCAAAAAATCGACCTTCGTGCTCCTTGGGTTCTTGGCGCAATCCAGCCTGCCGACCGCGCAAGAAAACGCGCGCGCACGACAAAACACCCATTGTGTGCCCATTCCTCCCCTTGCCACTTTTCCTGGGAGGTCTTTTGACCAGAAACCCTCCCTGCCTTTACCGCGGCAGGAACGCGTGCCTCTGGGAGCGTCTCGCCTGCAAAGGCCAGCATAGATCCACGCTGGGCGTGTCCTTCCATTGAGGAACCCCTTTATACAAAAAAAATCGTCAGGGTTACCCTCTGTCCAACAGCCATGGAAGTTGCGAGAAGAGATGTGGATGGTTACCATCATCTTGAAACGGTTCCTGCTATCTTCCATGGAAACCCACCTTTGGGATTTTGGACAGGTACCCTGCTTTGGGCAACAGCCACGCTTGGACAATCTCAACCATGGGCAGTGCCCAAACGGATCCAAGACGCTCTGAAGTCCGAAGTGTTTGCGAGGTGCATGTCACTGACACAAGCCTTGCTGACAAGAACAAAACCATGCGCCTGCCGCTGAGGAGGAGGGGGTCCTTAGAGACAGCGGTGGCATTGGTCTTGTTAGCAACCTATCTCCTGCAAGCTTTTCAGTCGATGCCGCAAGCCCTCTGCTCCTTGCTCCTTGCGTGAGCGACGTGTTAAAAACACGTATGCCGCTCAACATCGCCACAGCTGGGACCCTTGCTCAATGACCGGGGATTCTGCCGGCACCTGCAAGACAGGGTCCAAGTGACAGCATGACCCAGCTTTTCCCTGAGTTGTTCAAAAGAGGAAGCTCCTGTTGGCGGTGAAACCTGGAAAACATTTACCTGCAGCTTCGCGTTGTGTCTAGGCAAATGGCGAGCCTCTGGTAAAATATCTGTTTCCATTCAATTGCTCCCGGCCAGCGGCTACGTCCTGGCAACATGGATATGTTCTGTTGGTTCCCTTCTTATACGTGTTTTTTTCATTTATCTTTCTCGTTGTCTTCATCTTGTTACTCTTTGTAATTCCTGCTGTTGTTGTGCTACGTTTATTGAAGCTGAATTTTGGCATGGGTGTGTTGCCCACACAGCAGTTGCCAATCCACACACTGGGCATGCAGGGCCGCTCATCCTGCGCCTAAGCTGCCATGCCCGGCATTGTCCCCGGCTTCGATCAAAACCGTAGACGTTGTTGGGCTTGCCACTTTCTGATGCGTGACCTGCATCTCGCCTTCACTCCAAATTGCGACTCCCACACTTAAAACCGTCTCCAAAAATGAAGCACCAACAAGCCTTCACTTTGTTTCCCCAAGCCCCTGGCGCCACCCCAAGCCGCCCCAAGCCGCCCCAAGCCGCCCCAAGCCGCCCCAAGCCCCCCCCCCCCCCCCCCCCCGGACGGCCGACCGCAGCGCCGGCCTCTACCTGGCCGGCCGAGATCTCCTGCAAGGCATCCGATGGGCCGAAGCTTCGCCGAAGCCCGAAGCTTCGGCTCGAGGGCCCGGGATCCCCGACGGTTGCCTTTGTAGTTGGGCTTAACAAAACAAGCAAAAGGCTCCCGAAACCCACACGCGGAGAAAAGGCCTGTGGCCAAGCAGGGAAGAGGCGAAGGGGACAGGGTGAAACGCCCAGCTCCCACAAATGAGAATAGCTCTCTCTCTCCGGTAACACAGGGAAAGTAGCCAGCACTCGTGGAGCCATACGAGCAATTTTAGTGCACGTGCCACCACGTAGTTGGTCAGCCTGCAGCTTTTGTTCCCCACCACTGTACGTGGCTGAGCGCCTCTATATCAGCCTCCTCAACGCTCCCCGAGGAGAACATGGTGTTGGCCATGGAGTGGTACCTTGGCAGTAGCATCTTCTCGACAGTCAAACCCATATATATATATATATAATAGTTAGGCTAACTTGGGCCTCTTTGCATATTCTTCTTGTTCCATTTCGTCTCTCGCCAAACCCTGAAAGTCCTGCTTCAACCAGATCCCAAATGCATGATGTTATGATGTGCACGCAGACAGTCGTCTAAGGCAAATCTGCAACAAGTTAGTCTAGTCCCGGCCGGCCATCCACATAAACCCCAATCCCAAAGCTCTAAATATTCCGCGGTTTTTGTAGCAAGGTGCAACTTGCACGTCTGCTCCACCACCCGGTAGACCTGCATGCACCGCATGCTCAGCAGGCGAGTCGAAAAATGTGAACCCCCCGCCCCTTGGCGGGACTGATTCAATTCATGTTGCCCTTGAAGCAAAGACCCGAACAGGAGCCAGCACTTTGACAGGCCCCCATACACGGTTGTTTGGCTCCTGGCTGCTTGGTTCTTGGGAGCACCTCATGATCGCTGAAGACCGTGACTTCTAACCCAATCAAACAGGTCAAGCGAGATCTGTCTTGCACTCTGGCTGAACCCTGCTTCCAGTTTGTCCCACCTTCAACAGGGGCCAACCAGGGTTCAACAAACCACGATTTCTAAGCCTGCAAATTCAACAGACCGACACTGAATGACCAGCATGGCCTATAATGGCCCACTGCTCTTTAGGGACTGCCCACTTCGCCTTGGAACCCACATCGAAGCTGCCAAGAGATATGAGGAACTGCATGTACTCCTGATCCTGCGCAAGGAAGCAACAGCCTAAACTCATTTACTCCGTTACAGCCTTCCACAAAGGCGGTGCATGACATTTAGACAAATCAAGTTGTGGCGTGGAGAATTCTGGTAATGGAGCAGCCAGGGTCTGGTACTGTCTCACCAGGCCAGGGTGCGCAAAAACGTTCGAGGCCAAAAAGCGAAGTATCGCCGATATCGACTTCACATGATCCACGAGCTGAAACCAGTCACCCCTCACTTTGGAGCACTCCTTGGAGGCCAAGATGCAAGCCTCATGCTCCTGGCGCATGAGCGACATGGTCAAATCGTCCGTGCTGGTGCCACGTTCCCGCCTCCATGAAACGAGCCCAGGGGAAGTTCAGAGCCGAAAGCTCCCGCAGGAGGACAAAGTGGGGGTGCGGCCTGAGCGCGATCATCGGCGAGAGAAAACGTCATGGGAGTTTGCTCTGAAACTCAGCACAATGATTTTTGTGTTTCCCCAAGTGGACATGGAAAAACACGTGAGTGTCTTGTTTTTGTGGGAAAACTAGTGAATCCCCCCATGCTCCACCCAAACTCACAACAAAGTACTGGACACGTTGACTCAACTGAAATGCAGACGCGTCTGGCATGATTTTGTCGCCGTCTTGGCCGCGCGGCCGACACCATTAGCATTGAACGTGCGAGGCGCACGAGGCTGGATTGCATTTGCAACTAAATCAAGCAGGACCTCACGGGAAGAAGGTTCAAATTAAGCGCTGAGGCTCCTGCAAACACAATCTTGCACTGCCTGAGTATGATTATGATCCCTTTGCTAATACATTTGATCATTGCTCAGGCGAAAGAGAGCTTGACTTGCAATCGGGGTACACTCCCGGTTGCTGCCAAGAGGCTAAGAGGCAGGACTGTCCAAGTAACTCCTGAGAAAACTCTAACACTTGGGCTCTTGATTCGGGCACCTCCAAAGCTTCCACTTTCAAGGAGCATCTGGGCTTGGTCAGTCATGTTTCGGCCTGTAAACATCATGTCTTCAACGTCTCCGAGGACAGAGGTAGTAGCCGATGCGCCATATCGTTTCGAGGGGCTCAACCTTGTGAAGCTCCCCGGTGCTGGTTGGCTTGGGAAGCTCGTCGGGTCGTTCCTCGATGCACTTCGGGTCCAGCTCGTTGGGACTCTTCTGCGAAGATCGCTGCCTCCTCGCTTCACGCAAAGCTCCTTGCACACCGGTTTGCCAAGTTCGTTGGGACCAAAGTGTGCCAAGGAGCACGGGGTGCTCTGGCTTGGGAGACTCATTCGGGCGCTCATTGGGGCTCGGCCTGCCATGCTCCCTGAAGGGGTGCTGCTCCTTGGAGTGCTCTGTCTTGCCAAGCTCCTTGAGGTGCTCCAGCTCGTTGGGATTCAGCTTGCCATGCTCCTTGGGGTGCTCCAGCTCGCCGGGACTCTCCTGCTTGCCATACTCCTTGGGGTTGTCCAGCGGGTTGGGATTCGGCTTGCCATGCTCCCACATATCCTCCAGCTCGCTGGGACTCTCCGGCTTACCAAGCTCTTTGGGGTGCTCCAGCTCGTTGGGATTTGGGTTGCCATGCTCCCTGGGGTGCTCCAGCTCGTTGGGATTGGGCCTGCCATGCTCCCTGCATTGCTCCAGCTCGCTGGGACTCTCCGCTGGGACTCTCCGGCTTGCCAAGCTTTTTGGGGTGCTTGCCGTGCTCCCTGGGGCGCTCCAGCTCGCTGGGACTCTCTGGCTTGCCAAGCTCCTTGGGGTGCTCCAGCTCGTTGGGATTCGGCCTGCCATGTTTTTGGGGTGCTCCAGCTCGCTGGGACTCTCTGGCTTGCCAAGCTCCTTAGGGTGCTCCAGCTCGTTGGGATTTGGGTTGCCAAGCTCCTTGGGGCGCTCCAGCTCGCTGGGACTCTCCGGCTTGCCAAGCTTTTTGGGGTGCTCCAGCTCTTTGGGATTCGGCTTGCCATGCTCCCTGGGGTGCTCCAGCTCGCTGGGACTCTCCGGCTTGCCAAGCTTCTTGGGGTGCTCCAGCTCGTTGGGATTCGGCCTGCCATGCTCCCTGGGGGCTCCAGCTCGCTGGGACTCTCTGGCTTGCCAAGCTCCTTGGGGTGCTCCAGCTCGTTGGGATTTGGGTTGCCAAGCTCCTTGGGGTGCTCCAGCTCGCTGGGACTCTCCGGCTTGCCAAGCTTTTTGGGGTGCTCCAGCTCGTTGGGATTCGGCTTGCCATGCTCCCTGGGGTGCTCCAGCTCGCTGGGACTCTCCGGCTTGCCAAGCTTTTTGGGGTGCTCCAGCTCGTTGGGATTCGGCTTGCCATGCCCCCTGGGGTGCTCCAGCTCAAGCTTGGTCTTGCGAAGCTCGTCGGTGTGCCAGTCCTCCTTCCCCGGCTGCTGCACTTTCAGATTCGGATCTCTGAGCATTTTGACGAGGCTTTTAGCAGTGTCCCATGACAGAAAAGGCTGTTTGTGGTATAAGCTTTTCATGCGTAGCCCTCGATGACGGGCGACCACCCAAACATAGCGCCGCGCCAAGCTGTGCGCTGCATCTATCCCCTTCTCGTCCCAGGACTCCAAGAGCTTCAGCAACTCCTCCTCCGTGCTTTCTTGCACAGCGCGGAGGATCGTGGTTGAAGCGAGCTGCTTCCTGCAAATGGACGCGAGCTGATTTCGCAGTTCTACGATACACGCAGACGACTTGTTTGTTGCGAAGACCGGGGCTTGCACATTCATGATGTCACCGACCACTGTGTTGAGGACCCTTTCAAGGCCATCAGACGTAGCTTTCTGGATGTATGTGTCAATGAGGTCCTGCTTACTCACAATTGGAAGCAACACAGGACGTTCACCCCTGGCCTTTGCTGCTGCCTCGCTGGCTTGAAGACACACTCTCTTGACCAGGCCGAGAAACCGAGAGTCTGAGATTTCATGCCGATTCTCAGCGCCAAGCACGAGGACCAAGACCAAACGCTGATGGAGCACCTCTGGGCGAATCTTCTCACGCTCTGCCTTGGCCAGGCAGTCGGCGAAGAGGTCACCCTCATTCCCTTCAAATTCCCACCCTTTGGTGTCAACAAGAACCACCGTTTCTTTCACGCTTTGCGTAGTCCAGGCCGTGCACTCTTGTCGATGCATATGGACACCCTTGGTGCATGGCGCCATGTGATGCTCTTTGGCTGGGCGCGTGTTGTCCCCTAGCTCCTGCAGCAAGTTATTGATGAGGGTGCTTTTGCCTTGCCTTGTCCTCCCGAAGAAGTAAATCGGGCATACGCCTACAATTTCCTTTGCCGTGACCGTACACTGCTCCAAATCCAGTTGTCCTTTCTCGCAAAGCGCGGTGTCCCAGAGCTCCTCCGTGATGGCCTCGCCACGCACCGTTGCCTCGGGCACTTCCCCTCTTTGGCTGCGCCGATGTTTGACGGGATGTTTGACTCGCGCTCTCTGCACAGCCTGGCGGCAGCCGCTCCCGCTCCGCGAAGCCCCGCGCACACACATCGCCCCAAGACATGGGAACCCACGTTGGAAATTCCAGCACCCAGAGCAGCGCGGGCATCATCTTGCACCATGACGATGCCAAGATCGTGCACCATGACGATGCCAAGAATCCGAAATTCACCACAGGCAGCTCTGGCCAAAAATGGCTGCGTAACGCTGGTGGCACAAACAACCTCGCCCGCCGCTTCTGGGCGCAACCGACTTCCCCAAGGGTGCTGAGGAGCAGGCATGGTCATAAACTGCAGCACAGAGGCGGAAACCTTGCGCCATGTCTGTTCAGTCTCTCAGGCAACTGAGCTTCGCATTTTTGGGATGCGCCCTCATCTTTCGCAAAGCGCGTCACCAATCGATCAACGATAAGAATGCTGGCATGTTTGTGCGCATCAAACTAGACGACGGGTGGCCGTCGTAACATGCAGCACGGGTGATTGCAAAAGCATGTCCAGAAGACGAGCCATGCTTTCTTGCACCCCAGCCACATTGCGATTGGTCAACAATACTCAAGAGGAAGCGCGTGAATTTGTTCCAAATGTATTTTGCTCGAGCACACCTTCTCTAGTATATCCTGCTCAAGTGCATCTTGCTCAAGTGCGTCTTTCTCAACTCCACTTTGTCTCGTTCGTGCTTCTTCCGCACTTGAAAACGATATTCGAGCCGGAACAAGAAAGCGTTTCCATTGCTGAGATTTTGGAGCCGGAGAGCGAAAGTGCACTTCTCGCGCTTCTGGAACAAGAACCCTGCGCGGAAGAAATGGACGGACAACTCCGAACTCCAGATACGCAGAGTGTCTGGGCCAAATGAGGCCCAACCAATACAGGCACTGCAGCACACGCTGCTTGGGATCCCTTTCGACGGCTGTCAAAAGAAGCGCCAAATCGAATCCAACGAATCCGACCAACCAGTTCGGAGAGCCTACAGCCTTCCATAAGGTTGGAGCAGATCCAGTCCGTCCCCCCGATCTCCCAGCCTCCTCGAAGCGGCGGCTGAAGAACTGGTCGAAGTCGAAGCCGAGCTGCCCGAGCTTGTGCAGGTCCAACCTGGCTCTATCAACGCGCAGCCGGAAAAAGCACATGGATTCACTTACGCACCTGCCCACCCCCCCCCCCCCCACATCTATGATGGGAAGAACGGGGCAAGAACAGCGCAGCCCTGGTGCCAGGAGACCTCTTCAAGGGATGTATGAAAGGGACATGTGCTAGCGTGCTGCCAAAGCCTGACTGATGCGACATTTCCAGACAAAGCCAACCACCCCGTCTTATTCAAACTCCACTGCAGCGACAAGCAGAATCAGGATGGCAACCGGCACGCACGCACACCCATACCCAAGGCCAGCACCAGTACCCATCTCGGATAATGTCCATGACTGCACGGTCAATCTGCTCCTGAGATCCAGTCAAGGCTGGGCAGCATCAACACCATCAACCAAATGTCACGCGCGGCCAGCTTGGTCTTCGCAGCAAAGCGGGTCGTCTTGCAGCGGGAGTCCGATCGTTTTGCAACGCGGGACTCCGATCGCTTTGCAACGCGGGATTCTGATCGTTCTGAAACTCGCACCGCGGAGTGCTGATGGCTTTTCCACAGATTCCACAGTTTCCACAGTTTCCACAGTTTCCACAGTTTCCACAGTTTTCACAGTTTTCACAGTTTCCACGGCTTCCACGGCTTCCGCAGCTTTCATGGTTTCCACGGTTTGCATGTCCACGATTTCTCCGGTTCGACGGTTTCCAGTTTCCAGGTGCATGACGTTGTTTGCATGGATTCCACGGTTTCCATCGTTTTCCCAGCTTCCTGAGATCCATGAAATGCCGCGAGCTGAGCGAGTGGTTTTGAGCGGCTGCGCACAGTTCTGAGTGGGCCCTTACCATTCGGCAGGTACGACTGCGGCGCTGAGCGAATGTGCTTGAGTGAGTATTTTTGGGCTGGCGCCACGGACCCAAGAGCCCATGAAGGAACCTGCGCAAAAGACGATCGCTTGCGTGCCTTGCGGGCAGGCCTTTGGATAATGGCAAAATGGTTGTGGGTCACAAATCCGCGACATTGTTCGGCGTGTCGGATACCTAAGAGAGGACTATTGGATACCTAAGAGAGGATAGAGGATAACCCCCCCCTTAGCCCCCCCCCGGGACACGTCAAAGACGCATGGTTTTTCGGTCGCCACCCCCCCCCCCCTCTCCCACGTACCGCGCGGCAATTTGATGACGTTCCACTAAACGTAGTCTTCGCGGAGCGGGTCTGGAGAAACGGGGGTCCCAGGCTCGAATCCTCCCGCCGCCTCTTTCTGCCGGCTGAGGTTTTGTGCTGCCTTTTGCGGAAAACTTTGAGACACACGGTGTTCGGTGTTTTTCCTTTGCTGACACCATTGAAAAAAACATTGTGTTTTCCGATTTCCTTGACAATTGGCACCAATTTCCCCCCAATTTCCCCTAATTTCCCCCAATGCTTCCCCGCAAATTGCGCCTTACTTTCTCACCAATTCCCTCCCACTTTCCTTTCAATTTCCATCCGACTTCCCCCCAATTTCCCCCCCAGTTTCCCCCAAATGTCCTGGCAAATTCCCCAACCCCAGCTTCCTTCCAAGTGTCGCCCCCAATGTCCTTCGTGTCGGATACTTGGGCCATGCTAAGCCACGCTTCTCGCAAGCAAGAATGCCGTACAAGGGGCAACCTCAACACCCCTCAGAAATCAGCTTATCCGCGCACCCCGCCAAAATGACATGCAGTGGCCATGACATACCACCCAGCACTAAGGTGCCCTAAACGGCGAGCCTTCCTGTTCGCAATTGTACGCCCTGTTTGGTCGCCACCCGGAGGCATGGTTCGGCGCCCTTTTTGGGAGCACCCTCTTGGTGGCACTCAACACTCCGCCGACATTGCTTGGCGTGTCGGGGAGGATGGGGGAACCAGAGAGGACAGAAGAGCATACTACGGGGACACGGGCGAGAGGAAGAAGGAGACAAGCTAGATGCCAATGTCGGCGGACTGAGCCGGAGGCTCTAAAGTTTTGGTGCCCAAACAGAAACCCTAGTATTGTAAATGGAAACAGGTACTATGACCTGCGGTCCCTTTCACATTGGTCCATGTGTTGCAAAACGATCGCGGCGTTTGGCCCATGTTGTAACACCGCTGTGTGCGGTCCGTGTGGTGCAAAATAATATCCATTTGGCTCATGCATTAAGAACGCAATCCGCTGTTGCAAAATTATGAGGATCGTGCTTCCGTGTGGAGAGAAGCGTTGCAACCCGCAATCCATGCCTTGGCAACATGGCTGAGCTCCGGGCACGGGTCCGTCTGAAGAAAGCGGAAAAATCGAAGTCGCGCACCTCGAGACGACCAAAGGAGCGCGGCAGTGCGGCCTACGTGTAGCCCAACATGGCAAATAAGACCTCCTGCCGTCAATGTCCAAGACAACCGCAATGCGGGCCTCTGACCGCAGCATGACGAGCTCGGTCCATGCCTTCGGGGTGCAGTGCGCAAGCGATTGCCTCTGCCTGGACTCTTGTTTCCAGTACAGGATGGCCTGAGGTTTCGCACGGCCTTGCTCTTGTACAGTGGGCGCCAGGTGTGTGTTTTTCTTCAAGACGCAAAAGAGATGACCAATTGTCTGTGGTCCCCAATGTCAGGCGGCTAACGCAAGGACCGATGAATCCGTCGACTGTCAAACGCAGGGCCCGGGATGTACACCAAAACTAAAACGGCGACCTGCCGAGCTGGTGCTTATCTGGTCACGGTGCGAGTAAGAATCCCATGCAACAAAAGGGCTATATCTGCGAATGACTTCTCTCGTTTGGCAAAAGGATTCACATCGGTTTCGCACTGTCCCCAGAGCCAAAAGCTTTTCCCGACGCCTTGGAGGCGAACCAGGACTGAAGCAGCACTGCGTCCAGCTGCGCCTATCAAAAGCACGCTGCACGCTGCGATGGTCAGCTACCTGCTGAGACCACTGGTCTTTGGAACCAGAATCGAGAAGGCAATTGGAACGTATGCACAACAGCTCATTTTGTCAGAAACGCTCATCGCGCTCCCCCTGAATTTGACCAGCTGGCAAGACTGGCAAAACACATCCTCGATAAACAAGAAAAATGCGCCCGGTGCTCAGTGCAAAAGCTAAGGATCCACCTCCGCATGCCAATTTCAGTAGAATGCTGCGATCTTCTTTCTCGCACCGGCGACACGTCCCCTTCGGCTTCAGAACTGGGGCCGCACCCGCCTGGCGCCGCTCCAGAAAGGGCACGATGGGCAAACGCAACGAAGTGAGGTCCACGATCAGCGAGATCTGCCTCCGACCGATCAACACAGCATAGGCATAAAAGCATTGGCCCCAAATCCAGGCGTGTCGGTGCACTTGACAGAAAAAGAGACCTGCATTTGTGGGTTCCGGGCTTCAGCGGCAATAGCGTGCGGAGCAACATCGCCGTCTGTTGCTTGGCCCGGCCTACGGCAGAAGGCATCGAAGAGCAAGTCCTGGCGGCTTTACTGACCAGGCAAAGCGACAAAAGGGGTTGGAAGTTAGAAGCCTTCATGCTGGCCGCCCCCTCTGCCTTTCATCCCACCCAACTGCGCCAACTGGGAGGGTCCTCCATGGCTTTGTAGTTCTCCCGGAAATAGGCGCGGAACGCATGCGGATGCACCTGAGATGCTTGGCGCAACACCGCCTAGTTTGCTCACAATCATGTCCCATTCAACCCCTCATCCAATTCCGGCAAACTGGGCCCTGTCGTGGAACAAAATATCGCCCAATCTGAATGGGCCAACGAATCCCAGCCTCCACGATGTGCCGCATCTGCACAAACTCCTTGCCGGACATGAGGCCATCGGCAAAGCGCAAAAACCTGGCCACCAGACATCGCTCTTTGCACCTTTGAACCCTTGCCAACTCATCCGCGCTTGACAACCCCATGCTCACCGACCGGGCTGGGCCCCCCGGCAGCTCGCTTTGGAAGTGAAGTTCCAAGACACGCCTGCGAGAGGCGAGCCTCTAGACTCTAGCCTCCCCATTCACGTAATCTGACAGTGGGTGGCTCCCAAACAAAGCTGGCTTCCCTGAAAATAGGCTGCGCACCTTGTAAACAAGGTCATGGCTCCACCACACCCCACCCCTTTTTTTGCGGAACGCCCAAATCCACGCTCGGGGCCCGCCTGTCGATCTCCACCAGCCTTCTCACCGCAGTTTGCGGCCGGCCGTCCGGGCCTGGAGTTCAGATCTCAGAAACCGCAAAGCTGATGGGGTTCTGCCTATTTGAGGACCTGTTGAACCAGGGCGAGCCAAATGGACAAGGACTACAAACTGGCAGAAGCCTGCTCACATGCCTAGGCCGCGCACGGCTGAGTGGCACGGACATCAATCTACGACATGAACAACCCGTTGAGGTAGTTACTCCGTGATTATAAACATCGTCTGCCGCAGTCCCCGCCTTCGCGGCTCTCACCCTCCTCAGGCGTCTTCCAAAGCCCATCCGCTGCCTTCCAAGCAAGTGATGGGTGGATTGCCTGGGTTGAGCCTACTGCACGCTTTGAAAGCATCCAAAGCCAAACCATGTTCCGATTCCACGTCGGCTTTTGCGATACCGTATTCGCTTGGCTGACAACTCCACATGTCGAGCCGCCGACTTCCCTACTGCCAATGGTTCCAAAATGCAGACTCTACTCTGTCCAAAACGTCGAGCACAGCTCCCACAAACAAAATCTTGCCTGGTTTGGATCTGCTGAGCCTGTGGCACACTGGCAAAGATCCTGGCCAAGCTCTCTCTCCACCCACAGCCCACACACCTCATCCGCCGCTCCCACCCTTCGCTGGCTGCTCCTCCAGCCCCGATTGCAGCAGCGAGCTGAGTTCCGCCTTCGGGCACAGAGCGAGACTGGGGTCTTTTGGAGCCCGAAACCCTTCTGCCGCCTGTTCCAGCTGCTGTTCCCAGCCACAATGTGCACAAGCGCTCCCATGCCGGCCTGCTTGCGAGCCGCAAACTCGTGCAGGTCGAATCCGAGCTTAGAGATCCGCTCGACCGTCCCAAAGTCCTCGAAGCATTGGAGCACTGTGTTCATTTACAGTACAAGTGATGTTTAAAACGAGCAAAGGGCACATTGTCCGCTCAGGGTCGCTCGCAAACCAAACTCGGCGACACTGCAAGAAAGCGAAGTCTGCCAAACCAGCGAACCCGGCTGAACAGCTCCATCGCCTGCCACCCTAAACGCCAAAAAGGATTCAGGGCCAGAAATGGCATTGTCCCGTAGTTGTCTCGTCTCCGAAACCTCTTAAGGACAACTCAATATTGCCATGATCTTCAAAAGGCCTAAGGCCTCTTGCACTTCCACTTCAAACGCACAAGTCCTTTTTACCTCCAGGTCCAACCTGATGGCTTCCCCCAGCCAATGTTCACCATGAATAACGCCCATCAGCTGGGCCTCCCTTTGCTCGGCCGCGCCTGGCGCTGGATGCAGCTCAGCACCGGGGCGTCGAACTGCCCCTGGTCCTACGCGCTTGGTGTCGTGTCTCAAGAAACGACGCCGGCTCCCACGGCGAAAAGGGATACCGTGGTCTGGGACCTACCCCACTGATCCCCACTGCGCCACTGCGGAGCTCAAATCGGGACAGCTCGACGCTAGTGACGGTCTGTGTGTGTGTGTGTGTGCGCGCTGCTCTTCCCAGTCTTTCCTACTAAGTGGCTCATCTCAATTGTGGATTTGACCTGCCTACGCAGAGTGTGGGCGCTGCCGCCATCGTGCAAGAGTGATCTTAGAGGCGACTTTGCAATCTTCTTCTCTAATGTTGATTGTTTTGGGCTGAGTGTTCAACGGGACCCTGATGGTTCACTCTGATTATGGGGGGGTGGGGCTGATTCTTCGTCTTCGAAGGAAATACCTTGCAAAACATGGCCCCTGACTTTAGGTTTCCCAAAATCAGGGATGAAGCACTGTGCACCAACTTGGATCTAGGCAACAATTTGGCTGCCCCAACTGCGGATTTCGCATGCGCCTCCCCTCTTTCAGCACTCTTTGCGCAATCTTTTGGGCTCGATAGACGGCTCGAGTATCCAAAATGACCGAGCAGCGAAGTGTACTTGGCATGTGATTGCATGCGCCTCTTGAGCACTGAGCTAGGGCCATCGCTGTCGCTTCAGGATTACTCGACTGACTGCTGATCAATCTAGCGTGCTTTAAAAAGGCATTGCAACACCCAATAGAGTCAATATCAAACTTCGAAGGAGACTAATGACTTTCTGAATTTCCCAATTGCGCACGCACACACACACACACACACACACACACACACACACACACACACACCCACCCACCACCCACCCACCCACCCACCCACCCACCCACCCACCCACCCACCCACCCACCCACCCACCACGCACGCACGCACGCACGCACGCACGCACGCACGCACGCACACGCACGCACGCACGCACGCACGCACGCACGCACGCACGCACGCACGCACGCACGCACGCACGCACGCACGCACGCACGCACGCACACACACACACACACACACACACACACACACACACACACACACACACACACACACCACCACCCACCCACCCACCCACCCACCCACCCACCCACCCACCCACCCACCCACCCACCCACCCACCCACCCACCCACCCACGCACGCACGCACGCACGCACGCACGCACGCACGCACGCACGCACGCACGCACGCACGCACACGCACGCACGCACGCACGCACGCACGCACGCACGCACGCACGCACGCACGCACGCACGCACGCACCCACACACACACACACACACACACGCACGCACGCACGCACCCACACACACACACACACACATGTTTGTCTGAATGATCTTAGTTTGGATCCAACTGCTCTGATTTCAATGCCATTGAGCCGAAGCCAGTCCTGGAACAGCCGAAAGCCGCAGAAGTGGAGGAGGTCCAGCACCTCGCGGAACGCATCGCCATGCTCCTCACCCTTATGGGGCAGGCCGATGGCGGCCCTGAAGAAAAAGCATGTCAAAGATCCCAGGAGTTGCAACTGTTTTCCAAGCTCAAAGTCTAGGCCGCAGATAAAAGAGAGAACGGCACACCAGTTCCGATGCCGACACGGGCCCTGGCGCCCGGTCGCTGCCCCATGGCCTGCGAACCAAATGACTGCGGGCGGAGTGCAACTGCGGTGGGCAACGTGGGAACGGGTTTCGCAGAGTGTTGGGAATCAGGAAGCTCACGAGGACGAGATGTGGGGACCTGCTTTGAGATGGCAAAAGGGGAACCAAGAAGGACGGGAGAGGCTGCCTTGTTCACCATGAGGACCAGCTCCTGGTCGTATCTTTCCAGCACTGCTCTGAGATCAACCACCTGCCGCTGCCAGTCTTGTGCAAGCGAAGCAACATAGAAATTACTGGTGGCAAGCGATCTGCGAACCGCACAGAACACCTGAACCAGCGACATTGCACTGCCGGCCTCTTGAATCAAAAGGTACACAAAGTTGAAGGATTCAGCAGCGAGCGCCAAAAGTAGCAGGTACCTAGCAGCCGGGGAATTTCTGAGAAGAGTTGGCCAATGGGATTTACTTACTCCTGCCATTCAACTCGGCCCAACAAAACAAGCCGCGACTCAAACCCAGTGCAACCCAGCCGAACCTGGGTGCCCGGGCCCGCAGCCGTCGACCCGCAGGAAGGAGTTGGTGGCGGCCCCGGCCTTCAAAAAGGAGGAGAGGACGAAGGGCACCTCGTGCGAGGGAGGCCAGCGATGCCAGGGGAGGCGGGGGCGAAATAAGATTCTTGACAAAAACATGGCAAAACACGAGGTCAACGGGGGGCGGCCTTCTTTCACAAGGCGGACATTTTACATTTGAGGTATGCAGGCAAAATGATAATATAAGCAATTATGATGCCAAGCAAGGGGTTGAAGGACCGGTCAGCGAGAGGGTGGCCAAAAGCGGCTAAGGGTAGCCTCTCAACCTTCCGCCCCTCAACTTCTTGGGCCCCAGAAAACTTTGCGAGGACAGCCAACCTTCCGCCTCCCTCCCAGGGAGCCGGAAGCCGAGCCGGGGACTTTGTACAAAGACGCCCGGTGCTTGCACAGAGCGTCCACCTGGTTCTCGGCATACGCGCTTGTGGCCAGGTCCTACGATTCCATCTGTGCAGCTCACTTGGCTCCCTTCCATTCACGCACGGCCCCCAAAGCCTTCGACGCATTCCGAAACGAAACCGAGCTCGGATGCGGGGTCCAGCATGGAAAACCGGAAGGAGTTCCTCGAGCCCAGGAAGTCGACGTAGATCGACCTTGAAACCACGCGGCACATCCCACCAAACCAGACCCGCACGCTGCGGCCCGCGCCCTTCGCTCAGCAGTTGCTCGGCGATGCCCCCTCGGGCAGTGCACTCCAGCAAATCCTGGCGAACGGGCGTGACTGCCGTGGTGGGATGCACTTGCTAGCTCCACTCAGCTTCACTCTTGGCCAGGGATTCCTGTGGACGCGCAGTTTCCCTTGTCTTAGCTGAGGCGAACGCGAAAAGTCCCCGAAAAGTTGTAAAAGTGGGATCCCGGGATCCCTTCGTTTGGAGCCTCTGGTTTGTTGGGGCCGCTAACACCTCAAACAGCGTGCTCACTCAGAAACATGCTTTCCCTCTCTTCTTCACCAGAAGTAACAAACTCGTCAGCGGAGGCCTCAGCTAGGCTGTACCGCAGGGATCGCAGCAGCGACAACCGCTCCACAGAGCCCTTGCTCAAAGCCTCCCAGCATTCAGAAAAAATGGCAGGCCCTGTTAAGAGATAAACCTCGCACACCGGTCGCCCATTCGAAGCTTGCTTTCCAAAAAACGCATGCAAATAAGCGGGGCTTACTTGGATCTGGAGCTTTTCAAAAGGAGGAAAGGGAGGTCCCGAGGAGCTTGCAGGCATGGGTCCCGGGTCCCGGGTCCCGGGTCCAGGTGAATTCACCTTGGCTCAAGCCGCCGCCTGTAAACTCGGGAGTCGTGGCTTACATTTCACGCGAATGTGCATGACAGGCCATTCACTAATTCACCTCGTCGTTGCGTCGTCATTGGCGCTGTTTGTGCTTCCTGGTCACATTATGTATTCGGCCATATTTGCCCACCTGGTTGCTTTTCGAATGCGACCCTCTGACCTGAACAAAACAATCCAATGGCCTGTTGTTCAAGCACAAATTGCTGCCCACTGAGGCGAAGTTTATGTAGCAGCTCTGGTGCAACTGGTATGCGTAGTCTTGCCTCGACTCATTGCAGAAACAAGCTGCACAGGGATCAATGCTCAAAATCTTCCAGCGCTGTAAAGTTAGGACCACACGGGCACCGCCTCACCTCACTGCTGTTCATGTCTCAGGGGCGGCTGGTTTGTGAGAAACCAGGACCCAACCAAACCCAGCACTCCAGCCTCCTGCACAAACGGCTTCAAGCGCGCATCTCCCTTGGCGCTGCCGAAGGCAAACTTCCTGCGGAGATACTGTTCGGTGCACGGCCAGCCCGGTTCATTCAAATTGAGGCCCCTGCAAAAGGAAAGGCAACAGATTGCAGGTTTCATTTCAGCCAATCCCTGTCATTGGCTGAGCTTGAACCCCTTCGGCGCAACCACTCAACCCCCTCGCCTCTCGGCCAGCAAGCGCAGGCCCTCGTAATCGCTATGCAGGACTGCCTTACCCCGAGAGAAGCGAGGCAAGGCGCGGTGCAAAGGAGACGAAGGGTTCAAATGTTTTGACACACAGCCATATGCTTCATAATCAAAACCTTGCACAGTCACGCAATACCAAGGCCGGGCCTCTGTGAAAACGACTTCCAGATTGTACTGGAAAGCCCCGTCCATGAAGCTTCTGACGATGCCTCTGCCACTGGAAGAACACAAACAGGGCAGGGTCTTGCAAAATCCGAAGTGCTAAGGCAGGGTGCTGGAGAAGCCAGCAAGGCTCACCATAAACAGACCAAGCGGCTCCAGTCCCTCTCCGTCAGCGCCAAAAGCGGCACGACCTGTGGGCCAAAAGCAAGTGAACAGGCTGTCAGGAGCTGGTCAATCGGCAAAAGTCTCAGACGAAGACAACTCTGTTACAATCAAATCCCACCGTGGGACCTTGCGGTTCGATGAATGAACCGGGCAGACCTCTCACCCAACCATGCAAAGCCCCAAGAGTCCAAGAGTCGAGCCCCAACCCCCCAAGAGCGAGCCAGCGAGCCTCCAGGCCCCAAAGCCCTCAACTGACTCAACTGGCCTTGTCCTTGAGCACCTTGAAAAAGACTTGCCGCAGGTGCCACATGGATCGCGCTTCGGCGAGGCTGAGGCACCTCAAGGAGAGAGAACGCAAACCCGGGCTACCCGAAAGACAATGGTATACAACTTTTTACAATTCTATGCCAAGGAAAACAGGTGCAAAAGAAAGACTTCGGCGAAATCTCGGTCTTTGCCCGTATGTCTGCTTTGGGAAGGTCTATTGAGTCATTCACCGCAACTTGATCGGTCCATGTCAGCTAAACCGGAAGCTTCACATGGGTCTTGACGGCTTGAAATCTTTCCAACTTGCCAAGGCGCATGAGGATGGTATAAACCAATCCTTCATCCTTCAACACCTTCGGGCCTCACATTGCTGAGCTGACAACAACCCTTCCAAACCAAAGAACCAGAGATGCCCCACAGCAACATCCGGTTCAAGATCAGGGCAGACGCGGTGCATTAAAATGCTTGCACAAGCTGACGCCACCTTTTGGCGTCCTTTCAAAGTCCCATTTGGGGATTTCGAGTCTGCCACTTGGGCCAAGGGCACCTTCCGAACAAACCCAGCAAAGCGCAAAGCGCCCACCTGGTGCATCTAGCTGGCCCGAGGCCATTGACCCGTCGGCCCTGGCGGACAAAAAGACGTGCAAACCTGACAATGTCGTGAGCGCCGCCTTCGCTTCATTTCGGCTGTCCTCGTGCAGGGCGAACGGCGAACTGATGCTGCCCCAGCCCAAAGAACAACATGTGTCAACTCCGGCATGAATTCCGCGCATGTTCATTCTGGACTGCTTGCAAAGTGATGAGGATCCAACCCCTCCCGCAGCAAAGCACCGTCCATCGCTGCATCACATTTAGAAACATTTGTGTTCACGTCCTCGTTCTTGGGTTGGTGGCTGAAGCTTGGGCTGAAGGTTGGGCTGAAGTCTCAAGGTCCCAAACAAAATACATTAAACAATGCCATCTAGAGGTTGCAAGTTGCGACTGATGTTCAAAGCATGCGCTCACGGCGGTTGCGATGGATGGTTGTCGCCAAGCTGCAAATATGTGTTTTCTCACCTGTAATAAGCCGAAACATTGCGAGCCATCAAAGCTGATTATTGGCGGGAAATCCAACTCTGGCACGTATTGCATTTAAAGCTGCAGAATGAACCCATTGTGGTCTTCATGTGTCAGAACGGAAATCCAGCTGATGCGTTTCCGGCTCTTTCCAATGATCAATCGGTCCAAACTTCAAAAAGCAACATCAGCTGCGCGTTCGATCGCGCGGCAAGGGCAACCCGGACATCCAGGCCTCCAAGGTGAGCATTTGCAGCCGGTCGGGGAGTGGTTCCACAGGGTCAAAGGGTCCAGCACAAATTGCCTTTTTCGGTCCAGGGTGCTCAACGGGCCATGCGCGCGGCTGGCGAAGATGTACTTCTGGAGGTGCAGGGTCCAGTCCTGGCTTTTCGGTTTGAGGGCTGAGGGTTCTGGGGTTTTGGGTCGTTTAGGGTTTTGGATTTGGAGATTCAAGATGCATGGTTTCGTCTCAGGTTTAGGGTTTTGGGTGTTGGGGTTGCGGCTTACTTAAGTGTTTATGGTTGCTAGGGTTTGGGGTTCGGGGGATCAGGGATTTTGGCTTCGCTAAAGGTTTAGAAAATACGGTTTGAGGATTTAGAACTCACGGTTTTGGGTTTGAGGGGTTCAGGTTGTAGAGGTGCAGGGGTAGGTGCGTTGAAAGGTGCAGACTCTGTCCAAGACATGGATCATGGCTCCCACAAACGACACCATGCATGGGTTGCATCTGCTGAGCCACCTCCAACAGCCCACACCCCTCCTTAGCCACTCCCACCCTTTGCTGGCAGCTCCTCCAGTGTCCAGCCCCAATTGCGGCAGCGAGCTGAGTTCCGCCTCCGGGCGAGATTGGGGTCTTTTGGAGCTCAACACCCTGCTGCCACCTGTTCAGCCACTTTTTCCAGCCACGATGCACCAAACGTGCTGTCACCAGCCCTTGTTTGCCCCTGCGCTCCCGTGTCGGCTGGCCTGCTTGCGAGCCGCAAACTCGTGCAGGGGTTCATTTACAGTGATGTTCAAAATGAACAAGGTGCATTGTCCGCTCAGGGTCGCTTGCAAACACGGCGACATTGCGAGATTGGGGAATGGACGGTGTGCAAACCCCACATCCAAGACTCCACACCCCACTCCCCACCCGCAAGAACATACCTTCACTCGACCTTCACCCTCGCACAAGGCCCAGAGCCCAAGCCAGCCGCACCTATGGCCACCTGCTCAAAAAACTCAATTTGCAGCAACCCAAAGGAAAGGCTCAGCCTTCTGAAACATCGGAAGAGGCAAACACGCGCCGAGATCCTGAAATTGAGACCAGCGGGCAACAAGGACGCTGAATGGACTGGGACACATCTTAAAAATTGCAAATGTTTGCCCACGTACTGAGGCGACAAGTTGTTTTTAGAGACGTCTACTGAGACATCGATTTGAAGGACCCTCCGATCTTCCCGAAGGCCGCGCTCAAAACATGTTGGGCCCCGATTTCAGTCGAACATGCGATCTGTCTCGCGCCCAGCCGCACGTCCCCCCTGGCAGCCTTGCCCGCGCCCGCCTGGCACCTCTCCAGAAAGAGCACGGGCAAACGCAAAGACGTGAGGTCCACGATCAGCGACATCTGCCTCCGCCAGGGATCAACACAGCGTAACAACATTAGCCCAAAATATTTGTGGCATGACGTGAAACGTCTTGCAGCACCACTCGGACGGCGCTTGGTTTTGCCTGCGCGCTTCATCCCAATCCTTCACGGATTGCATGAATCCTTCACGGATTGATTGGCCCGCACAGCTGGGTGGAACTTTTGAAGTCTCCCACGTCTCAAGGAGCTGCCTCCGTGCCTCCGAATTCAAAGCCACGAAGCAGGTGAAACAGAGCCGAGAGTGGCTACCACAACTGCACAAGAACTGCGGTGATATCATCGCAGTAGTTGCCGTCGTGATCGCTCCATTCTCGAAACGCCTTCTGCTGCAGCAGCTCCAGGGTCTTTGCTGGCCCCACTTTTGGGATTTTTGCGGCAACGGCCTCCACCACACACTCGGAGCTCAGAAATTGCCACATGCCATCGCTCGCAACGATGACAAAGACCTTCTTGGACAGGTCCACAGTTGTGAGCACCACCTCAGGAGTGGCGCACACACCGTACTTCTTGAGCGACTGGTCACCCAATGCGCGGGCAGCTGAAAGCCCAACCTTCCCACCTGCGGCAAGAACGCGGCTGGTGGTCACTCCACCACCAGTCTGCACAAGAACCTCGCCTCCCATCGCTTCAATTCTGTCCCTTTCCCTCTGGATGTGTGCCTTGTGGTCCTCGGTCGCGAAGATCACCTTGCCGTCAACCTCAGAGCCAAGCACAGCCCGGCAATCACCTGCATTGCAGGTCCACACCTTGTCCTTCTTAAAAAGAACTGCCACTGCGGTGCAGCCGCTGCACTCCACATCCCAATGGTTTTCCAACGAGTGGATCACCAGGTCTCTCTGCGCCTTCTCAAAGGCACTTGTCAGGGCCTCCTCTACGGCCTCTTCATCAACGGCCCCACTGAAGCCGCTCTCGTTGACCATGAACCACGGCACTGTCTGAACCGCGCGCGTTGCCACTAAGTGCCCATAAGGACCGTGCCCATCGAAGGCACAGACCAGCGTGTGGCCGCTGTTGAAATGGGTCACCGAGAAGTTGTCCTGATTGCAGGACTGCATGAAAGCCTTGTGGCCCTTCTGGCAGGCCACGAAGGCCGGCAGGGCTGAAGGAATCGACCCAAAGGACACTCGCTCACGGTCATCTCTGTGGCTTTCTCCTTTTTGAATCAGACCATGAATGTGGCCTCTCACTTTCGTTGCAAAGGTCTTGTTCAGCAAATCTTGACATGGAGCCTTCTCGAGCTCGATGCGGGCTTGTTGTCGCTCAGAAGTCATGCCGTCCAGATCGCTCTTCGACGCCTTCCGCTCAAGCAGCGTTGATGCCCGTGGGGCGCACAAAGTTCTGTTTGCATCACAAGACCTGAGGTCACATTGGTCATCGGCCTGCGCACCCCAGACGGCGTAAACTGCAATCACGCTGCTCAACGGCGCCAATCCGCCGGAAGTAAGGTCTCTCATGGTGCGGTTGGCGCGCTCTTCCCAGACTACTGCATGGCCAGTGTCGTCGCAAATGACAAACTTGTATTCAGCTTCGCCTTCCAGAGGTATGGGCTGCGATCTCCACACAGGGAAGTCGGACGCTGATGTGCACAGGGCAATGCCCTTGTGTGGGTCCCACCCTCCCAAGGCAGGGGGACTACCCACCACGCGCACGTGCCATCCCACGCGTGTTTCGGCGCATTTCAGGATAAACTCAACCCCGGCGCCTCCGGCCACGCTCGCAGATGCTTTTCCCGGAGCACTGGGTTGCGCGTGCCCAAAGCGCACATGGTCTGGGTCGTAGGTCATCCAGCTTTCCGAGATGGAAAGCACGCTGGGAGGAGCCAGTCCCTCAACAACACACAGAGTGCGGTTTGCGCCATCTTCCCACTGAACAGTAGCACCAGTGTCGTCACAAATGATGTACTTGTACTCGCAAATGCTCCCCTTGTCTACTGTGAGTGGTGCAGAGCTCTTCCACACAGGGAAGTCGTCCGGGGATGTGGTGAGAGCAATCCCTTTGCGGGGATCCCATGCTCCCAAAGCAGGAGTGCTTCCTACTGCACGCACATGGAAGCCCAGGCGCGTGTCGGCGCACTTCACACGAAAAGAGACCAGCATTGCGGGCTCCGGGCTGGAGCCGGACAAGCTCGACACCAATAACGTGCTTAAAACAACGTTTCACACGCACTCTTTCACAAATCGCGCCTACACCTTGGTAACAGAAGCATTGATAGACACTCGGGTTGTCCCCACTGCCTTTCATGCAAACCCAAAGGGCACCTCAGAAGAATCCATCTGGACAGGTGAAATGGAATTGCCAACCAGAGCCGAAACAATGTTCGGGGCCAACGGATGGCATCTTCAGCCTCGATTTGCCACACAAACTCCTTGCTTGGCAGCAGTCCATCGGCGAAGTTCAGAACCTGGCGATCGGGCCGCCTCGCTTGCGTCCGTTGCAAAAGCATAGGGCCTTTCCGCGTTTGAACCCGCCCCCCCCCCCCCCCCACGCCGTTTTTTCGGCAATGCCCAAAGCCATCCCTGCCGATCTCCACCAGCCTTCGCACCGCCTGCGGCCGGCCATCCAAGCCTGGCAAAGATTGCTTCTGTTTGGTCGGCCGCCTATTTGACATCTGTCCTCGTTTTTAAGTCTCCAGCCAACTCGAGCCACGTCACGTTAGACAAACTGACAGAAGCCTATTCAATTGCCTGGGCTGATTGGCACAGACCCAATCCCTCAACATGGTAATCGAAAGTCATCAAGGAAACGTTGTAACAAAAATGGTATGTGTAGAGTCATTGTGTTAACATCTACCGATGCTTCTATAAGCATGATGGTCGTTAGCAATGAATGAGGGGGTAGCATGAGATTGGTACTGGATAAACTGATCTGCTGGTATACAAATGGTAAACGATGGGTATAATGACGGAGATGATGATGAATATAGTGATAGGTATGATAAAATACAATAAAAAAATGAAACGGCATGACTGCCAAACATGAACAAGGAACTGATGAAACACTAAATGCGATACAGCCATCTCCTATTTACCGCACTGCCTCCCGTTTCAATGATCCCGTCATTCTCACTGTTCCACAGCCCATGGCCCACATTTAAGAAAAACTCGGATCGCGAAAACCGAAAGGAACAGACAGATTTAGTGCGGGGTCTGAATCCTGTAAGGAATGAACCAAGATTTTGGGGAATGATCGGAAGGGATCCGGGAAAAGGCAAACCACAAGGGATGGTGTAGTTCGGGGCCATTCCCTCATTCCCTCAAAACCAGCAAGAAATTCAACTGATCTGCATGTCTTACAATAGTTCCAACACGCGAGACAAGAAGTCTTTGAAGCAAGGGCCGTGGCTCTTACATGAAAATCAGCTCACTTGCCCAGAGCGAATCCACCAACAGCTATGGAACAACTCATTTGCGTTTGCCAAAAAAAACAATGCTGCGAGAACCTCAACCTTTGGAACCTCGGCGCATCCATCACTGAAAAAAGAATGCGCTCTCGTTGACTTGAGACCAGCATGCAACAAGGACGCTGAATGAACTGATGAGACACATCTGAAAAATGGCATTTTCTAAACATCAATTCGAAGGGCCCTCCGCTCTTCCCGACGGCCGCGCTCAAAACATGTTGGGCCCCGATTTCAGTCGAACATGCGATCTGTCTCGCGCCAAGCCGAACGTTGCCCGCGCCCGCCTGGCGCCGCTCCAGATAGGGCAAAGGCAAACGCAAAGACGCGAGGTCCAGGATCAGCGACGTCTGCCTCCGCCAGGGATCAACACAGCGTAACAACATTAGCCCAAAACATTTGTGGCATGACATGAAATGTCTTGCAGCACCACTCGGACGGCACTTGGTTTTGCCTGCGCGCTTCATCCCAATCCTTCACGGATTGCATGAATCCTTCACGGATTGATTGGCCCGCACAGCTGGGTGGAACTCTGGAAGTCTCCCACGTCTCAAGGAGCTGCCTCCGTGCCTCCGAATTCAAAGCCACGAAGCAGGTGAAACAGAGCCGAGAGTGGCTACCACAACTGAACAAGAACTGCGGTGATATCATCGCAGTAGTTGCCGTCGTGATCGCTCCATTCTCGAAACGCCTTCTGCTGCAGCAGCTCCAGGGTCTTTGCTGGCCCCACTTTGGGAATTTTTGCGGCCACGGCCTCCACCACACACTCGGAGCTCAGAAATTGCCACATGCCATCGCTCGCAACGATGACAAAGACCTTCTTGGACAGGTCCACAGTTGTGAGCACCACCTCAGGAGTGGCGCACACACCGTACTTCTTGAGCGACTGGTCACCCAATGCGCGGGCAGCTGAAAGCCCAACCTTCCCACCTGCGGCAAGAACGCGGCTGGTGGTCACTCCACCACCAGTCTGCACAAGAACCTCGCCTCCCATCGCTTCAATTCTGTCCCTTTCCCTCTGGATGTGTGCCTTGTGGTCCTCGGTCGCGAAGATCACCTTGCCGTCAACCTCAGAGCCAAGCACAGCCCGGCAATCACCTGCATTGCAGGTCCACACCTTGTCCTTCTTAAAAAGAACTGCCACTGCGGTGCAGCCGCTGCACTCCACATCCCAATGGTTTTCCAACGAGTGGATCACCAGGTCTCTCTGCGCCTTCTCAAAGGCACTTGTCAGGGCCTCCTCTACGGCCTCTTCATCAACGGCCCCACTGAAGCCGCTCTCGTTGACCATGAACCACGGCACTGTCTGAACCGCGCGCGTTGCCACTAAGTGCCCATAAGGACCGTGCCCATCGAAGGCACAGACCAGCGTGTGGCCGCTGTTGAAATGGGTCACCGAGAAGTTGTCCTGATTGCAGGACTGCATGAAAGCCTTGTGGCCCTTCTGGCAGGCCACGAAGGCCGGCGGGGCTGAAGGAATCGACCCAAAGGACACTCGCTCACGGTCATCTCTGTGGCTTTCTCCTTTTTGAATCAGACCATGAATGTGGCCTCTCACTTTCGTTGCAAAGGTCTTGTTCAGCAAATCTTGACATGGAGCCTTCTCGAGCTCGATGCGGGCTTGTTGTCGCTCAGAAGTCATGCCGTCCAGATCGCTCTTCGACGCCTTCCGCTCAAGCAGCGTTGATGCCCGTGGGGCGCACAAAGTTCTGTTTGCATCACAAGACCTGAGGTCACATTGGTCATCGGCCTGCGCACCCCAGACGGCGTAAACTGCAATCACGCTGCTCAACGGCGCCAATCCGCCGGAAGTAAGGTCTCTCATGGTGCGGTTGGCGCGCTCTTCCCAGACTACTGCATGGCCAGTGTCGTCGCAAATGACAAACTTGTATTCAGCTTCGCCTTCCAGAGGTATGGGCTGCGATCTCCACACAGGGAAGTCGGACGCTGATGTGCACAGGGCAATGCCCTTGTGTGGGTCCCACCCTCCCAAGGCAGGGGGACTACCCACCACGCGCACGTGCCATCCCACGCGTGTTTCGGCGCATTTCAGGATAAACTCAACCCCGGCGCCTCCGGCCACGCTCGCAGATGCTTTTCCCGGAGCACTGGGTTGCGCGTGCCCAAAGCGCACATGGTCTGGGTCGTAGGTCATCCAGCTTTCCGAGATGGAAAGCACGCTGGGAGGAGCCAGTCCCTCAACAACACACAGAGTGCGGTTTGCGCCATCTTCCCACTGAACAGTAGCACCAGTGTCGTCACAAATGATGTACTTGTACTCGCAAATGCTCCCCTTGTCTACTGTGAGTGGTGCAGCGCTCTTCCACACAGGGAAGTCGTCCGGGGATGTGGTGAGAGCAATCCCTTTGCGGGGATCCCATGCTCCCAAAGCAGGAGTGCTTCCTACTACACGCACATGGAAGCCCAGGCGCGTGTCGGAGCACTTCACACGAAAAGAGACCAGCATTGTGGGCTCCGAGCTTTGAGCCGGACAAGCTCGACACCAATAACGTGCTTAAAACAACGTTTCACACGCACTCTTTCACAAATCGCGCCTGCACCTTGGCAACAGAAGCATTGATAGACACTCGGGTTGTCCCCACTGCCTTTCATGCAAACCCAAAGGGCACCTCAGCCGAATCCATCTGGGCAGGTGAAATGGAATTGCCAACCAGAGCCGAAACAATGTTCGGGGCCAACGGATGGCATCTTCAGCCTCGATTTGCCACACAACTCCTTGCTTGGCAGCAGTCCATCGGCGAAGTTCAGAACCTGGCGATCGGGCCGCCTCGCTTGCGTCCGTTGCAAAAGCATAGGGCCTTTCCGCGTTTGAACCCGCCCCCCCCCCCCCACGCCGTTTTTTCGGCAATGCCCAAAGCCATCCCTGCCGATCTCCACCAGCCTTCGCACCGCCTGCGGCCGGCCATCCAAGCCTGGCAAAGATTGCTTCTGTTTGGTCGGCCGCCTATTTGACATCTGTCCTCGTTTTTAAGTCTCCAGCCAACTCGAGCCACGTCACGTTAGACAAACTGACAGAAGCCTATTCAATTGCCTGGGCTGATTGGCACAGACCCAATCCCTCAACATGGTAATCGAAAATCATCAAGGAAACGTTGTAACAAAAATGGTATGTGTAGAGTCATTGTGTTAACATCTACCGATGCTTCTATAAGCATGATGGTCGTTAGCAATGAATGAGGGGGTAGCATGAGATTGGTACTGGATAAACTGATCTGCTGGTATACAAATGGTAAACGATGGGTATAATGACGGAGATGATGATGAATATAGTGATAGGTATGATAAAATACAATAAAAAAATGAAACGGCATGACTGCCAAACATGAACAAGGAACTGATGAAACACTAAATGCGATACAGCCATCTCCTATTTACCGCACTGCCTCCCGTTTCAATGATCCCGTCATTCTCACTGTTCCACAGCCCATGGCCCACATTTAAGAAAAACTCGGATCGCGAAAACCGAAAGGAACAGACAGATTTAGTGTGGGGTCTGAATCCTGTAAGGAATGAACCAAGATTTTGGGGAATGATCGGAAGGGATCCGGGAAAAGGCAAACCACAAGGGATGGTGTAGTTCGGGGCCATTCCCTCATTCCCTCAAAACCAGCAAGAAATTCAACTGATCTGCATGTCTTACAATAGTTCCAACACGCGAGACAAGAAGTCTTCGAAGCAAGGGCCGTGGCTCTTACATGAAAATCAGCTCACTTGCCCAGAGCGAATCCACCAACAGCTATGGAACAACTCATTTGCGTTTGCCAAGAAAAACAATGCTGCAAGAACCTCAACCTTTGGAACCTCGGCGCATCCATCACTGAAAAAAGAATGCGCTCTCGTTGACTTGAGACCAGCATGCAACAAGGACGCTGAATGAACTGATGAGACACATCTGAAAAAATGGCATTTTCTAAACATCAATTCGAAGGGCCCTCCGCTCTTCCCGACGGCCGCGCTCAAAACATGTTGGGCCCCGATTTCAGTCGAACATGCGATCTGTCTCGCGCCAAGCCGAACGTTGCCCGCGCCCGCCTGGCGCCGCTCCAGATAGGGCAAAGGCAAACGCAAAGACGCGAGGTCCACGATCAGCGACGTCTGCCTCCGCCAGGGATCAACACAGCGTAACAACATTAGCCCAAAACATTTGTGGCATGACATGAAATGTCTTGCAGCACCACTCGGACGGCACTTGGTTTTGCCTGCGCGCTTCATCCCAATCCTTCACGGATTGCATGAATCCTTCACGGATTGATTGGCCCGCACAGCTGGGTGGAACTTTTGAAGTCTGCCACGTCTCAAGGAGCTGCCTCCGTGCCTCCGAATTCAAAGCCACGAAGCAGGTGAAACAGAGCCGAGAGTGGCTACCACAACTGAACAAGAACTGCGGTGATATCATCGCAGTAGTTGCCGTCGTGATCGCTCCATTCTCGAAACGCCTTCTGCTGCAGCAGCTCCAGGGTCTTTGCTGGCCCCACTTTGGGAATTTTTGCGGCCACGGCCTCCACCACACACTCGGAGCTCAGAAATTGCCACATGCCATCGCTCGCAACGATGACAAAGACCTTCTTGGACAGGTCCACAGTTGTGAGCACCACCTCAGGAGTGGCGCACACACCGTACTTCTTGAGCGACTGGTCACCCAATGCGCGGGCAGCTGAAAGCCCAACCTTCCCACCTGCGGCAAGAACGCGGCTGGTGGTCACTCCACCACCAGTCTGCACAAGAACCTCGCCTCCCATCGCTTCAATTCTATCCCTTTCCCTCTGGATGTGTGCCTTGTGGTCCTCGGTCGCGAAGATCACCTTGCCGTCAACCTCAGAGCCAAGCACAGCCCGGCAATCACCTGCATTGCAGGTCCACACCTTGTCCTTCTTAAAAAGAACTGCCACTGCGGTGCAGCCGCTGCACTCCACATCCCAATGGTTTTCCAACGAGTGGATCACCAGGTCTCTCTGCGCCTTCTCAAAGGCACTTGTCAGGGCCTCCTCTACGGCCTCTTCATCAACGGCCCCACTGAAGCCGCTCTCGTTGACCATGAACCACGGCACTGTCTGAACCGCGCGCGTTGCCACTAAGTGCCCATAAGGACCGTGCCCATCAAAGGCACAGACCAGCGTGTGGCCGCTGTTGAAATGGGTCACCGAGAAGTTGTCCTGATTGCAGGACTGCATGAAAGCCTTGTGGCCCTTCTGGCAGGCCACGAAGGCCGGCGGGGCTGAAGGAATCGACCCAAAGGACACTCGCTCACGGTCATCTCTGTGGCTTTCTCCTTTTTGAATCAGACCATGAATGTGGCCTCTCACTTTCGTTGCAAAGGTCTTGTTCAGCAAATCTTGACATGGAGCCTTCTCGAGCTCGATGCGGGCTTGTTGTCGCTCAGAAGTCATGCCGTCCAGATCGCTCTTCGACGCGTTCCGCTCAAGCAGCGTTGATGCCCGTGGGGCGCACAAAGTTCTGTTTGCATCAGAAGACCTGAGGTCACATTGGTCATCGGCCTGCGCACCCCAGACGGCGTAAACTGCAATCACGCTGCTCAACGGCGCCAATCCGCCGGAAGTAAGGTCTCTCATGGTGCGGTTGGCGCGCTCTTCCCAGACTACTGCATGGCCAGTGTCGTCGCAAATGACAAGCTTGTATTCAGCTTCGCCTTCCAGAGGTATGGGCTGCGATCTCCACACAGGGAAGTCGGACGCTGATGTGCACAGGGCAATGCCCTTGTGTGGGTCCCACCCTCCCAAGGCAGGGGGACTACCCACCACGCGCACGTGCCATCCCACGCGTGTTTCGGCGCATTTCAGGATAAACTCAACGGCGCCTCCGGCCACGCTCGCAGATGCTTTTCCCGGAGCACTGGGTTGCGCGTGCCCAAAGCGCACATGGTCTGGGTCGTAGGTCATCCAGCTTTCCGAGATGGAAAGCACGCTGGGAGGAGCCAGTCCCTCAACAACACACAGAGTGCGGTTTGCGCCATCTTCCCACTGAACAGTGGCACCAGTGTCGTCACAAATGATGTACTTGTACTCGCAAATGCTCCCCTTGTCTACTGTGAGTTGTGCAGCGCTCTTCCACACAGGGAAGTCGTCCGGGGATGTGGTGAGAGCAATCCCTTTGCGGGGATCCCATGCTCCCAAAGCAGGAGTGCTTCCTACTACACGCACATGGAAGCCCAGGCGCGTGTCGGAGCACTTCACACGAAAAGAGACCAGCATTGTGGGCTCCGAGCTTTGAGCCGGACAAGCTCGACACCAATAACGTGCTTAAAACAACGTTTCACACGCACTCTTTCACAAATCGCGCCTGCACCTTGGCAACAGAAGCATTGATAGACACTCGGGTTGTCCCCACTGCCTTTCATGCAAACCCAAAGGGCACCTCAGCCGAATCCATCTGGGCAGGTGAAATGGAATTGCCAACCAGAGCCGAAACAATGTTCGGGGCCAACGGATGGCATCTTCAGCCTCGATTTGCCACACAAACTCCTTGCTTGGCAGCAGTCCATCGGCGAAGTTCAGAACCTGGCGATCGGGCCGCCTCGCTTGCGTCCGTTGCAAAAGCATAGGGCCTTTCCGCGTTTGAACCCGCCCCGCCCCCCCCACGCCGTTTTTTCGGCAATGCCCAAAGCCATCCCTGCCGATCTCCACCAGCCTTCGCACCGCCTGCGGCCGGCCATCCAAGCCTGACAAAGATTGCTTCTGTTTGGTCGGCCGCCTATTTGACATCTGTCCTCGTTTTCAAGTCTCCAGCCAACTCGAGCCACGTCACGTTAGACAAACTGACAGAAGCCTATTCAATTGCCTGGGCTGATTGGCACAGACCCAATCCCTCAACATGGTAATCGAAAATCATCAAGGAAACGTTGTAACAAAAATGGTATGTGTAGAGTCATTGTGTTAACATCTACCGATGCTTCTATAAGCATGATGGTCGTTAGCAATGAATGAGGGGGTAGCATGAGATTGGTACTGGATAAACTGATCTGCTGGTATACAAATGGTAAACGATGGGTATAATGACGGAGATGATGATGAAATAGTGATAGGTATGATAAAATACAATAAAAAAATGAAACGGCATGACTGCCAAACATGAACAAGGAACTGATGAAACACTAAATGCGATACAGCCATCTCCTATTTACCGCACTGCCTCCCGTTTCAATGATCCCGTCATTCTCACTGTTCCACAGCCCATGGCCCACATTTAAGAAAAACTCGGATCGCGAAAACCGAAAGGAACAGACAGATTTAGTGTGGGGTCTGAATCCTGTAAGGAATGAACCAAGATTTTGGGGAATGATCGGAAGGGACCCGGGAAAAGGCAAACCACAAGGGATGGTGTAGTTCGGGGCCATTCCCTCATTCCCTCAAAACCAGCAAGAAATTCAACTGATCTGCATGTCTTACAATAGTTCCAACACGCGAGACAAGAAGTCTTCGAAGCAAGGGCCGTGGCTCTTACATGAAAATCAGCTCACTTGCCCAGAGCGAATCCACCAACAGCTATGGAACAACTCATTTGCGTTTGCCAAAAAAACAATGCTGCGAGAACCTCAACCTTTGGAACCTCGGCGCATCCATCACTGAAAAAAGAATGCGCTCTCGTTGACTTGAGACCAGCACGCAACAAGGACGCTGAATGAACTGATGAGACACATCTGAAAAAATGGCATTTTCTAAACATCAATTCGAAGGGCCCTCCGCTCTTCCCGACGGCCGCGCTCAAAACATGTTGGGCCCCGATTTCAGTCGAACATGCGATCTGTCTCGCGCCAAGCCGAACGTTGCCCGCGCCCGCCTGGCGCCGCTCCAGATAGGGCAAAGGCAAACGCAAAGACGCGAGGTCCACGATCAGCGACGTCTGCCTCCGCCAGGGATCAACACAGCGTAACAACATTAGCCCAAAACATTTGTGGCATGACATGAAATGTCTTGCAGCACCACTCGGACGGCACTTGGTTTTGCCTGCGCGCTTCATCCCAATCCTTCACGGATTGCATGAATCCTTCACGGATTGATTGGCCCGCACAGCTGGGTGGAACTTTTGAAGTCTGCCACGTCTCAAGGAGCTGCCTCCGTGCCTCCGAATTCAAAGCCACGAAGCAGGTGAAACAGCGCCGAGAGTGGCTACCACAACTGAACAAGAACTGCGGTGATATCATCGCAGTAGTTGCCGTCGTGATCGCTCCATTCTCGAAACGCCTTCTGCTGCAGCAGCTCCAGGGTCTTTGCTGGCCCCACTTTGGGAATTTTTGCGGCAACGGCCTCCACCACACACTCGGAGCTCAGAAATTGCCACATGCCATCGCTCGCAACGATGACAAAGACCTTCTTGGACAGGTCCACAGTTGTGAGCACCACCTCAGGAGTGGCGCACACACCGTACTTCTTGAGCGACTGGTCACCCAATGCGCGGGCAGCTGAAAGCCCAACCTTCCCACCTGCGGCAAGAACGCGGCTGGTGGTCACTCCACCACCAGTCTGCACAAGAACCTCGCCTCCCATCGCTTCAATTCTGGCCCTTTCCCTCTGGATGTGTGCCTTGTGGTCCTCGGTCGCGAAGATCACCTTGCCGTCAACCTCAGAGCCAAGCACAGCCCGGCAATCACCTGCATTGCAGGTCCACACCTTGTCCTTCTTAAAAAGAACTGCTACTGCGGTGCAGCCGCTGCACTCCACATCCCAATGGTTTTCCAACGAGTGGATCACCAGGTCTCTCTGCGCCTTCTCAAAGGCACTTGTCAGGGCCTCCTCTACGGCCTCTTCATCAACGGCCCCACTGAAGCCGCTCTCGTTGACCATGAACCACGGCACTGTCTGAACCGCGCGTGTTGCCACTAAGTGCCCATAAGGACCGTGCCCATCGAAGGCACAGACCAGCGTGTGGCCGCTGTTGAAATGGGTCACCGAGAAGTTGTCCTGATTGCAGGACTGCATGAAAGCCTTGTGGCCCTTCTGGCAGGCCACGAAGGCCGGCGGGGCTGAAGGAATCGACCCAAAGGACACTCGCTCACGGTCATCTCTGTGGCTTTCTCCTTTTTGAATCAGACCATGAATGTGGCCTCTCACTTTCGTTGCAAAGGTCTTGTTCAGCAAATCTTGACATGGAGCCTTCTCGAGCTCGATGCGGGCTTGTTGTCGCTCAGAAGTCATGCCGTCCAGATCGCTCTTCGACGCCTTCCGCTCAAGCAGCGTTGATGCCCGTGGGGCGCACAAAGTTCTGTTTGCATCACAAGACCTGAGGTCACATTGGTCATCGGCCTGCGCACCCCAGACGGCGTAAACTGCAATCACGCTGCTCAACGGCGCCAATCCGCCGGAAGTAAGGTCTCTCATGGTGCGGTTGGCGCGCTCTTCCCAGACTACTGCATGGCCAGTGTCGTCGCAAATGACAAATTTGTATTCAGCTTCGCCTTCCAGAGGTATGGGCTGCGATCTCCACACAGGGAAGTCGGACGCTGATGTGCACAGGGCAATGCCCTTGTGTGGGTCCCACCCTCCCAAGGCAGGGGGACTACCCACCACGCGCACGTGCCATCCCACGCGTGTTTCGGCGCATTTCAGGATAAACTCAACCCCGGCGCCTCCGGCCACGCTCGCAGATGCTTTTCCCGGAGCACGGGGTTGCGCGTGCTCAAAGCGCACATGGTCTGGGTCGTAGGTCATCCAGCTTTCCGAGATGGAAAGCACGCTGGGAGGAGCCAGTCCCTCAACAACACACAGAGTGCGGTTTGCGCCATCTTCCCACTGAACAGTAGCACCAGTGTCGTCACAAATGATGTACTTGTACTCGCAAATGCTCCCCTTGTCTACTGTGAGTGGTGCAGCGCTCTTCCACACAGGGAAGTCGTCCGGGGATGTGGTGAGAGCAATCCCTTTGCGGGGATCCCATGCTCCCAAAGCAGGAGTGCTTCCTACTGCACGCACATGGAAGCCCAGGCGCGTGTCGGCGCACTTCACACGAAAAGAGACCAGCATTGCGGGCTCCGGGCTGGAGCCGGACAAGCTCGACACCAATAACGTGCTTAAAACAACGTTTCACACGCACTCTTTCACAAATCGCGCCTACACCTTGGTAACAGAAGCATTGATAGACACTCGGGTTGTCCCCACTGCCTTTCATGCAAACCCAAAGGGCACCTCAGCAATCCTACTGGGCAATCCCACGCCCGCTGCCTGCCTTTGCCTCGCAATTTCCCAAACCCCATCCACCCGGGCAGGCAAAATGACATTTCCGACCAAAGCCGAAAAGATGTTCGGGGCCAACGGATGGCATCTTCCCAGCCTCGATGCGCCGCACAAACTCCTTGCTGGACATCAGGCGGCTATAGTTCAAAAACCTGGCGATCGGGCCGCACGGCTTGCTCCCGTTGCAAAAGCGCAGGGCATTTGCACTTTGTGACCGGCGCGCCTCTACCCTCCCATTCACACGTAACCTGATAATGGGGTCTCTTTAAATTTCCAAGAGCCTCTAGTCAGCATTCACGGTTAGTGAGAGGGAGGGTAGAAAAAAACAAGTTGAGACAATCAAAACCAAGGTGACATGGCTTATCGGAGCCCAGTGGAACAGTTTCGTATGGCCTGCGTGTAGAATTATCAAGATGGGGTGTTGCAGAAGCGACCGGCGACAAAAACGTGTGTTTGGAAGGGAACTATCAAGACAAGACGATGCGAAAGTGATCACCGGCGACAAGAAAGAGTGCTTTGCTCCAGTGTGGCGCATCTTGCGCTCTCGCTGTGACCACGACGAACGCAACCATTCCCCCCCCCCAAGACTTCCTGTGGTGGGGAGGGGGTCCAATAGGCAGTGTCACCAACTACAAGCCCATGGGCTCGTGCCTCAACCCGTCATGGGAATGCCCAAAGCCACTCCCTGTCGATCTCCACCAGCCGTCTCACCGCAGTTTGCGGCAGGCCATCTGAGCCTGGAACAATTGGTCGGGGTGACTCGTCCCGCAAATAAAAACTTTCAGAGGAAACCGAAAAGGAACCAAGCGTCCGAGCGCGTTTGATCGCCCGCCTCCCGACTGAATGGTTCAACGTGCCAACAGGTGTTGTCGGGAAATCGGGGTGAGGGTCCCGGAAGATTACAAACTGACAGAAACGCATTCAATTGCCTGGGCTGATTGGGACAGACCCAATCCCTCAATCTGCAAAGTAATGATCATTTGCTGGTCGCTAGTCAAGAGTCTCCGGGTTGCAATGGCACCTTGCTGTAAGGGGCAAATCAAAAGAATCGAAAGGATCGAAGCGGTCCAAATCCCATCACGCTGCCTGCTATTGGCGACCAGCCAAATGGATGCAGGGCGGCCGTCATGCCGAGCAAGAGGAAGTCCCGGACGGTGAAACGTTGGGAGGAAACCTCATGGGAAAAAGTGAAAGCTGGAAGAATGACGGTTTAGTTTAGTTCATCAATCTATCTTTCAATCTGTCCGTCCATCCATCCATCCATTCATCCATCCATCCATCTATATGTTTGCATACAAACTCATATGTTTCCAGATCCCAGGCTAAACGGGAAGCATTCATCTTGGGAAACACTGTAAGACAAACCCAACGCGGCCAGGCCTTTGCCAGGCCCAAAAAAAAACGTGTCCAAGCAGCTGCTAGAATAGCCCGCAAGCGCGTGACCCGGCAGGGGGTCACACACCAAACAAAAAGGGCAAGGGCTTGCCTGGTCCCGGACCGCCTCAGGTCCTTTTTCAAGAGTCTTTCAACCAACCCGGTGATTTCCACACATGCCCAGCCCCTGACCCTTTCCCAGTTCTGCTTTCCCAACGCGCGGCTAGTCTTCAAAGGGATCCCAAAAACAGGGCACAAAGACAAAATCCGGCACTGCATCTTCATGTTGACCCCAATGAACCTTGTGGATTTGGGCGGGGCTTCCCCAAAAGTCAGACTCGGATTCCTTTCAAATTTGGACATGCCCCGATGAAAGCAACCAGGGGTTCATTCCGGAAGAAAGTTGTCCGACTCCAATCGCTCAAACTGCTTCGCTCGAGGTCAAAAAAACATCATCTCTCAGCACGCATGAAAGTAACCCCAACAGCGGCAGGTGAAGACTGTTCCAATGATGGCAACTCAAACGAAGTTGTTCAAACAACATGAGGTTTCTGTAACATGGTGGAATGCATTTTCGTGAGCGGAAATGTGCCGATTGTCCAAGTTACGAACTTAGACATCAAACCAAAGACCAATCAAACCCTTCACCCGTATGTCCGAATGGATCTTGAGGCGGATTCGGAACCCTTCTTGGTAGGCATCATTCGAGTGGGGGGTTTCTGTCCTTTTCACATTTTTGGAAGATCGATCCAGAGGAGTCCAATTCTAACATGGCCACATCGCTATTGACAAGAAAGCCGAAGCCACCCACAAGTCTACTCGCCACCCCATGCTTGAACCCGAAAAACCACGGAAGCTCCGAGACTAAGAAGCTGAAATGTGTTAAACTTGAGCAGTTGAAACTTAATTGTTTGGACCTTTAGCAGACATCAGGAGACAGAACTCAAAGCAACGCAAGGCTTCCGACAAAAGAGCCTTGGACCTTCGGTTTGCCAACGCCGAATTCTCGACTCCGAATCCGAGGCGCTGCCGATCCCGGCGCAGGCACACAGAGCGCAAAGCGGAGGAAGAGCATGGCACAATGTTTCTACGTCCTATCAAAAGTGTTCCTCCTAGGCTGTCGCCACAAAACAATGGCAAGGGATTTCTTGGAACTTTGACTTTGCGAGCCCCGCTGTACCCGTCTTTTCACCCCCAAAGCTCAAAGCGCCCGGTTGCAGCTCTTTCGCCCGTCTTGCTTGAAATATCGGGCGATGAATGGTCGAAGGTCCCAGCCACAAGCTTGAATCATGAATGAGTTTTGTGTAAATGTAAGCTTTGAAGTTGCTGCTGTCCCTCCACACTGAACAAAGTGTCCACGCTGCCTGGTTTCTGTCGTTGCTGTGTTGGGGCTGGAAAGTGTTCTGCTTCGCCAGTGTGGAAGTACTTGCCAACAAAAAACGGAATGTGGCGTCCTCCGCTGACCACACGCGTGAAGCTTGTTGTCTGCATGCGGGTTTGCTTCTACAGTTGCTGTTCCTAAACAAATATGTTAAAGGTTAGAATCTTGATCACTGCTTCAATCCGAAAGGGAACATGCAGTCCAAGATGAAAGGGTGCGACCGACAAACATGCGCGCGCACTCTTTTTCTTTATAAGGCGTTGCTTGGAAGTTGAGGCTCAGAGGTGCAGGGGGAAAAACATCGCGTGTCCTTTCCCCGTATCTGCACCCCTCTGCGGAGCCTCCTCATATGCCCCCACTTCAGGGTTCCAAGCAAACGGCCTAATCTATCACCCCCTCTTCAGAGCGTTTGCGAAGCACTCCTATGCTCCGGCCGCCATGGGGCGTCGGGCGGATGCAGTGATAGCTTGCGTTTGCGGGGCCAGAAATCACGCGGGCGAAAACGAAAGCGAGCTTGCGGCTTGCTGTCGAATGCGGATGTGTTACCGCGGCTGAGCTGATCGGCCCACACGTTGCGCTCGCCTGGGATATGCGAGGCTAGCACTGACCATTTGTGCTTATAGGCCCATGCTGCGACTAATTGCACAAAGATCTGCAAGGGCCATGCTGTGGTGAACAGTTTGTTCACCCCGGCTTCTGATGCGGTGTTATCCGTGCCGGAAGGCATGCACAAGCCGTGCGCTGCTTGTCCCTCGGCTGTCCAAGCGATGCGCACGAGCGCCAGCTGGGCCAGGGTTTCGAAGCATGCTATGTAGCGCTGAGCCTCCTTTGTGAGGCACGGCCACTGCTGCTGGACTTCTTGGAAGTCCCACGTTTCTGCAAACCAGGAGACGGAGCGGCTGGATATAAACCAGCCACCTATGCCGACTGCGGTGCCCTCGGCACAAGCATCTGCGGCTGCCTTGCATGCCAAGACTGGCTTGCTGCGCAGCGGGCATGCCAAATCGGCTTGAAAACATTGAAGGAGCCACTCAATGTTAGCTTTGCTTGCCGCGGATAAGCGCGTGTGCTCGGCAGCTGGGTCGGCTACGCGCACCCATGCTGGCTTATGGCTGGGCACGATGCGCGGCAAGTCGGAGGAGCTGCGTATTGATGTTTGCTGATACTCTTAAGACCCTGGAGCCAAGCGGCATAAAAATGCCGCGCACGGGCGAGGCTAGTACAGCTTTGGGGTTTAGTGCCGACAGAAATGCAGGCCACAGGCGTGCGTGCACGGATATCATGCATCCTGGTGGCGAGTGCAGATCTGCATATAACGGCGCAAACCAAGACCTCAATTCCAGGCTTAGGCTGGTGGCCCAGATGAGCAGCCCGAGGACTTGTTCCAAAAGCTTTCTTCTGATGCGTTTGGAACGAAGCAGTGCGAGCAGCTGCTCTTTCAGCTTCAGGGTTTTGAGTGGAGTGAGTTCAATCGTTTCCAGGCTGAAGTTGATTGACCATCCGCACCAAGTCAGGCAGTTTTGGAATTGCACCTTTTTCCAAGAAATGGGCGCACTAATTGCTGCAAAGAATATGACAACAAGTGCCAGTTGCTGATGCGCATCTGGGCGGCGCAGTGCGGCCAAGAGGTCATCCACAAACAACCAAGCTCTATGCGGGCATCCTAGCGAACATGGCTTGCTCCTGTTTCGCTTCGCAGACACTTTGTATCATTACCGGGTGTGCCACTTCGGAGCACGGTTCTCCGCGTACTGGTGGCAACGCACAGGAGCTTTCTTGCTGAGGCTGCTGCACGGCATCCTGTCGGCACATACCTGAATTTGCTTGTGTGCGGCTTTAAAATCAAAACTTGCGCCTATGAAAGAAGCATGCGTGTCTTCTGGCATGAAAGCGAGGCGCACGTCGGATGCCATTGGCAGGCTGACGCGTTCTGGGATATTGCACTTGGGGTTCACCCCGCACACTGTCCAGGCGTGGTTCCTTGCCTTCTGCATGCACCACGTTGAGTTTGCCCACTGCATGCACTGGCCTCCGCCTCGGATGACCCAGACATCAAACTCCTTCCATTGCTCTCCGAAGGTGTGCTGACAGGAGCCCTATCCGAATTGCCCCGTAGCATGCAATGGCCGCCCAAAGAGCACGCCGACCTGCCTCACGAACTCACAGAATGCATGGGCAACTGGAAAGCCGCCGAAGCAGAGACCAACACAGTGTCTGCGCTCTTGGATAAAGAAATCTCCAATGGGTGGGTCGTCCGCACAGAGATGTCCGTAGAACAGGCTAGACAGCACTGGACTAAAGGAATTGCAGCGGTACGGCTGGCTGTCGGGAGCCAGGCTGGTTGGGGCAGGCAGGTTTACTGCCGCGAAAGCAATCAGCGCTGCCTTTTCGGACTCCTGGGCCGACAAGGGTGGCTCAGGTGTGTTCGAGCTGACGTGTGCGAGAATTTTGGGAATCAAATTTTGTGTTGTTGCCCACCGCAGCCAAGCGTGCGCTACCGTTCCCAGCGGGTGACTGGGCTGGGGGATTGAATGGTCTGCGGCGGAATGCACGCCGGCTCCATCACAGATTTTGAGTCTGTTGGGATGCAGGCTACGGATGCAGGGTTTTTGAAGCTCGCGTACCAGCCGGTCGCGTCGAACTTTGAATGCACAATGCGTGACAAGGCTTGCGGCCAGAGTCGCGGGATATTCTGCGGTCAATGCGCTGAGGAATTGACCCGAGGTGCTGCGCACGCCTGCGATGCTACCGTGCTTTTGTGGGTGATTGCAACGCGCTGCTACATGCTGAATGCATGGGTTATTTGAAGCGAAACACCAAGATTTAGCAAAAGACATGCCGTGTTGGCATGCATCCACCCACGCCAAGTGCCCGTGGAAGGCTTTGAGGCACTGAAAGTTTTCCGGCTCAAGCCATGCCATGCTCGAGGGCGGTTGCTCAAAGACTGCCACGCCTCCTTGCGTGGCAACTGCTTTGAAGAGTTCTCTGCTCCTCCTGTGGATTTCCCTGCTTTGCGCAACGCGCGATGCTTCGTCGGGAGACAAGCCAGGCACGCCGCGCGTGGAGTGCGTAAGGCTCCTCCGGGGCGGAGTTTCAGTCTACTGTACTCCTTGTACGGCGGAGCTAGTGTAATCAGGCTGACGATGCCTGACCACAAGATGCGCATAAGCAGTTCAAAGCATGCATCATCGAGTATGTCGTGCTCCGAGTTGGCCTCTGGGTCAAAAACCTCGAAACGCGAGAGGCCTTGCTTGTCGGCAGCTGCTGACATGGGTGCATGGATTCCTGCGAAAACATCCAACAGGAGTCCTCCTTTGATGTGAGGCAGTATGCGCTCCTCAGCTGTGCGTGCAATTGGGCGGGTCATCGAAGTTGCCTGTCGTGTTCCTGACTGCAGGAAGGTGTGTTGGCGCAGACACTGAGGGCTTGAGCGCCTCGTTTGCGGGCGAGAAAGCATGCGACGCAGGCGGGCTTGCGGTGCGTCTTGGGTGGGTAGCGCCGAGTGCTACCGGCTGAGGGATTGCACTGTCCGGAGGAGCGGCCGGAGCGGCCTCCGGACTGTTTCAGGTGCGATTGGAAGGATGTTGCGACGCTCCGTGCGCTTGCTGGCAGCCTTTTACGGCGCACACATGAGGCCCTGCTGGAATCTGCGGCAGATTGGCTTGCCTTGATGCGTTGCCGCCCAATTGCTGCGTGTCTTTCCCTTGCCTTTCCCTTTACCCTTTTTTCTGGGTGGTTCCGCTTTATGCGGCTTGGGAGCTGGGCGTTTGCCGGATCGTGCCGGATTAGTCTGTCGCTTGGCGGGCGGAGACGCTAGGGGCTGTCTGCTTGTTCTCGGGCGAAGCCTGAGCAGGGAGTGTATTTCCATGCGGCCGTGCGTGAGCTCATGGAATGCATCGTCCATGGACCATTTTCGTTGCAGTAGGTCAATGATGGTGCCCCAAATTTGGTGATCGGCACGCAGCAGCTCTGAAGTTGTCACTGTGCGGAGTGAAAGGGCCGGGTCCGGCTGAAGCAAGCACATGTTGGCGATTTGCTGGTCCAGTGCTTTGGCGTTAAGCAGATGCACTGCTTGGCAAAGGGCGAGTGCGTTGCGAAACACTTGCTGAATGCGATGCAGCCAGCCGGCGGTGAGTGTTTTACCCGCCACGCTGACTTCAGGGGTATCATCGAAGAAAGCGTGCGCCAAAAGCTGCGTCTCGGCGCGCGCGGCTTTGTGGGAGCGCGCCTCTACGGCTTCCTGGTATTGGCGTGCTGAAAGCCGTAATTGCCATGGTATCCACTTAAAGTGTTTGGATTTGGTCATTTCGTAGACCATGCTTAGCAGGCGGATGCTTGGCACGCTGTCCAGTCCCAGGAGCTCTCCTGGGTAGTTCTTTTGGAGTTTGTCTACCAGGTCCTGAACCACTTCTCGGGTCAGTTTAGGAGGCAAATGTTCTGCCCACGCGACGCATGCGTCTCTGCGTCGAGCGGGCCTGACGGCTGGCGGCCCTGGCGATTTCGAATGCTTTCCTGATGCGTGCGGCTGGAATGGAGTGTACTTCCAATGCGGACCAAATCTCTGCCGGCACCTCATTGAGCAGTGTGTTCAGGTCCGATATATCCGAGTATGCGAATGCAAAATCGGCGATGTCTTGAAAACCGAGACCCAGGATATGCTCAGCGAGCATGTCCGGCACTCGGGCGTTGGCCAGCAATGCGCGCAGCGCGCCTGCTGTGTCACTGGATGCGTCCAATTCTGCCATGACCGGGAAACGGGCACGGAGAGCGGCGGTGGCTTGTACAACAAAAGGGCTGAAGAAACGAACAATGCAAGCGATGTGCAGTAAGGGAGTGCCAACACTAGGTACTGAGGTGCGGGCCAAAACCTTGAAGTTGCAGAGCTGCAAGGAGCCCGCCCCTGTTCTTGGCCTCAGGAGAGACAGCAAGGTATGCGAAGGCGGCGCGTGCCAAATACTCTCTCTGTCACGGCATGAGGGAGAAAGCGTGCTGGCAAGCCTTGTGCGTGCAGAGCTGCTCTTGGCCCAAGTAACTGATGCTATGCGCTGGGGAGGTAATGCCGAGGCCACAGGCTGTGCAAAACGCGAAAGGCAAATCTACACTGCATGCACTGCTGCCCCAATTGCGAGCTGCACTAGGCAGATTGCTGATGACTCTGGTGCCTGCAAGTTGCCCTCCTCTGAGTTTGGAGTGTCAGAGTCGCTAGAGGAGGCGACTTCTTGCACTGCCCAAGCCTCCGGGTCCACCGTGCAGGGTTGGGCCTGCTGCTCTCTTTCGTAAACGAACATGTTCAGCTCTGATGGCAATGCGTGCAGCATGATGCTGGTGGGTGTTGGACCTGCCCCCACCGAGAATGCTGGTTCGACAACGGCATGCTGGCCACCCCGCGATTGGGGTCTTGTGGGGCGCCAACCCCTTATCAATGCAGATGCGATCTGCGACTGCACCCATAGGCTTTCGATAGTGTCGTCCCGGCTGTACAGTTGCACTGAGGTGAGGCGGTGGTGACCTTGCTGACGCCGGGATTCCTCTGGTAGGCGAAGCTGCGCTGCGGCGCTAAGCAATGCCACCTTCAAGCTACGCAAGGTGTATGCCCGGGCCTCGTCTTGATTCAATTGCGAGGTGGTGCGGGGCATCCACGGCAGTTGGACTGCCCACCTCAGCATTGCCAGAGCTTGTGTGTAGGCCATGGGGCTTTGGAAACTTGCAGGTGCGTCTTTAGTGACGGATGCCAAAGCAGGCAGCACAAAGCGACGGCAGGTCTGGCGCGCTGGTTGCACTATGAGTGACCGAAATGCTCAAACTGCGAAGCCAGAAAAGAACCCAGGAGGATTTTTCGTCCCGACCGGCTAACCCGAAGATCGTGCATGCCCAGGGCTGCCTTGGTTGCCCAGCATGAACCGCGCAAGGCATGCTGAGTCAGGCTGCGCTGGATGCCCCCGAAGCGCATGCTGGTGTGTGCCGCCAAGAGGAAGGAACCTCATGCGATGCGTAGGCCAGTCGTGCAATCTGCTGAACAGACTTTCTGCTCCCCCGCTAAGACGGCTAAAGGGAGCGGCAAGGCTTCCTTGCGTTCCTGGTTTCGCTGTCGATGCGAACGCCCGAACCAGCTGGTTGGCGAGCGGTGCTGTGAGAGAATGGATCTGGCCTATGCGGGCTAGCCATGAAAGCGCCTTAAGCATCGGCTTGGGAGAAATGCGGACGCTGGTTCGTGTGTGATGCGTCGCAAGCATGCATCAGGCACAAGACGTCACAGACTTGGTCACAAAGAAGCTGCCTAGCTGGGACAAGGCCCCAATTGGTGCCATCTGACACTGAATCCAAAGTGACAGCTAAGAAGCCCTCCCATTTGCCAGCTGAGCTGCAGCAAGCTCTCACGTATCTCACCCGCCAGGTTGAGGCCGCCCAAGGGCTGAGTGAAGCCAGGATATCGAGTCGGATGATGACGTACACATGGACGTGGCTGAGGGAGAGCTGGCCTCAGACACCCCCCCCGCTGGTGGCTCCCGGGACCCCAGGCCATGGAAGTAGATGAGGGTGATCTGGCCCCTGATGAGGTGGCGGAGGCCCTTACTGCTCTGCGCCAAGCTGGTCTTGACCAGATTGACACGGGCTCTGAGACAGAGGGCTCCACCCCGGAACTCACCTGCTGTCGACCGTGCTCCGTCTCAAGCTCAGACGAATACCAGGAATGTTTGCCCGCCACTGAGGAGGAAGCCCAGCAGTTGGGTTATGCGACCGCATTCCGTCCGGGCGGACTGCCCTGTTGGCAGGGCCATCAAGACGACGAAATTGACGATGACCTTGACCCAGACACCTTGAGTGCCCTCGATGAGTTCGCCACCCGCCTGTCATCCATCCCTGACATGAGCCAGGCCAAGGATGTGCTCACGTTGCATCAGCTGGGTCTTTTCGCCCAGCTGCCCACTAGCTACCCGTGGGGCGATGTCATGTTTAGTACACTTCATGTTACCGAAGCTGGCCTGCACACTGTCAGGAATACCCTGGCCCTTCGGCGCATGATATCGGATGCTCCGGCACTCAGTGCGGACGAGAAACTCCGGTTCCTCCGCTCCTGGCTTACGTGTCTGGCCACTTCCCTTGCCAAGGTCTTCGCACCCCTGGCCGGCGGTGATGCCCCGCTCAGGTTGCAGCAGTTGATGCTTGACCGGTTGGCGCAACCGCAATTCTGGGTGGCAGCCCTTACCATTGCCACCCGCCAGCATGCCCAATTGCTGCTAGCCGGTGATGCGCTTGAGGAGCTTGAGGCGGGTGATGACTCTCTGGCTACTGGTGAGCAAGTCGTCCAATGGTATGGCCGTGCTGGCCCGGGTGATTGGCCGCTCCATCGCATGAAGGTGCGTATCCCTACCGCAGCCATGGCCCACCTTTGCGCACACTCCCCCCAGCCCGAGGAAGGTGGGGGAGACGTCTCGCTCAAGGGCAAGGTGCAAACTGTGCGTGGCGTTCGCTTTGTGAATGCAGGGGGGTTTAAGTCCTCATACACGCCTTACTTTTCTGACGTTGAGCACCGCAGGCTCCACCTGCTGCAACAATTGCAGAATGGGAGGGTTCAAGATTACTGTGGCTTGGTGGGGCAGCCCGGCCCTTGCAGCATTTGGACCGACCTGTGGCTCCCCCTTCCAGCTGAAGGGCAGACTTTTGCTGACTTTGCTCGTCGCTTGGGAGCTACTTCTCAGCGCTGGATGTCTGCCGTGTTAGCCGCGCCCCCTGTCCTTGACAGTGCTGCGGCCGAGGTCATTCTCAAAAGTGTGGACAGTTTCCATGTGGAGCCATCCGGTCTCACTCTGCAAGCATTCATGAATCAAGGTCCCAAAAATACACAGGCGGCCTGCGCCTTCCTCCGGGAGCCCTCGCTTAGCGGTTTCAACACGGTCACCAATATTGTGCGGGTTCAGGCGCGGGCTGCTGAGCAGGGCAGCTCAGGCAGTCGCCCGCGAAGGCGCTGAAAAGACTCTGGTCCGCAGGCCGTATGGAGCAATCCATGGTCCGCAGCTTTATTAAGTGCACTTCTGCTCAGAGTTCCGTGCAGTATCGGCCCCGCCGGTCTCACGGTACTCTGCTGCATAATTTCTCCAAATTTGTTGTGGAACTTATTTGCTCCTTAGGCTAGGAACACCCTCTTGCAGCCGTGTCGCTCTGTGATTGCCTGGGGGAAGGGCCGTATAGTACCGTGCCCCGCTCGGTCTCGCGGCCCCTTCCTGCCATTCTGCCCACCCCAAACCCTAACCGTACTGCCCCTTGCCTTAGCGGACGTGTGAACCTAGGTGGCCCATGAAGTGGCTTACCTTATCCCCGAAATTAAATTCTCCTGAGATGCACCCGTGCTGGGAATTTGATGCTGGGGCGGAAGTGCCGTCTAGTACCGTGCACCGCTCGGTCTTGACTTCGCCAGGCATCGGCAACAATGCAGTTTTTGGGCGGGCAAGATTCGAGCCACTTCCACGACGGACGCGCAAATCCTTGTCACTGCAGTTGCTGACACCTCGACCTTTTGTTTTCCCACCACGGAGAGTGCAGAGCGCGCGACAAGCGTTTCTATGGGGGAGGAATTCACACGCCAGGAGTGTGAGAGGTACGACTTTGGCGTTCACCCTGATTTCCGCGATCGTTGGGGCAGCGCACAGGTTCGTCTGCTTATTAGGTGTTTGCGCGTCCTTGGAACAGTGGCCTTCTGTACGGGCATGAGTGGAGGCGTCAACAACAGCGCTGGCCAAGAGTGTGGTCGCCCTTGCGCGCTTTTGCCACTGAAACCAGCGGGTACCACTCCAGCATCAAAGGCAACCGAACACGCAGGAATGGAATGGAGGCTGCTCTTCATCAGTTGGTTTAGAAACGTCCTGTTAGAATCTTGGTCACTGCTTCAAGCCTACAAGGGCATGCAAGGAAAAAAGCATCCGACCGAAGCAAACTCGACACTCGCTTTTTTACTTGAGCGTTGCTTAGAAGTGCAGGCTCTGAGATGCAGGTGGAGTGACGATGCGCGTCCACTCCATCTTCCTGCATCTCATGCGGAGCCTGTCGGAATGCCCCCTGTGGTCAACATTGCGTGTTCGACCGTCACACAGGGTGTTTTACCCATGGGGTGTGAGACAAATAGGAGGTATGTTGCACATCGGTATGCAATGCGTGCATAGGTGTGCATGGGAGGAATGCGTCCTCCTGAAGGGGACCAGGCTGGTCCGACAGAATGCCGATGGCATTCAGCGATGTGCGACTGCGTGCACAGCATGGGTTCAAACTGGTGTGGCCAACGAGGAATGCGTCCTCACTTCATAGGCTTAAACTGGTCCTGCGGGATCAGTAAGCCGACAGCATGCTTGATGCTGGAAAGTTTGCCGACAACGCGTGTTCAGCAATCAGCTATCAGGCCTCTTTGCACAGGCTAAACGGGTCCTGCGGGATGCAGTAAGCCAACAAATGTTGGAAGCGGGAAAGCTTGCAACCATGCGTGTGCAGCCACCCAGCAATCAGGCCTTGTGGAAGTTGGTTTCCACCTGGGCCGTGAAAGGGAGGGTGGGTTCAAAAAGAACGAAAGAGGGGTCAGACCCTCAAGGCATGTCCCTTACTAAAGCCCGGACCTTACTTGGCAGCCACGCCACATTGCCTTTACCAATGCCCAGAACAGTGCCCGCAGTTTGTTACATGTTCCGTGCTTGCGGCCTTGACCCATCTATCAAGTTGTTCCTCCACGCTCACGGTCCCTCCCCTAACAGCAGCCAGCTCCCATGCCATGGCGCATTCGCGAGCATTGGGGTTCAACATGGTCCGCGAAGCAACCCCGCGAGCAAGACAAGAGTGAACAGTCCGAACATGCTTCAGTTTGCGCAAACCACTCTTTCTTGCAGCCTACAGCCAAGCCGACACCCGCGCGAGCACCTCGGCTGGTGCCCACCCATAGCCTGTCCAACTTGCACTTGCATATGCCTGCATCAGCAGGCGGCATTACCTCCTGCCCGGCACCCGCGTCCAACTCTCAGCCCCCCCCAACACTGGACACAGGGGCAAGAGTCAGCGTGCGTCTATTGCAGCATCAACTCCGACCGAATGCCAGCAGCACACCGCATCGCGCAAGAATCGCGCCGGCGTTAGCGCAAGGAGGACCTGATGTACCGAGCCGGGCTGCGCTTTTTCCGTGGCCTGGGCAAGTTGCCTGCCCCTTACAACCACCTCCGCGTAGGCCCCCGCCTCGCAGCATGGCGCCCAACTAGCGCCAGCCGCTCTGGCAGCGGCCACTTCGGTTCAGGCAACCGCATACCCGCCAAAGCTTGGCACCCCCAGTGCACCAGTCAGCAGTTCAGCTCCACGTGCCAGTGGAACTCAAGCCATTTCTAAACATTCTCAACGAATGAAATGCGTTGCCGACTGGAAAGACATTTTGGAGCAAGTGGGCACATGCTCAACCATGTACGTGACAGCGATCACATCCAAGTCACCCGAAGCCGCTTACGAAGCGTCGCTGAGAGATTTTACTCCTTCTACGCTGGCCCAGTATGTTCGCTGCGTTCGAGTGTTCCTGGCTTTCGCGCGCGCGCTCGATGTCTCGCTAGGCAACCTTCAAATGGTGCACATCGCGGTGAATGCATCATACACAGCACAAACGCACGCCCGCAGCCGTGGTGAGTGACCCGGTAGTGAGGAGGGTCTCCCCACCGGCAACGAAAAGCTGGATACCAAGCTGAAGGCACTTGACTAGGTCCAATGCCACCGCTGCAGGGCGCGCGCCTCGGGCCTGGGCAAATCCACTCGTATTAATAGGGAAGGTGGTCAAGTGAATGTGAGATCGCACCCCCCCCACTGCCTTCCCAGGGAAGAGACCGCAAGTCAGGATACTCTCAATGTTCTCCCAGCTGGTGCAGTGAATGGCAGTGGCGATTCGCCGGGCTTCATCAAGGCGGAGACTTGGCAGCTGACGGCACGGGTCAAGGACCGAAATGTCCCGCAATGGTTCGGAGGCAAAGTCCCCTAGTCGGAGAGAACTTGATCTCAAACCGCAACTTGCTGGCCTGACATAGCAGCAATGACATCAGCCGTAGCTGGAACACCGCTTTTCTCCAGATTGCAGAACGCCCTAATCACTCTGGTCTTTCGACAAAGGTCATTGAGCATGATGAATCCTTCCGCTGTGGCAGGTGTTTTGCCGTCATGCCGGGTAGCGTAAGTGAGATACTTACTTACACTTTCAAGCAACCTGCCATCAATGCCAGAGACCTCAGGTTTATGCATGTGCCAATCAGGAGGAAGGTCGACAAGATCATCAACAGTGATGACGGGTTTGGGGCCACTCGCCCCAGCTTGTCGCCCCTCGGTGAGGGTGGGCCATGCTTTGGGATGGGCGCCAGCAACCGGACCAGCGGATGTGGGCGTTTGTGCCCATGCGGATGTGGCAGGACGAGCCAGCGAGGGAAGACGGGGCTTCCACTCACTGCCCTGACTGCGGCCATGCTGAGCGGGCGATAGGCCTCTCTGTCGTTTGGAGGAGGGGGCCTTGGGAGTGCGTGCAGTTAGGGGCCGAGCCGGCGGTACTGCATCAAAGCGCTGCGTTTGGAGGCACTCAGGCGTCCGCCAAATACTGGGCAAAGCAGGCCATGGTGCCCCTTCACGAAGATCCTCGCTGTGTGCCATGCATGCGGCGGCACCAAAGAACGCCATGCCAGAGACCGGCTCAAGGCTAGTTGCAGTGGACCGCATCAGACGCATCCCATGCATAAAGGTACCCGGGCGACATAGAGCGCAAGCTGACCACTATCATTTAGAAACGACAAGACCTCGTCTCCGCCGACCTCTTGGTAGCAGAAGACTAACAGGTCGCTACTGGTTTTGGGGGAGAGTCCAGCTAATCGCAATGCGAGAATCTCTGGCTCAGCATCATCACTGGGTCTCAAGGCAAGGGCGAGCGGGAGCTCCTTCCAGCATGCTTTGTAGCCGATATGGTGGGCGCTATGCCAAATCTTCCAGGTCCGTGCCCGGACGTAGCAACAGAGTGGCTGCATCAGCCGCCGGCTGTGTCAGAGCGCCCATTGCCAGCCGGCCGTAGAGACGCGCGCTAGCTGTTTGCAGCATGCCAAGCGGACCAGTGGAGCTGGGCGGGGCCACTACCACGGTCAACGCTTTGGCACGGGTAAGCGACACATTGAAGCGAGCTTCAGCCTCTGCGCCAAAGTAGAGAAACGATGTGTCTTTGCCAATAACAACCAAGGAGACGTTTCCTGTCATGCCAGTGGCCTTAACCGTGTTGGTGCACTCTAGGAACTGGTGGAACAGCGTGGGCCGTGCGCGCCGAAGCGCGGCCACTTTGTCAGGGGTGAGCTGGCGTAGGAGCTGCGCCTCTTCCTCCTCTAGCTGCGGGAGCAGCTCAAGGCATTGGGCAAAGCGCGCATCAATGGCTTCAGCCGTGGCCTTGGCCTTTTCTTGAGGAGTGCGCGCCACAAGGAGGTGTACCAACAAGACATCTTGCAGCGAATCTGGCCAATCCTCAGTGACCCGCCCTCCAACAAGATGCCTACACAACGAGGTGTATGTGTCATTGTGCGGAGTCATAAGCAACAGCTTGGGAGCACTGGCGGCACGGCGAAAGACTCCATGAAAGGATGCCAACAAGACATCAACAAGGCGGTCAACTGCCTGAAGGGAGTCGTGAGCAAGTCCGAGGGCCACCTTGCTGCCAGCCGCATAAACCAGCCTAGGACGCCACTCCACGGCCCGGAGACCGGAGACAGGAAAGGGCACACCATCGATCATGGCCTGCCGGGCGGCCACCACTTCGGCTGCAACCATGCGACCCACTACCATGCGCCCTGCACCATCCTCGTGCAGCAGATGCGGGTACCACACAGCGACTCATGAAATACGCAGTTGGGGATACTCGAAGGCTGCTAGGGAGTACAAGATTGAGAATAGGTCATTAAGGCCGTGTAAGGCGACTCGCTTATGCCCTAGACGCTGCAAAACCTCTGCACAACTGGGTCATTTCCCGAGGCACCTCTGGTCTGGCGGTCATCGCCAATGTGAACGGTCAGGGCAGAGCGGGGCACTGCACCATGAACCGCCACATAGGCTGCTTGGCCGGCCTGCTGTGCCTCGTCAACCAACAGGAGATTGACGCTCCCGAGGAAGCCATACCGTCCGATTTCGTGCAGCAAGGACCCCAATGTGATAGCTACACAGCAGGAATCAGTGGTCCGCAAGAACTTGGGGAACTGCTGGCAGACCTCCTCCGGGGCATCACGGAGCAGCGACTGAATGTAAAGAGTCCCTGGATACCAAACGTGACTCGTTGGGTGGCCAAGGCATGGTAAATGCCAAGTAGGACACTAAGGAAATGGCCGTCAGGGCCAACACTGAGGCGCAGCACAGCAAGCAAGTACGTTGGGCCACACTGCAGGAATCGCTGCCAGCCCTGCTCATTTCCGCCCTGCCAAGACGTCTCAAGGGGACGAACAATGAATTGCAGGTCGGCCCACTCGGCCGGCGCTGGAGGGGCTCTCACGAGGTGCCTGAAGCTGGTCCATGTGTAACCCAGTGGGGTGCGCAGGGCTTTGGCCAGCAGGTCCAGAGCCTGCTCAATGTTCCTAGCATGTCCAATGAAGTCCGTGCGTGGAGCCAAGCAACCGCGGTAGGCGTCCCCCGAAAGCAGTCCCAGAACGGAAGGGATGCGATCCGAGTGCACACTGAGCAAGAAATGCCACATGCTGACCCCGTGTTTTGTCGGCCGAACAGAGCTGAGCTCAGGCAGGAGTGTGAAGCCACGTTCATCAACCAAATCAAGGTAAGTGATCAAGGGATCTTTGTGGTCGCGCTGCTCAGGGGAAAGTACCACCAGGACCCGCTTCACGTATGCTTGTCTGGGCGCCACTGGGCTGCTGGGCGCCGAGCTTCAAACGCAAAGCCCTTAACGTACTTGACAGATCCATGCAGCCTAAGAGCAAGGGAGACCTCAGTGCCATCAGGGAGGTTATGCTCAATGCGTCGGCTCTGCCCAATCACGCGCTGGCACCACGGGGCCCGATTTGCACAATGGACAGAAAACATGCTGATGCCCGGGTGGATAGCATTGTAATGCTCACTCCAAGCCGTCACGCCATCTTTGAACGCAAAGTGGCGCCACACAGCTGGGGGATCATTGGCGTGCCTTCATTTCAAGAAGAAGGGGGCAGTCCCCAGCCGAGTCAGCTAACCAGGAGGCCTCAGAGATCATGCGGGGGATGTGCTCAGCTGCCGTGGCCCGCATGAGTTCCACGGCCAGGGCCAAGGCAATGTGCAAAAGGTAGTCAGCCGACCGCACATCAAAACCAGGCCACTGTGCATACATGTCGCGGCCCTTGAGGCACATACCGAAGAGACCAGGCCCAGCGGCATCCAACACTCGCACGAGATGGCTGTAGTTATGACCCCTAGGACCAAATGAGTAACAGTCATCAACGAGGGCAAGGAGACCGATACCCTTCGCCTTCAGCGCACTACGGACCCCACTTTGCTCAACCTGATTCCATGGGCAAGCGGTATCAGAGACAACCTGCACTGCCAAGACACTACCAAGGGGGTAATCACCACCTTGGTCGGAAATCCCCACCAAAACAGGGGGGGAGATTTTCCCGATGCGCAGGTGAAGCCGGGAGTCCTCATGGGGGATGTGCCTCCACACGATGGCTGCGGCAGAGCATGAATAAGAGCCGGCGGAAAAGCCGCGCAGTAGGGCTCCTCGATTCTCGATCAAGCCAGCCAGCATGGCGCACCCAACAAGGAACGCGGTATCAGGTTGATACATGCTGCAGGCATATGCCTGGCCTTGGTGATCACTGGCACGTTTAGCCGCCGTGGCATCAGCCACATGCCAAGCGGAATCGCTGGCAAACAACCTCGGCCAGGCGTTCCGAGAACGCGAGGGTGAGCAACACCTTGCTGGATCTGAGGCACTGGATCCTGTCACAGCGGAAGCACTCATCCTCAATCCAGTCAACGGGGAGAGAGGTGGGGCCATAAACACTGCCCAGCGGTCCACTACAAAGGAAAGGGCCGACCCCACCAAACTCAACAGTAAGCCTGGATCCGGAAGCCTTTGCTGGACTGGCACTGCGGAGGGCGCCAATGGCCGGCACCTGCAGGGCTTGCAACGCAGCGGGCAAGGAAGGGGCAGCATTACGCACTAGGTCTAGCAGTTCCTCGTTGAGGGTTTCTGGGAGGGTACACCAGCAAGCACGGAAGAGGCAAGACCCCACGTGGCAGAGACAATAGGCTCACAAGGCAACAGCTCGTCAGGTGCAGGGAAGTGGTCGGTATGGAGGCCTGGAAGGCCACCCCCTAACGGCACACGGAACCCCGAATGCGGCCCAGTCATCAGATGCCTGCGAAGGAACCACAACGGCAGGCGGTCAGCAAAGGTTGCCCCCAGACCCAGGCCGCAGAGGAAGGGCAACCAAGGACCAAGGTCGGGCGAGTCACGACGGTGTGGGACCTCTACAAGCAAGGGCGGAATACCACGTGTGCGAAAGGAAGTGGTATGCTCCAGCATTGCCACATCACAAACAGTGGTGCCCCAGCCAGGAAGTCCGAAGACACGGGTGGGGGCCAACACCTCTATCTAGGGTACATCGGTATCGACATGCGCAAACGACTGGCTCTGCGGGCTGAGCATAAAGCACGAGGCAATGGCAGCCGAGGCCAGCAAACCACCAAGACAAGCCAAGTCCTGCGGGGATTCAGGAACATTACCTGCAAAGGGCGTGAGAACACTGGCAGCGTATGCCCGATGGTCCTGCGGGGTGTCCGGGTCCACGGCCTTGGGCTTAGCAAGCAATCGCTGCCTGCCCTCACTTTGAAGGTGCCTCGCCATTGGTAGGTCCACCACCCATGGGGTGTTATCATCCGGGGGTCCGACACCGACCATAGCCTCACAAAGGCTGGGGAGCTTCCCCCGTGAACAGAATCATACCAGGATGTGTTTCCAAGGATGCAGGAGACCCTAGTGACCTAGTCGTGCACACTACCTGCCACAGATCCGCCAGGTGGGGGAACAGTCCTGGCATGATGCGCTCAGTCACAACCAATATGTGGGAGTTTGGCAGGAAACAACGGGCACACTCGAGCACTATCGGCAGGACCTCCGCCAAATCGGGCGCCCCTCGCTGGTAAATGGCGTATAGTGGCACGAATATGACAAGTGGCGGGGGCGATCCACTGGAGCACACATGGCCGGCGGCAATCCATCTGGACATCACAGCAGGGTGGTCAAAAGCACGACCGACAACAAAGGTGGCTTCGGTCTCGGGCGCCACATGAGCCGGAAGTGCTGCTCGCACGAACTCGAAAAGGTCAGGAGTAGGAAGGGCATCACAAGGCACGTGAGACTCGGCTTGCTGCATGGCACGATCAATAGCTGCACTCCTAACCTGAGTAGGGGAATACGCACAAGTGCGCAGGGTCAGGGAGGCCAAAGTAAGGTCAATACCATGCACGGTGTCAGACTGGCACAGGTGGCGCAGGGGGGCGCCGCTGCTGCAATTCAAAGGCAGGATCAGATGGCACAGGTGGCGCAGGGGGGCGCCGCTGCTGCAATTGGGGGGCAGGATCGGATGGCACAGGTGGCGCAGGGGGGCGCCGCTGCTGCAATTGCGGTGCGGACAACAGTGTAACACCACCAGCCTGAACTGCAGACACATGGGGAACAGCCGGACTGGACGGGGCCAATACCGGGGGCATGTGCTGGGCATCCATGCTCATGTCTAAAAGCTCATCAGGAGCAAGCATAGGTGCGGGTTTCACATGTGCTGGGATCGAAGGGCCAGCCTGGGCACGAGCTGCATCCGAGCCCGGTGCCTCTAACACACTAGCAAGAGACGCCCGGTTGGCATCCGTGACTGCAAGTGGTTCCAAGAGATCCACCGCAAAACTAGGGCGCCTGCGAAGCTGGTCCTGCCGGAGCTGACGGAGTGCAGTAGCCCGCATGTATGCATCTATGAAATTTGCTCCGAGGGAGCCTTGATTATAGTCTTGAAAGCCCTGCTGGTGTGGCCTTGGGTGCCCAAGAGTCCACCCCAGATGCTGATCAATCCTGAGGGCCCTACCAGAGTAAAATTTGACATAGGGGTGATGTGCGTAGAAAACGGTCCAGCCCCCACAGGGTAAGTTCCACTGCCTCAGCGAGTTCACAATGCAGTCAGTGGGCGCACTCATCCATAAGAGCTGGGGCAAGTCATATGCCTTTTCCACGACGTAATAGCCCCTATTAAGAGCTTCACTGATGGTGAGGGCTGCGTATTGCGTTGGAGAGAGAACGGGACCGGTAGCCATGGCGTGTCCTAGGCTTACCCAATGGTTGCCCTAGTTTATCACAGGCAGACTAGGCACAGCGGGGCCGACACTAGAATGCCTGTGCGCAGCGGACAGCCCAGGCACAGCGGGGCCGACACTGGAACTGTCCGTGCGAGAAAGAAAAAAGGGTACCAATCTTCCCTCCCTGCGCCGAGTACGAGCCAGAGCGGCGACGCCAATTTGTGTGAAGGGTCTCGTCAATGAGAGCAAAAATGGCAGTCCGTGCAGTAAACAAGTCAAGGGCACCCCCCCTTATTCACTTTGTCGCACACGTTCCAGAGCGGCGACTCCAGAAAGTATGCAGGGTCTCAGCCGTGAAGGAGGAGCTATCTTGCGAACCTTGGATCTCACAGGCCCACTAGTACCCTGAGCTCGGACCTCAACATGGCTGTGGGAGGGCCCCTGATAGCAGCTTTGGTCATGATGAAGGTTAGCGGTCTGAACCCCAATGCCTTCTAACAGGAAGTAGATACGGTTTACTTCACTTATTCGCGCATGAGGCCTTCGGAAATTGGCTGCCTCACATGCTCGTACAAATTCAGGCTTAGCCGCAGCAATGCGCCTCAAGAGCATCACAAGTTCAGGGCCTGGGTTAAATTGATGTTGCTCAAGAACCTGTACGACATGCTCGACTGAACTCTTGAGTAATAATGCGGGCAGTAACTTCACAAGGTGCATAGCGGCACGACCAGCAGGCGAAGCGTTAAGGCAGGAACGCAGGTAGGCGCGAAGTTCCTCAAGGTGAGGCAAAATGACTGCACGACGGGACGCAAAAAGCTGAAAGATTGCATAGCGCGCACCACACATGTCAATTTCAACATGGTCGCGATGAAACAACGCAGCACGTACAGCACGTGGCAGCGCGGCAGCACCTTTAAGAACCGGATACGCACGACCGAGGCAGTCATCACCATCGATGCGGTAAACCACATGCTTGAGAACAACAACCCCGCTTGCTTCCGAACGCAAACATTCCCCTCTCCAGTGGCAATGTAGGCCTCAAGGGCACTACGGTGGGAAGGATGGCCGTCGAATACTGGCGAGGTCAAGAGCACGGAAAGTGGGACACTCGGCAAGACAAAAGGCAGATCGTTCTGCAAGGGCAATCGCAGCGGGAGTGCGCCAGCCTACGGCAGTAGGAATGGGGACCGCAATCGGATGTTGGGCATCACTCTTTGCGGCTGCACTGGCAATACCTGCGAGGAAGTCAGCCTCCTTATTCGCTCGAATACGATGCCGGGCAGCCTACCACCGAAGGCCTCCTTATTCGCCTCCCTAGGGACATAACGCCATGAAATGCGCGGAAGCTCGGTGGCTGCGAGCAGTTGGGCACGTTGCAGTTCCGTAATGAGATTAGGGCGCCGCACACGTGCAGTGCGACGCCAGTAATTTAGAATGGAAGAATTGTCACCAATGATGACACACTCCTGCACGTCAGGGGAGGAGGGAAAATGACGCGCCAAGGCATGCACGGCATATGAGCTGGCAAATCCCTCAGCGTGGTATGAGTCCGGGCAGTCGAGCAAAGGGTAGGCAGTTTGCTCAAGCACTACCGAGGTATCCCCGCAAAATTTACGCACAATGACCCCTGCCCCACCAATACCCTCCGAACGGTGACAGCTACCATCGAAGTGCGCTACAAGGGCAGTCCATTGCCAAGGACATTGGACACAAACTAATGAATCGCCAGGACAAATGACCTGCGTAGCCAGGGCATAAATGTGCACAAGGCCGCACGGGCCTCAAGCATGACATTGGGTCTTCCATGACGGTAATGTTGAAGCAAGTGATGCTCCTTGCTATGTTCAAAAAGGACAGCGATAAGAGAACCCGTGCCGGCTGCCTTTGGTCCTTGATAAGCATAGTGAGGCTGGCGTGGGGCGACGACATGCAAAGGTGAGCCAGCAGTGAGTGCAAGGTGGGCAGTCCAAACACAACTACGTTGCTCAGTGGGCCCAATAAGCCACTGAGGAGCGGCCCCACGGCGCACGTCAGTGGGCAGGAACTCATGAGCGCAGGTAGCAACAATTCTAGCCGCATGCAGAATGTTCACTTCAGGGAGGGCAGGTGGGTCGCCTTGCTTAGCAACTAGGCCGCCACGTTGTCGGATGACGGCCCTAGCGCCGGCATAGAGGGCATAACAGCGCGCAGCTTGTGCGTGGGACCAATGGGATTGTGGGAACCAAAACGAAAATCGCCAAGAGCGGCACAGAAGGAGCGACCCGGCGAGACCCAAACAAGCACAAGAGGACATCCAATGCTGTACACTGTTATCTTTTTTTCTTTCCCCTTATTTGATTGGCCCTCTCCCGGCATAAATGCAAGAGAGAACCGGTTCATGTACTGTCGAAGCGCCATCCGCCATGACTTGTGCATGGCGGGAAACAGAAGAAGACAAACCCCAAAAAGCAACTCCCAGGGAGTGAGACTTCCCAGTACATGTGTTGACACATACAAGTTGGGTAGAAGCAGGGATGCAGCCCTGAAGGGGTACAGGGAGGGTTCCCCTTGCACCGATCAGGATCTGAAATTGCATTCTGTAGGTATGCAATGTGAGGCAGTAGAAACCAAAAGTTCCACCTCCGGCACACTCCAAGCTGAGTCCATAAAAGAGAGCCTGTAGCACTTTTGCCAGTTTGAGTCATTATCTATATGCTTACCGGCCTGTCTTACCAATTCAAGGCAAGACCCAAGTGGTAAGTCGGTTGTGGGTGTAGGTGTGCACCACTGACATAGGGCCGCACCCTCCCCCCTGTACAAAAGGGGCCGCCAGGGTTGTCGGTTCCATAAGAGTTGCAAAGGACGGCATAGGATATCACACCAAGGAAACCAAGGAAACCGACACACTGAGTTCCTAATGCGACAACTGTGATGCCACACAAAGGTCAAAGAGAAGTGGCGGTTGCATTTTGTTCATCAAGGTATTCCAAGGTTGGGGTTGAGAACCCCAGTAAACCTGCTGATCAAGCTAGGCCTGACTACCAAGTCTAGGGTGATTTAGGCAGGTACGGGGATATACCTGATAGGCATACAGCAGCCCCAATACGGTGAATGTGGGTGTCGAGGCTGCCAGGGGTGATGCAAAGTATGGTGTGTCCAAACCGGCACACAAGCAAAGATAATGGCTCGAATGCAGTCAGGACGTGGTCTAATGCCACTGGCGAGCCTGGCCCTTGCGCAGGTCTTGATACTTCCGCCATCTGTAGAATCTTTCATACTGGGGTTCTGCTATCTCCTCCTGAGACATGGGCACATGACAAAGGCAGTCAGCGCTGTTTTTAAGGTTAAAGTCCCTCGGAAGTGTAAAATTACTCCCTTGGTTATGACCTTTTAGTAACAGCTGTATGGTGTCTTCTTGACGAGGTAGAATTGGGCGCCGGCCGATTCCTGATGTCTTCTGTCGGGCGCCAAAAATGGTCAAAGATGTGACGTTCTGCTTGTACTGCCACGGCAGAAAATTTGTGGGTATCCTCCTTTGGAGAACACGAAGAGCCCCCTCGAAGGATTTGGTGGTTTGCGTCCACGAGAATGGCTGCAAAAGTGCCACTGGATCTTGCTGCGAGGTACGTATTGAATAGGCATCTTTGGGCAAGCCACTGGCTCCGGGAATGGTAGGCTTTATCACACGTGGGATTTCCATCCCGGACACCAGGAGCCAATTCACGAGAAGTTCAAGCCAGGAGATGCCTGGGTCATCAGGAGTAGCTACCACTGGCCACTGAAGGAGTGCCAACCATTTCTCAATGGATCTGGCAAATGCAGATCCCCACATGTAGGCTTCTACAAGTTCTGTACAAAAGGCAGGGATGGGGATGGCGAGGGCAACAGGTTGCCAGAGCAAAATTTTCTGAAGTTTTGCGGGTTTGGATTCGTTTATGGCAAGTTCTTTTTGTTGTTCATCAATTTTTTGGAGGTAGAGAACAGTGGTTCTAGCACAATAGGTGAGCACCGATGTGAGTTGCTGATTATCATATTTCTCATCTTTGAAAATTGCATCTGATGCCCTTCTTATCTGAGAGTCAATTTGTGCAAGTGCTTGTTTGGCCGCCGTGTCGGCAATGTCATTTCCCAAGTGGTGAAATGCAACCCGGGGGTTTGTGGTCCCGTACCAATTAGTATGGGACTTAACTTTGCACACGCGCTGCATCGGTGGGCGAGGGATCTGTGCCAAGCGGGCAATTAGATCGGCATTGGCTTTAGTGGAAAGGGAAACAGTGCCTAGGCCACTAGCCGTGCTGATCCACAAGTCAATGTTACTTTGACAATCAGTCACAGTAGTGGCATCAGGGCGCATTTCAAGTGCGATGACCATAGCCTGTAGCTCGGCTCTTGCCACTGTTTGTTCGCCCCTGGTTTGGGCCAGGGCAATCACCCTGAAGCAAGGAGGGATTATCTTACTTGTGCGAAAGCTATGCATATGGTTATCAATTTGGTCGTCACGCGCTGTACATAGCACAATCGCCCAGCTGGATAGTCGGGCTGCCTGGGATGTTTGATGCATGCCGCTACCATCAACGAAAATGGTGGGTGGTTCAGTTAGATTTCGGAGGTATGCAACTTGGGAAGCTGAAGGGGCCCCTTCCGAGATTTGTTCTGAGGTGAAAAGATACGCAGCCTCATCAGGGTGACGAATGGCCACTGGAATCCGCCAAATGCTATTCGCATCATCGTAGTCGATTCCATCCCGGTTAAGAGATAGATACTCTTCTGCCATCTTGGTGCAGGTGAAGAGTGAGTGACGAAAGGATGCAGTACCCCCACAAAGTGGGCATTCACTTGGGGTATCGGGCTGCCAGAGGCTGCGCCTTGCCTGGGAGCTGTACCCTCCAGTGATCTGGAGGGCAGCTGTTCTCTGCAAGTCGATCGGCACAAGCGCAAGTGCCTTTGCTGTGTGAGCACGGGAAATGGGGGCTAGGCCCTGGCATTCTTTACGATGTGAGATGTTATCAGTAACAATCTTCATCCACTCAAGGTGGAGATGATATTTGAGTCGCTTCCATGGAATTTCATACACATCAAGTTTTACGAGGTCAGTAGTTACAATGGTACCATTTGGGTAAAAGTCCCACCCCAATCGGGTAGCGGAGCGCTTTAGAACACCAATAGGGCCATGTATTGATTCGTATTTACCTGAGTGCGCGGCGATTTCACTGAAAAGGACAAGTTGGGCATCACGCGAGATTCGGTAAAGGTACCTTTTCAGGTTCCTCCATATCTGATTGTGAACGTGTTCTTCAGGGTCCAACATATTAGTGGTGAGGGTGTTGCAAGCAAGCCACGGCGATGCGTGGGATTTGGGTTGGTGGAGCAAAATGCGGGTAACCTTGGTCCGGAGGGTTTCAAAGTGCTGAAGACCAATGGGTAAAAATGCACTACCGAAAAAAGCCAGTGCCCATACAGCGGTCTGGATAAGGTAGGCTGTCACCTGGGTTGACGTGAAAATGGCATTCATCCTATCGAGGCGAGCGGAGGCGGCAGAGAGTCTTTTTGACATGATCTGCAGGCCATGGGTCTTTGCGTAGTGAAAAACAATGCCTAGCTCTACAGCTTCATGAACAACTGGAATGGCAGTTTCAAGAGGTAATTGTTCCTTCAACAAAAGAGTCCATCTCTGTCGTTCTCGTGGATCAGAGGCCCAAGCCCATGATTTCCGAAAATTAATGGTGAGCCGAGCCGAGTTACAAAAGGAGATCATAGAGTTCAATGCAGCCACATGGTGTCGGAAATCTGATGTGTGCCAGCTCCAATCATCATAATACGTGATCGGCTGTACATGATTGGCTTGCAGCGTAGCGGCGGCTGCCCACGCGAAAACAGTCATAACCAATACTGCCACCGGGCAACCCTCGGGCACACCAGTTGTCGAAGTGATTGGTTGTGTGAGTGAGTCGTTAATGTGCAGCACACGGGTGACTCGAACAAGACTGTTGTACCAAACCTGCAATGCATTTGGTGGGATCTTTAGCAACTTCATCAGGTGCAAGGCAGGTCTGCGAGGCAAGGAGTTAAAACATTTCTGCAAATCCAATGCCATGCCTGAAACAGGTGTTCCGTGTGCGTGGGATCTTTCAATTTGGATCTGGAGATCCATGCAGGCATCTTCAACAGAAATGCCTGGCATTGCGCCGTACACTCCTGGCAGTCCAATGGCTGCCCAGTGCCGGAGGGCCTGTCTAGCGAGCACTGCACCCCAAAGTCGCCACAGTAGTGCTGCAATAGTAATGGGACGGGTATCTGATTCGCTACAAGTCACATTCTCCTTGGACAGCAACACAACCTTGGATACGAGCATCCACGAGGGCCACCCATCAGTGAGACTATTCAAGATTTCAATGAGGTCAGAAATTGCATTATCTGGCAACTGCTTGAGCTCCTGTGATGACCAACCGCACACACCCCTGGCTGTGGTCGGTTTTAGGGCTGATATAGCATTCTTCCATTCAGTGAGGGAGTTCATGTCCACAACCTCCTGAATGTCAGGCGGCTGTAGATGCTCAACCAGATTGAGGAAAGGGGCCCATGGCTCATCTGTGAACTGCTCAGCCTCACTGTCACGCTGCCAGTACTGACTCCAGTAGCTTGCAAAGGCTGTGTGAAGCCCTTCGGTGGTATACACTTCACGGTGCTGTGAAAGATTGTCATTACTACAGTAGTTGTGATTGGGCGGAAGCTCAACTCGCAAAATGGTGCCACTGTTACACTCAACGGCAACCGGAGTACTACCTAGATAGGTTGTAAGGCTCGGGTCAAATTGGGAGGGATCAGCCAGGCGGAAGAGGAGGAAGCCTTTCTCCCTGATACGAAGTCGAATCACTGTAAGGGGAATAACCCTAGTCAAGCATCGAACAGGTGGTTTAGGTTTTTCTCGAATCTTTTTAAAGTGCTTACTGCAGTATGCCTTTGTCTCATCCAAAAATTGTGAGTAGCGGAGTGCCGCTTTTCGCGTCTTGAGTTCATCACTGACAGTCTTATTGGCATCATACTGGACAATTTGAAGGATATCATACAAGACATCTGGTGTTGGCACATTGCGTGGTAGATAGGCGATTTCTGGCCAGGCAAGGATCCAATCAACGAAGGCAACCCCATAGCCAGTTGACCTGAGGATGGCATTCCACTCTTGCAGCAGAGTGCGATTCCTGTCAGCTGCAATTGGTTTAGGATTACCGGCACTGTCTGCAAGCTGGCTGTACAGAGACTGGACTCGTCTTGCCTGCCGAACACGTTGCTTAGATTTCATTGCAAAGGCCTCACTCGGTGGCTGATACTCATTGTGTCTTGCTGGTGGGGATGGTTTACTCACAGGCACTTTGATGAGCTTCTGAGGTTGACATCGACCTCTGCAGTGCTTAGGCAACCCATTGTGAGGCATGGCAGCGGAGTCCTCACGGTGTTGATCCCGCAGAGTGAGATCAACTGCTTTCTCAACCCGCCTGGCCCAGTTAGTCAGGTCACAAGCATCAGGGTCCTCGGCAGATGCCTGGAGGTGATCATAGTGGTGAGCTACTGCAGTATGGTCGGGCTGCATATCAGCATAGCTGCGTGGTAGCTTCCAGCGCAGGCTCGTGACTTGTTGACGTGGGAAAGCAAAGTCAAGTTGCAGTGGTCTATGCCTATGGAATTCGCGATCAAGTAGGACCCGTACATCTTGCAGCGATGCCTGCAAGCGGGGGTCGATCAAGATCGTATCGTGGCGAGATCCAGGTCCGGTACCTTGGGGTGAGGTACATGTGGCAGGCAATGAGAAACCATGGCGGCGAGTCCACAGTTCGTGCACTTCTGTGAAGCCCTGGCTAGTCAAGGATTTCCAGGCTGGCAATTTTTGGACTAGTCTGTTGATGTCACCGCCTATAAGGGTGGGTGCGTTGTTGAGCTGCATACGTTGCATGCACATTTCGAGTAAATAGTTTGTTGCAGTGTGATTATAACTTGTCGATTGAGTGCTCCCATCTGGGAAACCATAGAGCACAAATACACGCAAGTCGAATGTCTGGAGGCGGACATAACCTTCCAAAATACGGGTGGTGCTTTTCCAAGGGCCCGGAAAAAGGTCACGGGTTTCCCGAAGTGGTAAACGAGACGCACAGGCAACCCCACCAGCAACCCCTCTCAGAGAATGGTCGTGAGTCACCTCATGCATGGATGCAACTGGGGAACCCCAGATGGTATTGTATCCAATCTTGTGAAAACTCGAGGTCTCGATATCCTGCAGTTTGGAAGTAGCCGCAGTTTCGGACAAGAAAACAATATCACCACACTTGGCAATCATATCTGATTTATTATGCACAGAAGTGGGATTTACTACAGCAATTTTTACAATGTCAGGCTGCTGGAGGCGAGGTCCAGGGTTAAGGGCTTCCCCAACTCGGACACCAAGATACGCCAAGGGCCATGCTGGTGTGCTATCATGAGAACAGTTCAATGCATGCTCAGTCCAATCAATCATTCGACATCCGCATGGGCGACACTTGGCAGGACAGTATTCTTTTTCCCCCAAACAGATTAGTTGATTGGGCTGACTAGTGCTTATTAGCACCAGGTCAGCACGCACAGCAATAGCTCGGATATCCGACACACTTTCAGCGATGCAAGAGTACAAGATATTGCTGTGGTAGCACAGTGGCTGTATGACCCCAGGCAATGCGTTTGGCCAATGCTCCACTTTGATTCCCTCGCACAATGAGGATACAAGTAGCCGGCGGCAAATGCCATGTTCACATGCAGGTGCAAAGAGCATCATGAGCCAAGGCCACTGCCGATGTGGGTGTCACCCCATCAGTTCATCATCACTGATCTGGGAGGCGGTATTTGGCTTGGCCTTTTTGGGTGGCCGGCCGTCTGTCTTACGCTCTTTATTATTGGCAAGGAGCAGCTCCTTGAGTTCCAAGAAGCACGACTGCGTTTTGGCTTCCTGCTTGTCCGCTGATTCCTTGACGAATTGGATTACATGTTCCTTGAACTCTTGTTGACCTTGCTCAACGCGACCGATTGATTGCTTCAAGGCATCGAGCTCGGCACGGTGCTCAGCGAGCTGCTTTTCCACAGGCCCAGGGCCTCCAGGACCGGAAGAGGTCTGAGGTGGGGCAGCTCTGATGGCGATGGACGGGAATTTGGCTTTGGCCCAAGGGTCTGCGTCCTGCAAGATGTCCTTCTCGACCTTGGATCCCTGGCTTTGGGTGGTGGTGAACCCGGCCACAATTGGCTTTGCAGCGGGCTCCCTTGTCGGCATGATCATAGCAAGCACTGGCTGTCCATTGAGCATCAATACTTGCTTGGGTGGTTCCTGAATGGATGCAACTATCGCATCGGCTGATCCAATGAATTTCTTGACACGGATTTCCCACTGAAGCTTGGCAGCCCAAGCCGTGAGCGCCTCTGCCTTGATGCCGGCCGGAAGCGGTGATAGTTTGTACACAAACTTGGATGGAAATTCGGTGGGGATGGCCTTACCAGGGTTGATGACCGGGAAAACCTTGTCGAAGTTGAGGGTCTTGACCCGCACTCCCCATCCAGTCTTATTGCGCACCAGCCCATGGGTGGGCAAATCACGGGCTGTTGCCAAGAGCTCAGTCTTGGTTCTAGGCGACCACACGATGCGGTAGCCTTCCCGTGGGCGTCCGTTCTGCTCCCTGGAAGTGGTGTAGACTCCCAATGCACCTGACAGATAGAGCATAGCATTCTCATATTGGAGTTGGGCTGTGACCTGAAATGAGAAAACATCAGAGTGTGCAGGAGGCACCCTCTTGCCATTAGCACTGAAAGCTCGTGCCCACACGCGTGTGAATGGGGCCTCACATCCAAGCTTCTCAAGGATACGCCGAACTTCGCGAATTGGATGCTCAATCAATTTCAGCCAGATTGACTCGGCAAATTCGTCTTTGAAGGCCTGTATGCTAAACTGGATATCTTCATCTGATTGGATGTCACCTCTGCACGATGGAGCAAAAACGGCAGCAACATTTCCAAGCTGATACATGCGAACGGAGATGAGGAGTGGATGGCTCATGCTATTTCGGACTGGTACTGCTAGGGTAACAGCCGCTCGATCTGTCTCATTGCTGTCCTGAATAGGCACTAACACAGCTAGTGGATCTGCAGACAGCTCGGTCTGACCCTGAAGCCAGTACTGGGCCTGACCTCCTGACAGCAACGCCACACCAGTCCGCTTTGGCCCAATGGTCGTGATAACCGGAATGAAATTGTCATGGCCATCAGTAAAGCAGTTAGGTTCAAGGCAGAGAGTTGAAGCATCCACAACAATGGCAGAGGGTCGTGCCTGTCGGTGCTCACCTGCTGAGGCATGGTTCTGATCGGCTGAATTGCGAGTGGCTTTGGGGTTTGACTTCCCGCCTCCACTTGTCGGATACTGCATGTGCAGCTTCACTCTGCCACGGCAATTCAGGTGCTCCAGTTTGACATGGGGCATGACTGATTTGCCCAAGGACACGTACCTTGTGGATGCAGTGTTACCCGTCCAGTGGCATGCCATTGCCCAAATGCGATGGACATCACCAACAGGGATGCAGTCTGGAAAAACCGATTCAATGCGAACCCCAAAAGGGGAATGGATGGTGACCGGGAGGGGGGATCCAATGCCAATGGAGTTCCAGAGCCGTCCGGCCTGATAGCAGTAGGCCTGAGTAAGGCAGGCGGTAAACAAATCCTGCGTCGAAAAGTCTGTCTTCTGCATCTGCCGAATTTTCAGGAAGCAATCATTGCCGGCAAAAAGAGTCTGCAACTCAAGGCCAAGCTGTCGCATGAGCTCTATCACTCCACCGTGGTCAAGATGGGAAATGCATTGCAAGGCATCCTTCTCAGGCAAGCTAGCACGGAGTTCATCACCAGGATTGGTTTTGAACAATTGATCTGGCAAAACCAGGCCAAGCCCTTGGGTGACGTCTGTGCAAATTGGTTTGTACGTAATCCAAGCTGCATGGGCCAACTCATGGTCTGGCTGTGGGTTGGGGGCAGCCAACACTAGCCGCATGGACCGGTTGCAGCTGTCCTTCATATGAGTCGTAATCTGGATGAAGTCGTTTGGGCAGTGAATGTCCAGGCTTCGCGACACTTGATCTAAGGCAGAGGGATCTGCTGCAATCCACCCGTCAACACCGAGGATGTTAATGCTCATGTCAAATCTGTCATGGCTAACCATTCTGGGTGCGAGTATCGCGCCTGCAATCCAGACGAGGGTCAGGTTCTTGAATTCGCCAAAGTCGAGAGGAGTACGATTTCTGGTTGGTACAAGACTCAAAGCAGGGCCAAGGTCATTGTGGCAGATCAAATTTGTCTGATCAATCTCCCATCCAACGCAAGCACAAAGAGCTGCAAAGCGTGTAAGGGCCAGGCATTGGGTGTCAGCATCTTCAAGATCAGGTTTTGAATGAATCGCAATCGCATGGTCTTTCGTGGAAATCTGCCAGTTGTGCTTTGACGTCGCTGTGGCATTGTGAGCAACAAGAAGAACACAATTTGGGATCACATCAAGTGGAAAAAGCAGCATGGTACCAAAGATACTGCACAGCTCAAAATCGTCTGCAGAAGTCTCATGTTCTAACCGTTGACTGAGGAGCGCACGCCACTGAGCCAGGGTTGGTGGAAGTTGTGCTCTGGCAAAAGTCAGAATCCCTTCTGCATGAAGTATCAAAATGTCATCTTGAGCTCCATTTACCGTGTCCAATGCAAGCTGAAAGCAAGGCCCTGGCAAATTGAGGCGGCGGCCAATATTCTCCGAGGTGATCTCCCGATCCAGCTTGATGTGAAGGGTTTGGGATCCAGAGATAAGGTCGAGATCGCTCCACGCAGGAAACGGAGCCGTGGGCGAAACGGCATCAATTTGATCTTGCAAGGGTTCAAATGTCATCAAGTCATGTTGAAGGATGGGCACAAAATCACGAGCTTGCATGTAGATTGCCTGCCAGTGGTCCGCAATTGTTTCCATTGTAGGCATGGTGATTTCAATATTCATGATATGGGCCCACAACTGGTCCGCTTTGATCCATGCCAGACCTGATTGCATCGGAATGTATGAGTTACCAAGCATACGAAAACAGAAGTCATAGTCAGCAGGCAAAGTGATATACCTTCCGTTGATCTCAGGGGGAAAACCCAATACTGACATGATTTCAAAAGGATGCAAAAGTCGGACCCCATACTCTGTGGTCACAATCGGCGAGAGCAGTTTCTTCTTGCAAAGGAAATCATAGCCAAAATGGATGCTTGATCTATAAGAGGCCATGATCGCCATGATGATGTCCTGGTTTCGGGCATCCCGACTTTCAAGCACGTTATCTGGGGACATGGTCTTTCCAGGAAACAGCTCGGGGTCAGCAAGTCGCATGAGCTCCTCTGGGGTGATCCTCAAATCTTCACACATGAAATGTGGTCCAAAGAGAGAGCGCATTGAAGCAAGTGTTGCCGGCATGAACGGTTTTGGCAACCGGCACTTCTCCAGGGTTCGCAATACTGATGGATTGATCTCAACATCTCGGCGTTTGAAAACGCAAAGCAAACGTCGCCGGTTGACCGGAATATGCCCAGCAGTGGTTTGAACCTCTCTTGAGATCAGTTGCATTCCAAGCTGATGCCATAATGCAATCAAAAACTCAAAGTGCGGGTGGCCGAGCATTCCAGCAACGTTCTCCATCAATAGAATGATGGGCTGAACCAAGGATATGAATCTAGTAAGTGAAGGCATCGAGGCAGCATTTTCCTCCCCAAGGCCGCGTTTATTGCCTGCACTGGACCAACTTGGGCAAGGTGGGCTTGCGGAAGCAACGGTAATGTTGAATGCCGAGATATACTGCATGTAGTTGACGTCTCCGACATCGACAGCAAACACATGGTTACCCATCGACAACTGTTCGTTGCTCAGTCGGCGGAAATCGCCTTCAACCCAAATTCGAGCTTGAATGTTACGGGTGAATGCTCTGGCCGTCTGAAAATCTTGCTCAATGTGAAAGCGGATTTCAGGCAAAGTTCGTGACACAAACATTGAAGCAAGCTTCATGCCGTACATCCATCCTCCAAAACCTGAGAAAAGATCAACCCCCGACGAGTTCATTGACAAAGTAGGCCGTAGGCATAGGCCGCCCGTGCTGAATACTCGGATGGCTTGTGGGTCATCATGCTTGACCTCAAAGCCAAATATCGTTGCCTGAAAGGGACAAGTAATTGGCTCATTGCTGACATCAAGGGGGATCTCCAAGATTCCAGTCCAAAAAGGCTGGAGATGAGGTCCTTCATACCGCAAGGCATGTGACATGTAAATACTGCAACTGCGGTCCCAATCCGTATGTGAAAAGGAGTCTGCTTGCACCAGGAGGGGACGTGTACTTGTTGAGCACAAGGGCATCTGCACAAAATGGCAGGTCTCAATAAGCTGCTTCTCGAGCGCAAAGGGCAGTCCACTCTGAAGGTCGAGCTCACGCCATCGACTATTCAGATCTGGTGTCGGCCAACACAGCCGGGCCATGGCAAAATTATGCTCAATTGGTTAAAACCCCCCCGAACCCCAAAGGGAGATTAGCACCGCCACCCCGCGCAGGTTTGAGCTGAGCGGCTGTACACTGTTATCACCACCCTTGTTTCTATGGCCAACCCCCAGCGCAATGCAGAGGCTGACCGTCCAATGTTCGAGCGCGCCTGCGACTGTTGCGCAGGACCAGCATTAACAGGAAACCGCAAATCCCAGCGCAGGCCAAACTGAATCAACAGAAGCCGACAAAGTGGGGCAAGGCTCACAATTGAGCATCCCGACAGGCTATTTACTGTGGGGAGAAGGATTCAGTACTGTACAACCGAGCTCCTACATGCGAAAGAAATGAGGTAAAAATGGGATCCACGTGTCATGCTGGGGATACCGCACATCTGAGCAAGCGGAATTTACCCTCGGACACGTTGCCGCCGAAAAGACCATTGCCTTGCTGGGGATACCGCACATGCTATACAAGCGAATGTACCCTCGGGCAGAGTATAAAGGAAATACAGTGAGATGCTCCCTCAGAAGCATTCAACCAAGCTGACCAGTATGCGAATAAGAATCATCAATCGCCAGCGAGGATAATGCGGCTCCCTGGCACAGGTAGTGGGTGCCAAGTAAAAGGAATAGACATAGAGTGAAAAAGCACATATCATTCCAGAGAGGGATGCACCCTCAGGAAAGCTGCCACAATAGCCCACCGTAGTGCAAGGTCGTTCATGATGTCCACCAGGTGAGCCAGTACCAGTGTGCAAAATGAAACACTGAATCATCCGTACATCAATGCAAAGTTGACTCTGCCAGGCACGGGGTGGTTTTCCCTAAGACACGAAGCATCAAAGGCCCATACCGCATGATGACAAGATCAAATAGAAAACTCTGGCAGGAAAATGCATTGGCACCACACATTCAGACCAAGAGAAAGAGGCGGCAAACATAATACAAGGGGGAAGAACTCCCAATATCAGAAAGCCGAGTCTGGGTCCCCCCAGAGTGTCTACATTCCCCCTAGCCGGGCCGCTCGCCTGCGAACACGTCCTCGGTATGTTTGCCATCGCAAGAAACGTGCGTACGGTCCTTCACCAAGCTGAGCCGCAGTCATGTCGACACGCGCTACGCGGGGCAATGCCTGCTCCTGAATCCAAGCACGTGGGAGAGTAAACTCACGCCCTCCAGCATAGCCTCTGTTCGTGGCATCGATGGTGTCTGACTGCATTGGTAGACGCGGTCGCCTAATGAAGCCTGAGGTCTTTTGCATGGCGCCAAAACAAGTCAAGGTTGACACCTTGGATTTGAGTGGCCAGGGCAAAAGCGGGTGTTCACTCCATCTCTGAAGAGTGCGGAGTGCATTTTCAAAGGGCCAAGAGAAAGGCAAAAGCAGCACGCTAATGTCCTGTGCAGATGTGCGGATGCTATACGCATCTTTAGCAAGGCTGGTTGGGGCATTGCTTCCCTTGGGCACCACATACGGGAACTCCATGCCTGAGCAAACCAGCCAGTTTACCAAAAGCTCTAAAAGAGAAATGCCTGGGTCACTGGGCAAGTCCTGGTCTGGCCACGCAAGTAGGGAAAGCCACTTAGTGATGGAAATGTAAAATGCCGTACCCCACATGAAGCAGTCAGCAAGTGCAGGATCAGATTCAATCACAAATGAGCTGACCGGGTCTGGCATCCAATCGCGGCAAACCTGGATCCTCTCAGCAGGGGAGTTGCGTGCAGAAGTTGCGGATTCAAGCTTCTTGAGTCGAATGGCATATTCAATCAGAACCTGCGCAGAATAGTCAAGTATCTGGCTCAACTCCTGTTTGTCTGCAATCTCATCCCTGGCAATGCGGCAAGAAGCTTGCTTAATTTGCAATGGCAGCTTCATCCGCAATGTCATTGCCGAGATGGTAGTAAAGCTGCTCAAGGTCGCGGATTTGTTCAAGATTCTGATGGGCCCTGACCTTAAGCACTTGCTGCCCAGGCTGGGTCAATTGCAACACGCGGCAGTTCATATTTGCGCACCCACTCCCACAAGCACACATTGGACTGGCAATCCGTGTACACCGTAGCCGTTGGGACAGCCTCAAGTGCAACCACCAGTGCTTGCAGTTCAGCACGAGCGACAGTTTGTGCTCCTGTGGTTTGACACGAAGGTACAATCTGAGTAGTCTGATATCTCCTAAGCGCATAAAGGGCATTCGCAACAGTGTCAGTACATGCCACCACACTCCAACCAGAAAGGCGTCCATCAATGGATGTTTGTCTCAACCCACTACCGTCAACGAAGAATGTGACATGCTCAGCGGCACGAAGCTCATGCACAATGTCTGGACTGATGGAGGCCTCGCGTAGGTGCTCACTAGTGAAAGTGAAGGCAGGTGCATCGGGGTGCTGCATCATGACAGGAATTCGCCAAATAGCATCGGCATCATCACGTTGGATATCACAACGGCCGGCACTCTGATGCACATCTGCTAGGCAAGGGCACTGTAGCACGATATGCCTGAAAGCAGAAGGCTCACCACACAGCGGACAGAGACCGGGTTCATCTGCTCTCCAAATATGCTTTCGCATACTGGAGGAATAACCCTGTGATTTGCAGTGCCGCGGTGCGCTGCCTGCTTCTCGGAAGTTGCTCCAACGCAGTTGCAGTTCCAACCCGCGAAAGAGGGTGCAGATCGGCACACTCCTTTCGATGCTCAATATTTGAGGTCACGACTTTCATCCAAGCCAAGTGCACGAAGTACTTAAGCCTTTGCCAGGGCGTGCTCAAAAGATGCAAGCGAATGAGGTTGTCAGTGACAATGTCACCGTTGAGTTGAACACTCCACTCCAATCTCTTCAAAGTGCGCTTAGCCACCCCAATCGGGCCGTGAATCTGCGGATAGTCTCCGGAGTGCGAAACAAGGTCTGCAAACAATGCATTACATTGGTCAACACTAGCAGTGACGAGATATCGGCGCAAGTTCCTAAGCACCTGAATGTGTGCAAATTCCTCAGGATCTTGGAGTTTCCCAACCAACACATTGCAAGCCAACCACGGAGATGCATGGGATTCAGGTTGATCGAGCATCGCACGCGTCAGCTTCGTCCGAAGACGTTCAAAATGATGGAGGCCAAGCGGGATGAATTCAATGCCCCACAGAGCAGCAGGCCATATTACAGTCTGAACAAGGTGTCCCTGAGTTTGCAGCGAGGTATGCACAGTAGCGAGTCTGGCAAGCCTATCTCCCGCGTAAGCGAGACGATCCGTGAAGCTAAGGAGACGGTGGGTCTTAGCATAGTGATGCAAGATTCCGAGCTCGATCGCATCCAATTTAACGGGCACGGCCAAGTATCCTTTTGAGAACGGTCTGCCAACGTTCACGCTCCTTAGATTCAGTGGACCAAGCCCAACATTTACTCAGGCTAACTGTCAACTTGGCCGCCTGGCAAAAGGCAAGCACAGCTTGGAGAGCAGGTTGGTGCAGTGCAAAGTTTCTGCTGACCCAAGACCAGTCGTCGTAGTACGTGATGGGCTCAACACCGATTTGCGAAAGCCGAACGGAGACAGCCCAAGCCCAAGCTGCCATAATCACAACGCTGACAGGGCAACCCTCAGGGATACCACAAGTACTTGGCTGAGGTTCAGAAAAAGTGTCACCAATGTGGCATGAGGAGTTGCGACGGATACCGGCCAATGCAGTTGAAACACTTCTGGATGTCCATGCAAAAACCTGAGACAGGCTCTCTGCTCTTCAAAGCTCGCTCAATTTGCAACTGGACACGCATGGTCACATCCTGCACCGAAACGTGTGGCATCGCCCCATACACACCTTCAAGCGAGAGCTTACTCCATGCACGCAGGCTGACATGCGCAACGACACCGGCCCAAAGGCGCCACAGCATCGGGAGAATAGTAATTGGGCGGGTGCCAGACTCATCTCTCGCCCCACCGGGCTTGAGTAAAAATACAACACGTGCAACCAAAAGGTGCCTCGGGAGGCGATGGGCAAACTGACGAAAGATGGTGGCAAGATCACTTAAGGCACGCTCAGGCAAGGCTTTGAGGTCTGGCGCACTCCATCCACACACACCCTTGCTGGAATGATTTTTGAGTTTCTTGCACGCAATCTTCCAATACTCGATATTGTCGCAATGAAGCGCTGATTCGAGGGCAGGTGCAGGCAAAGTCTGCAGTTGCTCAAGGAAAGGGCCCCATGACGCTGGGTCGAACTGCTCCTCAAAGTCTTCTCTCATCCAGAACCTGCTCCAGTACTGTGAGAATGCATCATGCAGCTGATCCGGCTGGATGATTTCTTCCCGCTGTGTGAATTTAACCTTGCGTGGGTTACTGTCACTAAAGTCAAAGTCAATCCAAAAGGCCCCACTGGGCTCAAAGTGTGGCACAACTGGATGCGAGTCACAGTACAAAGTGCGGGTGTCATGAAAAAGGTCAGGGGTAGTAAACCGAAACCGCGGGCAGGCCTTAGAGGAGCCTCTAAGCAGGGACACTTCAAGGCAATGCACACGGGTGATGCAGTGCAAAGGTGGCTGCGGCGAACCCTTAAGCTTACGGATATGGCTCTGGCAAAATGCCTCATTTTCGTCGATGTACTGAATGTATTTCCTGGCATCGCGGCGCTGGCGGACACCCTGCAAAACGATTGCGTCCGCGTCAAACTTCACAATCTGATAGATATCGTGAAGCTGATCTGCACTTGGGCAGTCAAAGCCAACTAAACAAATTTCAGGCCAATCGAGCAACCAAGTGATAAAAGAGCCACGGTATCCCGTGGAGGGCAAGTTCACCAGTTTGATAAGGAGAGCCATATTTACGAAGGAGATCGAGCAAAGACTTGATACGCCTAGTCTGTCGAATCCTTTGTCGCTCGAGCATGGTGGCCGCCTCACCAGGCGGCTCATAATCCCCACGTCGGGCATGGCGAACGGGCGCAGTGACCGGGGTGTATACTGCCGATCGTGGAACACATCTACCTCGGTATCGTGTGGGCAATCCATTGAGTGGGTGCCTGATGGGGTCAATTTCGTGCTGTTGCTGCAATGTGTTATGCATAGTACGCTCAACATACTCTGACCAGGTCTGCAAAGATGCGTCATCACTTGGGCCAGCAACAACGCCGTCAATCTCTGAATGGTTCTCATCATAAACGCGAGAATAGATTTGCAGGTCCGGTTCAAGCTCACGCATAGATGCCGGCAGTTTCCATACCGAACGATACAGTTGGCATTTAGGTAACTGAAAGTCAGCACAAACCGGGTAATGAATGTCGAAAGCCTTCTCAGTAAGTACACAGGCATTAGTCAAGAGCGGGACCAATCTCGGATCAATAAGCAAGGTGTCATGCCGCGTACCTGTGGTGGCATTACGAGTTTTGCAAGTAGGCGGCAATTCGACTCCTCTGCTTTCTTTCCAAAAGTCGTGCAATTCAACAAAGCCCTTCTGCTGGAATTCCTTCCAGGCCTCACAATGCGTCACTTTCCGGTTGAGGTCGCCCCCAATCACAGCGGCGTGCCATTGAGTTGCAAACGCTGTAAAATCATCTGCAAAAGACAATTAGTGGCAGCTTCAGCCTTATTGTTTGACATCGTGGAGCCACCACGTGGAAGACCGTAAATGGAAAAGACGCGAACCACCAAAGAAGGGAGCTGCACATAACCTTCAACAATGCGAGTAGTCGCCGCCCAAGCTGCTGGAAAAACGTCACGAGTAGGCCGAACCGGAAATCGAGAGTGAAAACTCACCCCTCCACTGATTCCAAGAAGAGACTCATCATGCGCAGTATGATGCATTGAGGGGACGGCATCACCCCATACAGATTTAAAACGCAATTTTCTAAGAGCAACAGTTTCAAGGCTACAGGCCTTGGTCGTATGCGAGGTCTCAGCAAGCAATAAGACATCGCCACAATCCACCAACCTGGTAGATTTATTGTGAACAGCAGTAGGGTTAAGTGCGGTAAATCGGACAGTAGAAGTCTCTGGCCCAGGGTGGCTTGCTTCTCCTACTCGAATACCCAATAGGGAAATCTGCCAACAGATGCAACAGAGAGGTTGCACAATCACTGGACTCCAGTACAAATGGAAAACTGAAGCACAAGTATTCAAGAAATCTCCAAAACGAATGTCTGTACAAAGTACCTCAATTAGATCGCAGGAGTGCTCATTTTGCCATGCAACATACTCAATGTGTCGAGGCCGGGCGCGAGGCGGGCCATCCGAAACACATATGGGTGGACACAGATCACAAATACCGGCGCCGATGCACAGCTGCCGGTTGCGCAGGCTATTTACTGCCCCAAGGAGGATAGAACCATGTGGCTGTATCCAGGAATACCCGTATTGACTCCAATGATTCTGCGGCTGAAACCAGAAGCGGGCACAGTCTCTGAACCATGGAAAACCCCGAAGAATGCTGAGTGTACAAGCCAAAGAGCCACATTGCAGTACGACTTGTATCCAAGCAAAAACCCAAATGCAGTCTTGCATGAAAAGCAAGACTTCCCCACCCCGGACGAGTCCACGAGATAGTCAAGACTCATCCATATTAATTCCGTCCTTTCGCTCAGCCGACTGAGTCCGGCCTTTCTTTGCAGCACGGGGATTTGCCACAGCATTCTGAATCAAGAGCTCCTTGAGCTCCTCGAAGCTGGTCTGGGTGCGTTTCTCCTGCTGCTCAAGACTATGCCGAACAAATTCAGTAACTCCGGCAACCTCTTCCTTCAGTTCCTGTCGGATGGAGCCAAGCTCATGTCCAATATGGTTTCGAAGCAACCCAACCTCTGCAGTGACGTCTCCTCTCAGCTTGTCCTGAGCTTTCGCAGCCGTAGCAAGAACAGCGCTGGTGCTAGACGCAAATGCCTCTTGGGCTTTTGCAAGCTCCTGCACACTGCCCCTCAGCTGGGTGATTTCAGATTCCTGCTCACGAAGCTGCTGCTCCATTGGACCAATTCTGGAAGTGCGCGGCAGAGGTGGCTTGCCACCAGAGGATGCGGCGGATGCCCACGGGTCGTTCAGCTGTAGCACATCAGTTTGCGGTTCGGAAGCGCCCTTACCAAACGGCCTACCAGCAACAAACATTCGATCGTCCTGGCGTGCACGACGGTCCCGAAGGGGGGTCACTAGCACAGGTTGTTGGTTGATCGACAGGAAGCCTTCAGGCGGCGGGGCAGCTGCTGCAATAATGACTGCTGTAGCCCCAAGGAACTTTGTAGGTTTAGCCTGCCATCCAATACCCAAGGCCCACTCCTTGACACGCTCGATTGACATGCCCAAAGGAACTGGCTCAACTCTGTAATGCGCCTGAATCTGCATGTGCTCCGGAACATCTCTTCCAGGATGAATCTCTTTATAGAGGTCATCAAAAGCCTCAGGCAGCACTCTGATACCATGCCCGGTTTTATTTTTGATCAGCCCATAGTGAGTGTACCTGGCGAGCTGAATGATGAGGTCAGATCGCGTGGCATTGGTCCACACAACACGATAGTCCTTCTTGGCAGTTCCATCGGTGTCGCGAGCTGTGACATATACCGGGCTGATTCCACTGAGCTTCAAAAGTGCAATAGTATCAGTAGCAGCAACTGTGGCCTGAAAAATCAATGTCTCCGCTGCGGAGGATGCAACTCTGACTCCAGCCTTCCAGTACGCACGTCCCCACACTCGACCGAAAGCACCCTGCCATCCTTGGTCCTGAAGAATACGCTTGACCTCACGAACAGGGTTAGCAGATAATGCGTTCCAATCGTCCGGCTTGCATTCATCCTGACGCACGCTGAAAGTGAGATGTACCTGGGAAGCAGTGTCGATATTTCTGCCCGAGGTGCTGGAGGTGGCGATCGAAGTTTCCCCAAATTGGAAAAGTCGGGCTGCCAGAATCATAGGCTTACCACTCGCATCTCTGACCGGGACGTTGATCTTCTCGTATGCTCGCTGCGTGGAAACCGGGTGACATGCTGGCGTCAATAGACCGAGTGGGTCAGGTGAAATGGCACCCTCAGTCTGCAGCCATGGTGTGGCATGGCTAGTTGGCAGCAACACAATACCGGTTCCCTTGGCTGTGATATTGCGAACGATCTGAGTCGGCTCTCCATCTGGGTTCTGGAAAAATCCTGGCTCAATGGTCAAGGAAGCAACATCAATAGGAGCATTCAGGGCGTCTGGTCCTTTCACATGGCGTGGCGCTGGAGCTGATTGCACACGGTCTGGCAAACTGACATTCACCTTCTCACAAAGCGCAGAAAACTTATTCCACCTTGCTTTGTCTGACGCCTCGAGCAATGCCTCAAGTTGCAAGTTACCTGCTTTGCTTTGCAATTGATCAACAATGTCAGTGACCGAGGCAAGGGAAATACCTTGGCTAAGTAGCCAGCGGGCGGTGTCGCTCTTGAGGGAGACAACCCGATCAGACTTCGCGCCGCCACCCCGATGCGGTGCAATCATATGCAGCACAAGTTGCAAATCTCCGATTGAAGCACGGTCAAGAACATTCCTACCGTAAGCAACGAAACGGCTGGCGGCGTAAACCCCGCTCCAGTGGCAAGCAAGTCCCCAAATACGCCGGATCTCACCAACAGTGACGGTGGCAGGGATTTTGACAGTGACCCTACATCCAGCAAATGTCTTGATGACAACCTGCACTCGCGGACCCAAGCCTTGCGACATCCACACGCGTGCATGGTGGTTGCAATACGCCTGCATGAGGGCAGTATTGAAAAACCCCGCAATCGGAAAATCAGAATGGCCAGTACTGCAAATTCGGAGTTTGACATCAGCACCATATGCCGCCTGCAACCGGAGTCCAAACCCTTCAAGAAACTGCAATGCACCACTGATGTCCAATGCGTATAGCCAGTGCGTGGCGTCTGCAAGATTGAGGCAAGCTCTCAATTCACTTCCATTGAATTCCTCAAAGAGGGGTGTCTCCGGCGGGGGGAGCAATTCGGGCCTAGCTGCAAGTGTAGACCGGATATCGCCATTTCGCAGTCATAAATTCCTCAGCGCAAGTAGGCCTGGGAGGAGCGGCCTGAATGACAAACGATCGCCGGTCTTCCTTGATGCAACTCACTACACGGTGCATTTGACGGCCATCATGGAAATTGAGCGCCTTGACTGCACAATCAACTCCAAGGGAGTCCGAGGCGATCCATCCAGGAATACCACAAACAATGACCTGCATGTCAAATCTGTCCTGTTGGCTGACACAAGGTGCAATGTGATGCCCTGCAATCCAAATCTGAATCAACGCCTGCAGATCATGAAGGTGAATCGACAAGAGCTTCTCACTAGGTGCAAGGCGGACACCGCACAGCGTGACATCATACTCATCCTGGAAAACCTCAATATTCCATCCGACCGTGTTGCAAAGAGTACCAAGCCTGTCAAGGCGAAAGGCAATCCCTTCGGCGTCACATGGATTCAGCAAGGCTTTGATGCAAATCTCATCTGAAACAAGCTCAAATTTCCATCCAAGAGTAACCTGAGACTGCTGCACGCAGGTCCGATTCACCACCAAAACAACCTGAGGCAGTGCATCCAGTGGGTACAATAGCCTGACGCCAAATGTACTGCAAAGCTCCCATTCATCTGACGCTGTGCGCACAGAGCAAATATGCTGGTGAACCAATTGCAATAGCGCCTGTGCGGTCTGCGGGCAGGATTGCCGATTGATCACAATGGCGCCACCTGGATACAGGAAGTACACGGCCTCACCTTCAGCTTCATGCACTGGCAAATCAAAGAGGCTGAATCCATCCTCCCCGATTCCAAGCTTGGTAAGCTCACCCTCAAGACAGGTAGATGACTCAAAACAGAGATGAAACTGTCCGCTTGCATACTGCAGGCACTCATCAATGAAAGCATTGAAAGCTGCAGTAAGGTCCAGAGATGCAGGCAAATGGGGGCGAGGCTGATGCTGCATATACGTCGCGCTGGCCGAGAATTCGTGCTTAACTCCAAAGTGGTGCAATGGAAGTTCGGTGGCAACAGGCATCCAAGCGAGGAAATGGTGGCAGGCATGTTGGGCAGAGGCATGACCAATGCAGCTGCATGCTGAATGACATCAAAGGGGATACAGAGGTCCCGACGCTTGAGGATGCACAGGAGTCTTCGCCGATCAGTTGCAACCACATGGCATGAATGCAAAATTTCCAAATGGATAAGCTGCAATCCGTGCCACAATGCTGTGAGAAAACGAAAGTGCGGGTGACTCTTCAGCCCTACCACGTTCTCCAAAAGCACAATCGCAGGCTGGACTCGCGCCAGGAAGCTTGAAAATTCCAACATTGCCTTGCCTGTGTCCGCAAGTAGACCGAGGCCGCTGCCGGATACCGACCATGATTGGCACGGAGGGCTGGCTGCTGTTACGAGAACATTATACGTGGAAATAATTCCCATGTAACTGGTGTTGCCAACATCTGTCACCAACCAATGTTGCCCGGCTGCAAGCTGTTGGGAAGTGATGTAATTGATTTCTCGATCGGTCCAAATCCGTGCAGGCATGTTCTGAGTGGCCGCCTTTGCAATGGCAAAATCGTGTTCGACATGAAATTTCAAACAAGGAAAGTCCGAGCTCGTGAAAGGAGCAACTCCAAGCAACCCAAAACTCCATCCTCCAAATCCAGCAAATAGGTCCACAGCACATGCAGGGGTTCCAATCTTCGGGCGATAGCAAAGGCCTCCTGATGGATGTACATGCAACACCTGCGGGTCACTTGAAAGATCGATACTGCAGTTCCAGACTGAAGCCTCAAAAGGGCATTGCACCGTAGAGTCCAAGAACATCGTAGGCAAAACCAGTGTACCACTCCAAAAGTCTTGTAGGGCGCCACCTTCATATCGAAGTGCTCAGGCATGGAAGGCCATGCACTTATCAAAAGTCACATGATGAGCCAAATCGTGGGCCTGAACCAATACAGGGCGTGGTCCAAAGTCAGATGAGCGTGCATCCCGAACATGGCAAAGACTGCAAACCTGCTTCTCAAGTGCAAAAGGCAAGGGCGTGTCCCGATCCAATATACGCCAGATATCATGCAGCTGAGTACAAGGCCAAGAAGGGCACACCATGGCTATTCAATTGCCCAATCCGCAACCCCTACAATCGGCAGTTGTCACCGTCGCCACTTGAAGGCTTGAGCTGAACGGCTGTACACTGTTATCTCCATGCCCACACAGCACGCACGAACGCTGTAGCCAAGGAGCTGACAGTTTGAGAAGCGAGGTAGCGGGATCCAGGTGCCCATCGTGACGAAGCTCAGGTGGAGAAGGGGAAAGGTGAGGGAGGGGCACAAGATTCAATAGACAGATGCTTTGATCCCATGCTTCGCGAGGGACATGTCGCACCCACTCAACTTCAAGGTCAATATGATTGACCGAGAGGGCACCAGCGAAGAAGCCGTACGGAAAATATTTACTGTCAGCACCGCAGCCACATGCACACTTAGTTGCACGGGTCCAGTGGCGCCGAAGGAGAAACCACGTGTCACTTTCCTCATCAAGAGCCCACTTAAGGACAGCCTGACGTACAGTGAGTGTGACTACCTTATGCGGCAGGTTGTGGAGGTAAAGGAGGAAGGAGGCGTCAGACCTATCCTTCCACGCGGCGGTAGCCATTCGTTTAAGAAGAAAGCAGACCGCAGTGGCTTCTTCAAGCGTGTTCAAATATTTGGTGAGATGAGTTTTCATAGCGGCAGCGGGAGGCCCAGCGCATGGGCACGAATTCCATACATGTCGAAGGCCAGGGAAATGGCGCAGCGAACCCAAGAGCTGTTGAGCAAAGGCAGGGGGCAGCCTAGTAAACGCAATTTCCCAGGATGGCCGAGACGGGGCGAGCATGCGGCTGGCCAGGCCAACGGCTGCTTTGAGTGCAAGATGCTCAGGCGCGATGGTCGGGGCAATACGCAGATAGCGCAGAACCTCAGGTAAAGCGTGCGTGTTGAGCCATGCACGGGCAGGGTAATGCGACACCTAAATCTCTCCGTGCGAGAGCGTGGCATGTTTTGCGCCTTCTACCTACAATCCACCTATGCGTACGCGTACAGTGTGCAATGGCCCACCAAGGAGGCTCTGCTTCGGCATCGTCGGATGATCGCACGTGCAATCTACCCGGATACGGTCAGAACAAGTGGCATGGGCTTTGGCATCAATCCTGATGTTAGGCGACCAGACCCGGAGGGGCTGTAATTGGCCCTGCAGAGGGAGTCCTAGCATGATATCTCCAGAGGAAAGGATACGGGCGCCCCAACAAGGGGCGGCATCAGCGGCACCAAGGTCAGCACACGTAAGTGGGCGGGAACAGAGAAGGTGTGTCTTGCATTTGCAGGAGCATTCCACAACAAACAAATGTTGCCACCGCACAGAAGTCAGATACATCATGGCGAGAAAGGTGGACCCTACGCGAGGCACAACCAACAATAATCACCTCCAATAGTGAGTGCATCAATAGCTTTACAAAATGACGGGCCACCAGTCGTAATAGGCGCCTGGTCAGGGAGAGGACGGGTGGGACCCACACTACTCCCAGGCCAAGCATCTATACAATGGTGTCCAAGCACATGGAAGCCGGCATGGCACGCAGAGGTGAAAGCACACTGGGCTGCCAATAGCCACTGCACTCCCTCCCCACAGGTCGCACTGTCATCCATGTAACCCTTGACACTTAGAACCCTAGGAATTGTATTGAGGCTCACATACACCGGATCCATGGCAACACAAAACAGGAGTACGGACACAGCACGCCCCATATCAACGCCCTGACGAACAGGGATGGGCGGTCTATAATATCGTCCTACTCGGTGGCGGACTGAACGGCCAAACAAAACATAGGTCGCATACTGATGCACCCACACCGGCGCTCCGAGACACTGTAGTACATGCAGGATCCAGTGCGGATTGACCCTTTCAAATGCCTTGGCAAGGTCAGATAGCAGTACAAAGTAAGAAGTGGATCCATCTCGAAGATAAGATTGCATGTTAAGAAAGTTACCCTGGGGTTCTCTAAAAATGTTAATCAGGGTCTGGCTAGGGTGCAAGGAACGACGAAGAGCCGTATACATCCTAACATAGACGGCCTGATCAATGATACGGTCAGCCGTGTTTGGCAATCCAAGCGGGCGAAAGTTGTCTGCATATGGCCCAGCATCAGCTTCAGGAATGAAGACGAGGGCCTGCACGGGCGCAGGTACTTGCAGGTTGATGTATTCACGGAGGCGTTGGTTGAGTACCCTCGCGGCAGTGATGGGCGCTGCGCGGTATGCGGCATATGGTAGCCCATCAAGACCAGGTGCGCCATCAGGCGAGCGGACAACGGCATGCAGTAGGTCGTCCTCAGTTGGCTGTGAACATGGCCCTAATGGTGCCGGCTGATATGAGGCAAGTAACTTATCCCACTGCGTGTCCCATGAAACAGGGACTTCCTGCCAAAATGCACGGGTGGCCCGCATGGCCTCATCAACGGCCGATGTGGTTCGGCATTGTCGCCCTGCCTTGTCTTGCACGATGCCGCTAGTTCGTGCAATGCGAGGGGCAGCGGCACGGCAGCGTTCCCAAACATGTGCCTGCCCGGCAGCAGCTGCAACACGCGCCGAGTCCTGGACAATACAGGGATGGGCAAGGGCAAGCAATCGGCTGGCTTCATATGCATTGAGTAAAGACTCAGCCATTGCACGGGGCAACAGGTACGCCTGATTGTTAGTACGCAAAGAGGATAGCGAGAAAGGGAGGGAGACAATGGCACATAAACTTTGCATAATTTGAAAAGGTATGTGCGCAGGCCCACCAGTGGTTTTCCTCATGGCCTTGCGGAGGAGACAATGGGCGGGCAGCATCTGCCGAGGCGGAGGCTGTTCTCTCCACCAAGTCCATACTGATGCTTTGAAATCAGTAAGCGAGTGGATTCGCCGCACAAGCTTGGAGTGTTGTTCGTCAGGGGCAGCACCTCCAGATCGATGAATGAGGCACTCAGTAGGTACGGCTTGCATAATGGAGTCCCCCGGCGATGGAGCAATGCTGGAAGCAACACGGAGGGCGCCCCACAACGTGCCATGCTGACTAGGTCGAGTAGCAGGCCACCGAACATGACAGACAACACTAGCGCTCTCATTGTCCAGCATGGGGCGCCGAAAGAGTAAGCGGTCTAAGGAAGAGCCAGCACCATAGGAAGGTAACAATTTTGCGAGAAACGTATGAGAAGTTTGCAGTCAGATCCTTCCAAATCGGGGTACTGGGCAACTGGTTAAAGTCACACCCAAGAACAATGCATTCGTCGGACAGTAACGAGATGTGAGAAGCAAGGCGCGCACCAATGTCTTTAGTTTTTGTCGGGTGCACATAGACATTGATGACGCGCAGCTGTGTCCCGTGTTTTTCGTATAGCGCATCCTGCAAGTACCCAGGGATGATTTCAATGTGCTCAAGCTGGACCCACCCGAGTGCATATTCCCCCACTGCCCGTTTGTCCAGTGGGGACATTACTCGCAGCGATGTTGATGCGAGGGTGTGCGGTGGTCAAGGTAGCCGGCTGCGATTCAGTCCAGTTGGTCTCCTGGAGCAAAGTGAAGCCTTTGACCCGTCCAGCACGGATATGCGCGAGTTTGTCATGTGAGTTAGGGAGGGCAGCAAGGCTAGTATGGAGGGGCATGCCTGCGTGTAAACGTCAAGCCGCCGTTGGACGGCATGTACCCCGAGCCTGAGCCATAAGTCGGATTGGAAATAAAAAGGTTCGATATCATGATACGCAGTCCGGAATTCCTCAATTGTGAAATCAACAGGGAGATCACACAAGAAGGAAAAACAATTAAGGCTGCGCACACGAAAGAACGAACGGGATTGGGGCTGATCAGCATACATGGTATGCCAAGCCAGCCTCATAGCCTTCGTGAGGTTGGTCAATAGGTGGGCTTTGACATGACGAGGCAGCCACCTAGCCTCAATGGAGTCATCAGCCCCAGTCATGGTCAGTAAGGAGAGCTCTCGGAACGGCCCCGAGATCAAAGCCAGGAAAGGCGATGGAGGGCACGAGATTGCATACAAGAGCAGTGGCAGCACGTTCCTGAGCTCTGAAGAAAACAACAGGTGTTCGGTCATGAGCCTCAGGAGCGTGCGGCTGGGCAGCACGTGCATACCAGATGGTTCGCTGCCATCTTGACTCAGAAGGAGCGGCAAAAAAGGACACTGGTAGCAGAAGTGGCGTGCAAAGCCGCGATGTGGTAATGGAGATCGCGTCCATTAACCGGCTGATACTTGTGCTGCGACGATGGGGGGCCCCTAATACCCAAGGCCTTAGCGATGGCAGTGAGGCAATCATAATGGGTTATGGTATTCCCAAGTTGCCATGCGACGGCGCCATTATGGACATAGCCAAGGCCATTGATGATAGGAGGTGGTGGCCCCTGTGCACTTGTCTCCTCAGAACGGAGGAGACGAAGCAGTACCCCTAAGAAGCCTGAATGATCTCCTGAGGCATATCTGTCCTGCGTGTGACAGGGGTGCGCCTTTGTTGCAGCTCGGACAGGAAGCTGCCATGCGGTAATGTGGCACAGTGAGACCAGTAAACTCTAAGGAGGCGCCCAGGTGAGAAAGTAACAAGAACGGTCCAATTGGTGGGTGGAATACACCCAACAGAGTGGACAGAAGCACAGTCGCCGCAATCACCAACAAAGAGAATACACGAGGTAGAAGCGGGCGCAGTCTGTTCCCACTGTCGCAGCCATAGGCAAATACCTGCAAGATTGTGGGAATCAGGGTCTGAGACCAAGCAATCCGGTTTGCGGGAACAAATGCTCCTCTCCAGAGCACAGAGCTCTAAGAGTGTGCTCAGTGTATGGAGAGCGTTGAATGACCCGCAGCATACTCGGTTCATGAGAGAGGTAAGTGAGAATGGATCGAGGCTCAGTGAGAGCAGGATCAATGTCAGCAGGGAGCACAGGAGGAGCGGGCGCAGCCCCCACAACTTTAGGCTTGTCAGGCGGCAGAGCACATACAATATGCCAAAAGTCATCACTGCAAATGGGGATTCCTTTGGGAAAGGTACATCACAACAATAACCCCGTAGGCTCTGATCAATGGAGCCAAGGACCTGCTGTCTGATGCCAGCGTATTTGGCAAGAACGGTGTTGGGCGAGCATGGTTGCCATACCTGCGGCTCAGCCTCACCACACTTGAGGCGCTGAAGGTAGCGCTTGCCTTCAAGGGCAGTGATCACAGCGCTGGGCTTGAAATAGTTTCCGATAAGATCATGCATGAGTCGGTCAGGGATCGTGACATCATGCATGGAGTCTTCAGCAAAACTAGTTAACTCAGCATCAACAACCTTTTCAGCAAGAGACGGAACCGGAATGGAAGCGCAAACCGCGGGTGGTCAAGGAAATCGGCAAGGACAGCGGCAGCTATTTCTTGCTCCTTGGTGCATTTGATACGTGATTGTCTTTTGAAAACACAAAAGGTGGGGTCCCCCAAAGGATTATCTTATGGCAATGATGGCTATGTGAGTTCCATGTTCCCTGGCTTCGAACAGACGGGTTTGGGAGTTGCGCAACGGGGGCTCCCCACTGGATGATGACTTGGAGAGCACGGACAGCGGCAAGGGGGAGGAAGTCTGTCCAGGGAAGGTCGGCACATTGGCTATGAAAGGCCTCAATACTGCCAAAGTAGGCAATATGGTACAGGAAATGCCGAGGGTGGTAGGCACTGGTAGTGAATCGGACATTATGTCTGGATGTGAGACCTCTGGTTCGCAGCCAGGGTGGCATTGGCGGCGTGTTGGCTTTATGCTTTGGCTTTGGCAGCATCCATCCATGATCCCATGGGTCGGCCTGCTTAGAAGGCAAAATGAAGGAATTATTACTGACATTCCTAGAAACGGCAGACCAAGAGGAAGTGTTGATTCGATGAATGCATGATTCCGGCACACCAGAGGTGTCCTGGATGTATTGTTGGAAGGTGTTAGCCACGCTGCCGGCATTTTCTAGCATGGGGACGACTCTGTGGGCAGCTCCAAGTTCCTGGAGCGCATACATTACAATGTAAACAACATGGTAATGCACACTCCTAGTGCCAGTGATGCCGAGTTTGCCCCCTCCTCTCCCGACAGTCGTGTTATCCTGACACGGAGAGCCTGCACCAAAGAAGATGAGGGCATCCTCGGGAAGCAAGGCGAGGAATTACGGGGAATTCACGGGGGGTAGGCAAAACGTTTGCCCCCTCCTCTCCCGACAGTCGTGTTATCCTGACACGGAGAGCCTGCACCAAAGAAGATGAGGGCATCCTCGGGAAGCAAGGCGAGGAATTCACGCAATGCAGCAAAATGTTGATGCGCAACCTCCCATACCGAACAGGGATTTTGCCGCGGTGGTTTACCCATACGCTGGGGTCACAATGATAGCCATGGACTGCGGAGATAACGGATCGGATGTCGGGGTCGAGCTCAGCAATGAGCAAGGCAGCGGGAGACCCGAGTTCTTCTGTGAGTGTGTCGACGAAGCTGCCACTGCCACCGAAAAAGCTAATTCTGCCGTGTGGTGGTCCACACACAGCATGTCGTAGCCGAATCCTTCGTCTGGCTTGAAGGCATTCAATGCCAATCGTATCAAAGTTGCAAAAGACGGCCCCAATTATGTAGGGCAATAAGTGTTCAACTTCATCGTGCGTGATTTGCACATATCCACGGTTGGGATGATACACTCGCCCTATGGTACCATCAAAGGCTTCAAGATGGAGTGGGGTATCAGCTTGTACAACAATGAGTCCGACAAGGGAAAGTCGGATACGAGATCCCTCGACATTGAAGTCAAGCGGCCGCCCAAAGGATGCAATGAGCGCCCTGGCAATCTTTGGGTCTGATGGGACAGCTGCAATGTTTAAAGGGTGAGCGAGCCGTCCGGAGGACGGATCCGGAATTTGCAGCCAGGACACATCGACAAGTGGGTGAACAGGAACCTTACTGGGTTAAATGCGCAGTTTATTCGCATCAAGGCCAGTGAGCTGCTGGACATAACCACTTGGCAGGAGGCGGATTAATGCGTCAACAAGGTCGAAAATTTCTTCATTGACAAGTGACGGGATGCTTTGGATGACGTCAGCAATGACACTGGGTGTTAGTGCCGCATCACAGTGGCCAATAGATGCAACAGCTTCTAGCAGAATCTGTCTAGGATGATCGCTACTATCTGTCATTCGCCATGCACCGAAGCAAAGGACCCGAAGCGCAACGTAGAGGATCCTAAGGTCAAGCTGTCGATCAGTATTGACAGCAGGATCAATTGGCTCAGGGGCAGCCGGTTCAATTGCTTCGTTCCCAAGAAGGGAGTTAGGCAGAACCTCTGCAGCATTTCCCTCTTCGCTAGAAGTGTGCCCAGGTCCAAGGCAGGTTATGTCGATTTCTTGATGGACAGTGGCAGGCAGCAAATCTTGAACTTGGGATAGGCTGCCACACACATAGAACCAACCACCTTGGTGCCAACCAATGTGAACAGTGGAGTTGTCATGGAAGAGAGGTACGCGCACCGAGCCCTCAAAGTTGATGCGACACATTATTTGCTGGTCAGGGCGAATGCCGTGGTCAGAGTAGAGGGCACATCGAGACCAAGCAAGTGCAGCGTCATAAGGGATGTGTAGCTGTGCGAAAGCTCAACATCACCTGGACATTTAGGCAGCGCTAGCATGGAGAGAGGAGTTTCAAAAAGTATTGCCTGCACAGAACCATTGGAAACACTCCGCAGAGAGACACAGCATGCGTTTAGGCACTGTCATTGGAACTGATTGGTATTGGCTGCATCCGGAACAATGACGACTGGCACACGAGAGCCGGAGATAGCACCATCGGTTGGTCTAAATCGTTCCCAGTGCTTAGTTGGAGTTTCAAGCGTGCTTCGCTTGTTCTTCCTTTTTCCAAGGTCACTGGGCGACTGGGGCCATCGTATGGTTCCAGGTGATCCACCGATTTCAACATGATGGGGTCCCTTGGCAAGTAGGTCCTCCGCTTGTGCACGTGAGACATCAAACCATAGTGCCGTATAATGGTGTTGTGAGGAGGCGTCCTGCACCGTGACTACAAGATATCGATGGCCACTTGCGTAATTACTGAGCCACTCAAGCGTAGTACATGTGGTGTAAAGGTATGATGGAGTGGGTGCTTGGTAAGAGAACTGAAGGGTAGCATCGACCGTGACTCCTGGGTGGTTAAGCTGCACAAAGCTTCCAGCAAAGACTAGGCGATACACCCCGTCCTGGCAGCTGCTGGGGAATGCAATTCCCCGTTCATTGGCTAACAGCCTCAAAGACTCAAATGACTGAGGCGAAATTTGTGCAATGAGGTAGCCATAGAAAGGAGCAACGGGGAAACCTCGCTCTTGCAGGAACTCATTGACGCTAGGCAATTGATCGTCATGTTTCTGAGCAACAAATACGACCAAGTCTTGCCGAAGCTCACCGTGATCAGTGCCAATGTATGCTTGATGAAGACTGATTGCACAAGCACCAGTGGTGTTCGATAAAGCATCAACAAGCTGATCAACCCATCCAACAATGTCAATATTGCATGCCAGACTATCATTGCTGAGATAGCTGATTACATCAGTACTGCGCCTATCTCCTTTCACTTGTAGACTGAAAGGATTGGTAGTGTCGGCTTCAAATCCGTTGCATACCGGCTGGCAAAGGTCAGGCGATGCTGTATTAAATGAGTTAGGTATAGCCGTGATTATATTCCAATCACGAGCAAGGTTACCAACTCGGATGCGCTCATTAACGGACTGTTGGAGTCCGAAAGCAACGGTATGATGTGTTTTTGCACCGACTTGTACACGGCCCACGTGACAGGCGATTCTGATGCGCTTGGTGAGGTGGGGGTAGTATTCGCAAATGCCTCTTGCCAGGACTGGCACAGCAGCATGGGTACCGAAATGTTGTAAACATACGGTAGGGATGCGCGCGTTAACCAGCTTGATGAGGGGCCCAAATGTTTACCAAGTACAATAGCCAGACAGCACGGATGCTGTTGTCGGTACTTGATAGCAAAATTTACATCCTGAGCGTGTGTAGTGAGCACCCAAAAGTTATCTCACAATGTGTCTCTGATGGCACTAGGCGTGGCTGCAAAAACAAAGACCTGGTCAACTCGCAGCACCTTAGCGTGTGAAGAAACAGAAATAAGTGTTTCTCGAAAGGCATCTTCCTTGGTGTCATCGGTCCATTGATTGTATTTGAGTGACAAGGACTGGCCAAGGGCCTGCTCCCACTCATGGTCCTCGAGGTTTACCTCATTAGGCAACTCAGTACTCTCAGCATGTTTAGGTTCTGGATCGGCAGCCGGGGTCCTTTTTTCCTCCCCCACACACTTTGAGGCAATTGCCTCCGGTCGCGAAGGATCGGCAGCCGGAGTCCGTGGTATAGGATCAAGTGAGTGAGCCTCAGACTGAGGGTCGGATTGTGTCTTCGATTGAGCCTTTATAGGACTTGGTTCAATAGGAGCTGTAGGCAGGACGCGCTTTAAAATATACTATATGTGCTATACAATGCATATTTGGTACATGTTGGAGATGCTATGTGTATAGTACACAGGCTTCTATACCATATAGCAACGCGTCCGAGCTGGGGCGCCTGCTATTCAAGCAGTCGCTGCAGCGGGTCGTCCACTTCACCGGCACAGGTCGCTTCTTGGATTGAGGCCCGAGCTGCCGGTCAGACTTTGTACTTCGCGCAGGCGATTGACCGCCCCACGGGTCCCACGCAGCTCAGCAGAGACCACGTCTTCGCAGCCTTGCAGGTCGTGAACATGACAAAGACGTCATATCTGCTTGGCATGTGTCCTCTCTACGTGGGCATGCCTGCCCGCGTGTCTTGCATATTGCCCATGCCCTTGCTGACACGCGAGCTGCCCGTGATCGTTCGAAGGATAGAGCTGCGCCCGAAGGAGCCGCCAGTCCCGGAGGGTCAGGGGTGTGTTGTTCTCGCATATCAGCCTCTGGCAGTGCTGGTAGAAGTAGATGACGAGGAGTACAAGAACTACTGCCTACCTGGGTATGAGGGCGTTCCGCCCGGGCACTTTTTCATCCGCGCCATATCTTCAGAAAACGCTTGGTCTTTTCATACTGCGGGCATTTTCCAATATAAATGCACTGGGCCTTGCAACCTCCAGGAAGGAAAGCACATGCAGGGCAACTGCCCCTCGAGCATCCTCCCAGCCCAGCTGCAACCCAGCCCTGCTGAAGGGCTGACATGGGAACCCGGATGTGTAAACGTCCACCCTTTCCTGGGGCACTTTTCGCTCAGTTATGTTTGCATAGATCTTCTCTGGTTTGAATGCGTGTGCAATCAGCTTGCGGCAGGCAGGGTTCGAATCTGAAGCAAACAAATGGCGAACGGGCAACTGGGAAACAGCTTCTGCTGCCTGGGCTTCAGTGCACCAACCGCTGCAGTCTCCAGCTATATTCAAAGTAGAGTTTCCAGAAGCTGCCGCGGATCGCTTGCAAGAGGTGGCACTCAACGCCTCCCCACTCTCCCTGCACCGCTTAGGCATGGCGATTGATGAGGCGTCTCAAGCGTGTGTGAAACCAACAGTATCTGCAGTGGTGCAAATTGCCTACCAGTCCCTGCGCAAAACATGCCTATGATCTGGCAAAAATTCGGCCTCCTGATTCAATCGGACCGCTTGCGTGTTGAGAGTTCCAGCGCTCTGTGCAAATCTGAGCCTGCTTGGTTGACAACCAACACTGCATGCATGACAAGCAAAGTGGCAATGTGGCAATGACCAAGGATGCAAATTGACACCGTGCAGCGCGCGATTCTTCTTTTCTCACTGGCAGCGTTGCCTGGATGCCTCAAACAAAAGTTTCCGAAGCTTAGTTATAATCTTGGAACCCTGGCAGGGCCAAGCCAACATGCCCTGCAATATCTTCTAAGCCTCATTGATGCGCGACCACCTGCTGCAGCTGATCACTGCCCGCCTTCTGCCTGCTGCTTCTTGATCTCTTGCAGCTTGCGATGGAACTCTAGCAGCGGCCCGCTGGCACTACTGGAGCCATCTTCAGTCTTATTCTCCTTGTCCTGCAATTGGGCGATTTCGTGCAGGCCTTCTTCCAGCTCCAGAAGGGCTGGAGGAAAGGTTTCGTCAATGGACACGCCGAAGTAGCCCATTGAATCCGGCCCAGGGCTTGTTCCACCTCCTTGCTGGTAAAGATGTCCCCCTGGGCCAACCGTTTGAGAGTGGCCAGGATTATGACGTGCTTGACTGGAGCCAGCAGCACACAGGGCGTGATGGGGTCCACCACGAATCCCAACCAGGTATTGACCGGGGAGAGCGCCGTCTTCTTCCAAGAAAGCGGGACTCCCAGCGCCAGAAGAGTGGCCAGGATGCTGCATCTGAGGACCCAGCAGTAGTCGTCCACAAAAACTAAGTGCCAGTCTACCTGAGGGAAGATGTAGTACAAGAGTCTGAGCACCAAGGATGCCTTTCTTCCCCAGTACAGTTGCGCCGAGGCCATGCCGTACGTGCCCACTCTATTGACCCACCACCGGTTCTGGATGCAGGCCACCTGGTATTTCCAGTCTTTCTGGAGCACTTTGATGCGCCTGTGGGCCTTGGTGACATCCGCCTTGAGGATGATGAAGGTTTCCCCCTGTGTCGGCGGCTGCCACGTCAGGGGTTCCCCCCTGCTCCAAGATGTACAGCATCCTCACGGTCCAGCCCGACGGCGCGCGCAAGGAGAAGCGCAAAATCAAGGGCGTGCCGAAGAAGGCGGTGACCAACGTCCGGCATCTCGAGTACCGGGAGGTGCTGGAGGAAGGCAGCGTCGCGCAGCTGCGCAGCCGCGCGCATGAAATCGCCGTGGAGACCGTCGAGAAGAAGTCGCTCTCGCCCTTCAACGACAAGGTCTACGGCCTCGACGCTCACAACTCGCGGCCGCTGGGACACTGGCGCAACCTGGAGCAGCTGCGGATGCTGGGCGCGTACGCTCCGCCAGGCTCCGCGCCCTTCGACCTCGTGATGGAGTTCCTCGTGGGGCCCCCGCCTCTGGGGCCCGCTCCGACACTGCCGCTGCGGCTGAGCCGCTGCTGGGCGTAGACTGTCGGAACCGGAAAAAAAGATCCCGAGCTCTCGTTTTCTCGCCTTCTCACTTTCTCGCTTTCTCGATAACGCTTATTCGATCCGCTGATGACTTCCTCAGCGGCCTCGATGCGTGCAGGCATGGCTTCTGGAGTGCCTTGCGGCTGCTCTGATGGCCCAGCGGCCTCCCTACGAGCGGCCTCGCGAGGACGCGCTGCTTGAGGCCGAGCGCTCGCACCAGCGGGCATCTCATCGCGCAGCTCGACGAGGAGCTCCTCGATGAAACTCTGTGCCGCGAGGAGCGGGAGCGAGACAACAAAAATCTCCGCTGGATGCTGGGCCGCAAGAACGAGTTCCTCAAGCAAACCCGCAAGCGAGCGGTGCAGGCGGAGCGGCTTGTTGGGGAGCTGGAGCGCAGCAACAGAATTCTCCGCCAGCGAGTGGAGCGCCTCGGCGAGATCCTTGAGCGAGCGCGCTGATGAGCTTGGAAAGTCAGAGATGACGAGGGCTCGCCGAGCAGCCCCCGAACCGATGTGAAGGAGCTCATCAGTGAGTGGCAGGCGGAGCTGTCGGACAAGTAGAAGAGGCACAGAGAGCATCAAAAGGGAGGCGGGAGCCTGGGGCCTCTCTGTAGCCTCCTCCAGCCCCCGCGGTTCGGGAACAGAGTTTTCGGGGACTTTTCGGAGATCCCTGTGCGCAACCTTTCAAACCTCGCCCCCATCTCCCCGCTCTCTGCGGAGGCTACCCTGTATACCTTTTCGCTCCAGGCAATCTCGTTGACCCTGTAGGAGCCCCTGCTTTCGATCGGCTTAACCCTGATCCGAACCATATCCCCGACCTTGATTTCCGGGCGGGTCACCTTGTGCTTGGCCCTGCGCTCGATGTTGCGCAGAGCAATCTCTGCCATTTCTGGGTCAGAGTAGGCGAGGTTCGGCGCCACCTGCGTGGTAGCGTGCTTCCTCCCGTTGATTTGGCTCAAGATGTCAGCCAGCATGAGGTGCCACTGCCCCCGCCGGCCCGCTCCGGCTGCTATGCGACGCAACATGGCCTCCTTGATGGTGCGGATGGTGCGCTCCGCGAAGTAGGCGTGGCCCCTGGTCACCTGCTTCTCGATGTCCCAGAAATCCATCAGCCCCTTGAACTCCCTCTTGAACTCGGAGCCGTCGTCGGAGTACACGTTGGCCGGCGCCCCCAGGGCTTGGAACACCTTCTTCATGCCCGCCGCGGTGGTGCTCGCAAGACGGTCCTTCAGCGGCTCCGCGGCCACTTTCTTGGTCACCACCAGCATGAAGGGGTAGGGCTTGCCCCCGAAGGCCTTCATGTCGGCCAGGTCCACCTGCAGCTGGTTCATGGGCTCCAGAGGCACGAAGCTGTTGTAGCCTCTCTGCGGCCGGTCCTGGTTCACCCGGAGGCCGTCCAGAAACGCCTTCACCTCCTCTCTGGAGATGCTGGGGTCGCGCGCCTGAGCCTGCTGCAGCGTCTGCGCTATGCTGCCGAAACCGGTGCAGGGATCCTCGTAGACGGCCTTGATGGTTTGTGTGCGGGCGGTGCCAGAGCAACTCGAAGCAAGGCGGTCTGCAGGCTTGGCAGGACGCAACATTACAGGTACTAGCCGTGGCATTCTCATGTCTCTTAAAGGTCTTGAAGGCAGAATCCAACAACTCATCATCACTATCAGGCACAGGGATTGCAACTCCTGAGGTAACAGGTGGAGTGCTGGGAGCACTACCTCCATGGTTTGTGGAGCTATTGCGAACCTTCCCCGAACTGATTCGGGACTTCGAAGGTGAGAAAAACGACTTGATTCTCTCACGAGATAAGTGTGAACTGGTAGCAGGTCTTCCTGGTAGGCGACTCTTGCCACCTACCACACATCTTTTCTTATGGCGGTTTGGAGTTTTGGATGTAGTGGAGCCAGTCTGTGTCCTGCCCACTGTGGTCATACAACCAAGATCGACAAGTCGACACCCCTCCATGTTGCGCCAAGGAGCTCGAAACAAGTGGGTCCATGGGGATGATGGTTTCCACAGCTTGTGCCCCTGCAATTTGGGACAGGTGGAACCAACTTGCAGTTGGCTATGCAGCAAAACCTGATCAAGTGGCCCTCCAAAATTGGGTCTGCTGATCCTGTGCCGGATTAACACAGTGGCCAGGTTACGGAGAGCATTAGCGCTCCTGTTTGTGGAGGTTTGGCTGAGCAGCAGTACTTCCATATTTTTAGTGTAGCTTAAGAGCACGCAGGTCACTGGCCAGATTCCTTCCAGCAAGCACCCAGAGCTCAGGCACTTGCCACTTATTAAAAGAAGCTGCTTAACCACCTCACAGGAGAGGAGTGCTCCGCACTAGGCTTTTCTGAAGAACAATTGAAAAATCAAAATTTAACCAAGGCGAGCGGGGCTCACACTTGGTCAAACTATGATTTTTCCAAGTGTCCTAGTTTGTATAATCACACAGGGAAGACAGCCGGTGTCCTACTATCCCTTGGCACAAGCGGTTGGTGATGCACAGGGAAGACAGACGGGGTCTATACTTCCCAGGTACTTAATAAAAGTGGGTGCGTGCACTGGAAAGACAGACGGGGTCCATACTTTCCAAACCTGCACAAGTGGTTGTGCCAATTCCTTGGGAAAAGTAAGCACAATTAACACACAAGGCGGGCACTTGGAAGGCTTTCCAATGCAAGTACAGGCAAGACGATTGCACACAAGGTAGCAATGTTCCTAATTGGAAACCAAAAAGAAACAACCTACGGGCCTACCCCAAGCAAAAACAGTCCCTCTCTTGCTACAGCCGTACCTTGTTACTCTTTAGACCTCCGTGTTCGGTGTCAGTGGGCCTACCACTCGACACCTACTAACTTCTTGAGTCCGCCGAGCAACTTGAACCAAAACGGCAGCGCCAAAGTGAACCAAGCCAGGTTCCGAACGGTGCTGACGCCGCTGAAGGGCATCTTGGGCACGCGCTCTGTCGGGAAGCCGCGATGAAGCTGTGACGCAGGTAGCCCACGCGGTCGATGTCGGTGTTGCGCACCGTGTCGTCGTGGTTCCCGAGAGGAAGTGGAAGTGCTCCGAGGCTCCAGGCTGCCCAGCTGCATCTGCAACTCCAGGAGACTGTCTTCCTGCCTGGCCGCTCCGATCTGCCCCGGGTTGGCAGCAGGTGGATCTTAGAGCCCGCGTCGTTGTCCCAAAAAGTCACGAACGCTCCCATGAGTTTCGTGAAGGCGCGCGCGACGGTGACGTTGTGCCCCGGAGGCACCGTGGACTGCTGCGTGTGCACCGTGCTAAACACGAGCGACCTTCCTGAGAGGAGCACGCGGTTGAAGGAGTAGTAAGGAAAGGCAGCTTATAGTAACCTAATTATTTGGGTTTTTTGGTCCCAAAACTGCATAATTTCCAACCCGCTGAACTTGTCACCAGCGATGTCACCGCTTCGTCGCCGCTCCGTTTTTGGTGCAAAAAGCGCTGAAAACGGCCAACTCCGAAAAGTGCGTTTTTTCGTGTCAGGCGTCAAATGTGCTGCCTGGGCCTCCAAATTCGCTCGTTTTCCTCCGAAAACCGGCTCCAGGCGTTCGCCGTGCTCCGAAATCCGTTTTCTGCCCCGAAAAGCCTGCGAATTCCAGCCCGCTGAGCTCGTCACCGCTTGTCACCGCTTTGTCACCGCTCGCTTTTTGGGTGCAAAAGTGCGCAAAAGCGGTCCCAGTTCCCGAGCTCCTTCTCCGCGCGGCCCGGCAGCCCGCCGAGGACCTGGCTCGGAGCCCGACAGCCTGCCGAGGTTCTCCACGTAACACGTCAGCCTGCTGAATTAGTCACCGCCGATGTCACCGGTGTCTAACACGTCAGCCTGCCAAGGTGCCAGGGTGGAATCGAACCTCCCAGACGTCGCTCCGGAGACCAACGCCTAAGCCATCTCACCATC
>CAUJNA010000087.1:0-12500 GCA_963377175.1 Effrenium voratum
CGAAGCGAGGTCCTTCACTCATGAGACCTCTGATGAATTGACCGATGAGACCGGCGAAGGACACTTGTCTCAGCGGCTATGACCTGCTGCGGGGCATTCATGAGCCAACCTTGCTTATTCATGAACCAACCTTGCCCATTCATGAACCAACCTTGCCCATTCATGAACCAACCTTGCCCTTTCATGAGTCATTGATGAATCACCCGGTTCCAGTATTGACTCAAACTTGCCAACAACCGAGTCCTCTCGGGGCGCTTTTGCGCACTTTTCGGCCCGGTGACAAAGCGGTGACAAAGCGGTGACAAGCGGTGACATGCTCGGCGGGCTGGAATTCGCCGCTTTTCCGGGCCGAAAGCGGAAAACTGAGCAAAGTGGTCGTCTGGAGCCCGCTTTCCACCGAAAACCAGCGAATTTGGAGGCTCAGACATCCCACTTGCCGTCCAACACGGAAAAACGGACTCTTCGGACTCGACCGTTTTGAGCGCTTTTTGCACCAAAAACGGAGCCGGAGCGGTGACTTCAGCGGTGACAAGCTCGGCGGGCTGACGGACCACCTCGGCGGGCTGTCGGACTCCGAGTCTGGTCCTCGGCGGGCTGTCGGGCCGCGAAAAACCCTGCGGAGAAGGAGCTCGGGAACTGGGCCCGGTTTTGCGCACTTTTGCACCCAAAAAGCGAGCGCCCGATGGAAACTCCTGAGATGCAAAGAAGGAGTTCGAGAGCTTGTTGGAGGACACGCCCCCAGACCAACTTCCACCGCTCCAAGCCAGCCATCTGCCGGGCGGCAGTGGCCACCACAGACCGCATTGTATGTGACAAGTGCTTGCAGCATGTGCAGTCTGCCACATGGCGTTGCGGCAAATGTGATTGAGACATTTGCCAATCATGTGCTGCGAGCTCTAGTAGTAAGGAAAGAAGGCCTATACTACCCTAATTATTTTGTTTTTTTGGTCCCCAAACCCTGCAAAACAGCCGAATTCTCCATCCAGCTAAACGTTTTTCCGATGTCACCGGTCTTTGTCACCGCTCCGTTTTTGGTGCAAAAAGCGCTCAAAACGGCCAACTCCGAAAAGTTCGTTTTTCGTGTCAGACGTCAAGTGTGGCGCCTGAGCCTCCAGACTCGCTCGTTTTCGGTAGAAAACAGGCTCCAGACGCTCGCTGTGCTCTGGATTCCGTTTTCAGCCTGGAAAAGCAGGGAAATTCCATCCCGCCGAGCTCGTCACCGCTTCGTCACCGCTCACTTTTGGGCTGAAAAAGTGGGCAAAAGCGGCCCAGTTCCCAAGTTTCGGGGGGGGGACTTCGTTCTTTGCAGGGTTTAAGGGTCTGCCTGGCTATTTGTGTTTTTTGTCTGGCTATTTGTGTTTTTTTCTGTGGGAAAAAAGGACAAATCTCAAGCAAAGGAAAAATGCATCAAAGTAAATATGTGTTTTGCTTTTGACCTTTGATTTAATGCATGGAACACATGGTATTTATGAATTATAATCGTTTGTTTTGCTGCACTCAACTGTTTTTGGATACAAACATTTATGTTTTTATGTATAAATGTGTAATGTATGTATCATCTGTATAGAAACCAATTTTGTACATATTACAAACTAACTTAAAATTTGAATAGTTGGTGCATGGCGGCTACATTGCACAAAAACTGATATACTGTGGAAGTGTTGAACATGCCTTGTCCTGGGCAAAGCTCATCAAAAACCCACCGAAGATGCCCAACCTCCTCAACACCCCAACGAGGCTCCCCAAAGGAATCTCGAGCATGATTTGTGGATGAAACAGTTCAAAAAGTTCATACATGTTGGTCCAACAGTAATTTGCCAGTGGCAGGGGGGGGGGCAGGGCGGACAGTAATTGTAGGTTGGTTTGCTCAGAAGTCAGTAGGCGTAATGAAATTGGGCTGCTTGTAGGAAAGTATGCAAACATAGTTTTGAGATTCGATGACAGTTATGGGTTTGTTTGGCATGGCGTCCTGGCATGCAGCATGCGCCCTGTTTGTCAGAAGGGGTCCTCAACTTCTTCGGCCAGGAACCTGCCGAGTCCAAGGTTTAGTCTGCAGCTGGGCTCTGGGGTCTAACTAAACTAGTGCACCGAAAGGTGCTTTAAGCACCGAAAGGTGCTTTTTAGTACTAAGCACCGAAAGGTGCAGCGCCGAAAGGTGCTTAATAATAAGCACCGAAAGGTGCAGGTCTGGGCCCCTCAAGCACTGGAAGGTGCTATTTGTTTTTCCGGGTGCGCCTCTTGGACGACAAGGCACGGCCTCGATTCGATCTGAACCAACTTGCTGTCGCGAGCGAAGAACCTTTGATGACCTTTCCTTTGCTTGATTATGAGTCCTTGTTTATTCATGGAAACTCTTGTGTATTTTCTTCCAGTCTGCCTTCCGTGAAGGTTTTGCTGCAGCCACCATTGGCCGATAAACACTGTGTGTGTGGACCAACGTATGTTGCATGGTTGTGAGTTTCTTATGAGCCCGACAGGCCGACTCCTTTCAATAGCTTTTTGTTGTGCCATTGAAGGGGTCTCGCAATTTCTGTCATAGCCATAAGGCGCGCAGTTGCTAAGATCTTGTCTGTGTGAGTTTGTTAACTCCTGGATGGCCAGGAGACCAACCCCTGGATGACCAGGAGTTGGTCTCACTTAGGGTTTGCGTTGAAGACCATGCCTTGGAGAACCAGGCCCCTCTCCCACAGGCCTCCCTCTGCAACCAGCCGGCAACCTTTTAAGGTTAGTTTCCAACCACTCAGTCTTTGCCTCACCCTTGTGGTCAGCGTTGTCGTGGTGTGTTTGCGTGCTGTCACTAAACGTTATTCAGGCGCCTGACTAGGGAGTTGACAGTACTCAGGATCGGTCCGGCGCCAATAACTGACTTTGCACAAGGCAAGGCACTGAGCCAGCGTCAACCCAGTGCTAAGGATTGCTCAGGAATACTGAGCTCATTTGTTGCAGGCATCAAGTCATGGTGACAGTTCTTTTTCTTCCCATGCAATGTTGTGCCATGATCCACTGAGCCATCATCATCATCTTGCACAGAATGCCGGGGCCTTTCTTGTCTGCAGGCACACCTGATCCCTTCATTTTGCTTTTGCCGATCTGTTGGATTTGCAGTTGTAGCTTTGCAAGCCGTCCCAGGACCTGCAGCTGGATGAATATCATGTTTGCAGTTGCATGAAGATCATGTTGCGCACACTCACAATATTATAGCATTCTGGTCGCTGGCCTTTGTTGCTGCTGCCAACTTGCGAGGGGTTGGAAAAGAATAACAAGCCATTATTGCGCGGTTCTCGCTGCAGCTTGTGATTGCTGGCTGCCCACAGTCTGGGCTGCCGTTCTTTGGCTTGGCATTGGGCAGATTTTGTTTCGAGTGTCTTTGCCTTGTTCTGTCTGCTGTCCACAGCTCTTGTTTCTCACTCTGCTGCCCGCCTGCAATTCTCTTTGGAAGGGTCTCATTCCTGTCAGGGCTCTTTTATTGCACATGCAGACATACTTGTTCATCTCTGTGGCAGCCTGGTTCTCATGTCAAGCCCATGCCTCCGTCAAGCTTTCCGGAAGGCAGTTGCAAGGGAGTCAGTTAGAGTGGGCACTGTGCTCAGCTGCACTCATTTTTTCGAGTTGCAGCATTCATGTGCTCGCTCAGGCTGCAGCTGACGCTGGCTTGGCGTTGGCGCTCTTCATGCTCAGTGGGCCTGAACCTCATTGCTATTCAGCCAGCCAGAGTTTGAAGTGACATGTGCCACAATCACCTCTTGTCAGACATTTCTCCTGCTGTGTGCTCCTTCACTACTTGGCGCATGTGGCTCTCTCACCTGCAGCCAAGGGGGCGGTGGCCATTGATACAATATGGTGCATTCAACTGACAAGTTGCACACCAACAGCCAGGCACCAAACGCACACCAACTGCCAGCACACGCACACTTTAGGCACCCAAATTTCAAACTTCAGGTCCGCGTGTGCCCCATGGGCTTCAGAGTCACTGCGCCGGCTGCTTCGCAGGCTTCGGTGTCAGACCAATGAGCTTCAGTGGCTGTACCTTCAGCGGCTGCAACTTCGGTGGCGGCTTTGGAGATAAGCCAAAGGGCTTCAAGCGGAAGTCGCCGGCAGACTTCAGGCGTGTGCCTTGGCCATCATTGGTTAGTATGCTATTATTATTCCTTTTGAAATGACGCCAACTCAAGTTTAGAATCTAGAATGCCATTGTGTCGCGGCCTGAAAGTAATGCAAAATGTATTGCCTTCTTGCTGTGCTGCAGGATGCCAAGCGCGTGCAGCTGCACAAGGCTAAGACTGAAGGGGCGTCGGAAGGCATTGCGCCACGACCCTTAGTAGCCAGGCCATCCTCAGCCAGGCCATCCTCAGCCAGGGGATCATCCCCAGCCAATTCTCCAGCCAGATCAGCCTCAGTTGGCCCGAGCGCTTAAGAAGGAAGAGCTGGAGGAGCACTATTATGATGAAGATGATCAGGCTCCTGACAACGAGCAGCACGACGAGTCCGAGGCCGCCGAATCCGAAGTGGCCGTGGAGGAAGAGTATGAGGAGCCCTATGACGAGCGGGCGGAGGACTATGACGAGGCGGACCAGGCCGTGGATGAGGGCGAATGGGCGGCAGAGCCTCAGGAGGAGGCCGAGGAGGAGTGGGAGTGGCGCAATGAAGGAGAAGTTGGTGGAGGACGACGAGCAGATTGACGAGGAGAAAGTTGAGGAGGTCCAGGTGGTGGACGAAGAAGGAGAGGCATGGGAGTGGTACTCACGCCTCGTGGAGACGGGCGTCCGCAACTTGCGGCCACTGTTCTTTGAAGGAAGGGCAGTGTTTGTCGGCGGAGCCCCGAGCGCGTGCACGGTACTCCGGGACTTCCAGGGTCAGAAGTTCCTGGGGCCTCACAGATTGCAACACTTTCTGTTGATTTTGCCTTATAGCAAGTGTGCAATGTTTAGCTAAATGGGCTGAAGTTGTAGGGGCCTACTACTTTGCTTTGTTTTCCTCGACCAAGGCAAGCCAATGCCCTGCTCAAGACCAGGCCCCATCATCTTCAAGTGGTCACTGCGAACCCCAACTGGATTCTTCGCCACAAGGACGCGCAATTCAAGACATCGCTGAAGCTTGCCTTGGCTGTGAGTAACATTTTTGCTATGCCCGTGAACAAACACGGGAGTTGAATGGACTTACCACTTCCACAAGCCCTGGTCAAATGCCCAGGTGGCAGGACGTGTTGGACAAGGTGCAGAAGTCCAGGCTGGTGTTCATCCACTGCAATGGCGGGGTCCACAGATCCCCAGCAGCCAGGCCCCAACCCATCAGCGTTTTGGTTATGATGAATGCCCAGTGTGTTTTTCTTTGGTGCGCGTAAATGAAACATCCAATTGATTCTGCAACAACAAAGGCGCTATGCTGCGCGCTCCTGGCCGCCCTTGGCCACATGAACATAAGCAAGGGCAAGGAGGCCCTGTATGTGGACAAGCAGTTCGACCACTTCCTGAAGGCGGTGATGGTGGTTATCAGGGGCTCTGAGCACAGGACATGACCTGGTGTCCCTCTTTCAGGGCTGAGAATCCCAGTGTGCTGCAGCACACCCCACCCAAACAAATAAAAAACCAAATAAGCAACCAAGTGTGTCAGCCTGTGTTTTTTGAGGGTTCTGGCCAGGTCATGTCAATGACCAGGTTGCGGCCATTCCAGCCACCCTTAATGACAGCACTGATCTGCACCATGACTGGCATTAAACTTTTGCGTGTCACATTGTTGCGGCAAGAAACTCTGTCTGTAAGTGGCTGGAAGGCCCGCCATGTGGCTGCGACGTTTTTTCCGAGCCGACTCCGCTCAAGGGAGCCGCTCAATCTTGCTGCGCTCATGTCATTCCCGGAGGGTTCCAGGCTAAGGCCAATAATTCAACGAAACCAGGGCCAGACCAGGTTGGGCAATTCCAGCCACCCTTGCACAGTGCACCCTGCACTGCACCATGACTCGCATCAAACTTCTGTGTGCTACATTGTTCCAGCAAGTAACACTCTGGAATTGTGGCTGGAAGGCCCGCCATGTGGCTGCGACGTTTTGTCCTCATGAGCCGACACCAGGAAGGAAAACAGGGAGCCGCTCTGTCAATATTGCTGTGCTCATTTTTGTGTGTGCTCTCCGAATGTAGAGCCAAAGAATGCATGCAAGTGATTGCTGACATTCATGGTCTTGTGCGCCCAGGCCGGTCCAGCGCAAATAGCCCTGCAGTCAGTTGCTCAGATCCAATGGTTTTATTTCCATGTCTTGCTGTTTTGTGCTTCGGGTTGGAAAACAAGCACTTTGAAATTTGAGCAACATGAAGTGCTAAGCTTAGCAAAAGCCTGCGGCCAGTTGAAGTTTGACTTGAGTTGTCATTGTCTGCGCCAGGCTCCCGTGGTCATCTGGCGGTACTCACTACTGTGTTTTCAGGCCTGGGCACTTAGGTTCCAAGTCCTGGCTGTCCAGGACTTGGGCAGCCAAGTCCTGGACTCCAGGACTTGGCTTTCACCTTGCTTTACTCAGGAGTTTGGCAATCCAAACAGCTGTGGAGTGGCCCAGATCTTGATTAGCCAGTCATCACCAAATGGAAACGATTTTGCACGGGACCCCTGAGCAGCCGCCCAAGAAAAACATTGCATTTAGCTTTACGTGAGCATGCTGAGCTGCATTGGTGGCTTAGCCTTGCCTCAGGTCTGGCACCATTCATCATTGTCCTCGAGTACGTGGTGGGTCCGGTGCCTGACTTGCTGCTGGTGATGAGTTATTATGACCGTGTGCGTCATTCCAGGCAGGACTAATAGACTGGGTCTGCGGCCCAGAGCGCTATGCTGCCTTCTGTCAAACTGCGGAACTAATGCTGTGTCACATTCCTTTGCAGACAGTGTGACCGAACAGAGACGGTGGGTCTTCAGTGCGAAGCTCAGCTCCAACCCTTGCTTAAAGAACTTGCTATCCAGGGCTTGGGTTGCCAAGTCCCTGGCCCGGCCCTCCAGGACTTTCGGTTGGCTCCCGCTTTCTTGCCGTCATGTTTCACGACATGTCTGCTCAAAGGTATTGGATCATTGAATGCGTGTCTCTTTTGCGTGTGCGCCAGGCTCCCGTGGTCATCTGGCTGCCGCGTGCTTTTTGCCATCTGACGCCGGCTCAGAACACGCAAATGCAGCTAGCAGTGATCCAGGGCGACGTGGGCCGGCGGGAGTCGGAGGTCAGAAGGTGAAGCGGCCAGCCTCAGCTGCTTCAATGAAGCGTCCAGCAGCTGCAGTCCAGCCAGTCCCGGCGCCTCCAGATCTGCCAGCTCAAGCTCTGCCAGGCCGAGTTGGCTCAAACTATGTTTTCTTATTGACGAATATGTTTTGCTGAATATGTTTTCTGATTACTGTCGTGGTGTTGCTTATTGACGTTGTTTATTTAATGTCTGGGTGTCCCTGAGAGGTGACGTTCGAATCTTGCACGGCCAGAGAGGTGTCACAGTTGAGTTGCCTCCGGGCGTAGTTTTGGGCTGCTCCAAATGCCGCAAATCGCAGATAGGCTGTCAAGCGTGCAGGCTTGCCAATGGCCTCAGCTTACAGGAAGTAGACTGTTTGGAGGCGCTGCTAGGGCTTGGAGTTGAGCAAATATATTTTAATCATTTGATGGCATTCTAGTGCCACAAAAATCTGTCAGATTTGGCTTGTTGACTCAAAGCCCGGGCGGCCCCAGACGGGGAATCATCCACTGCCAGCTGCTGCAGTCCAGTGGTGTTGCACATTGTCGTGTCAAAGTGTCAATTTGCTTCACAAAAAACGCAGCAGCGCAGTGAAATGCCATCATGTGTGTCCACCTCGTGGCTCATTGTGCAACTTTGCGGACAAAGAATTAGTTCAAAGCCAAAGTGAGTTCATTTCCGTTTGCACAAGCATCGTGATGGACAAATTTTGCTCTTTCAGCGCCTAACCACCAGGCTCAGGGAGAATGCTTTTTGTGTGGAACTTGGGGCAGCGTTTAACCTTACAAAGGCTTTCTGAAAAGGTTAAGACTTCCTGCGTGTCAATGTCAATGTCTGTACTGTGCACTGCCCACAGCGACAGTGGCTGCGCTGAGCTATTTACTATCATTACTGTGACACGGCGCCTTGAATGGAACCGGCGCCTTGTTGGAACGTACCGATTATTGCCTGACTGCGCCGGGCCCGATGTTATCTGAGGATGCCATTGCAAAAAATGCGTCAGTCCATTCACCTGCACTGTGACACTGTCCACTGCTGTGTTTGAATCAGACACAATCAATCAGCTTGAGTGACTTTCCGTAGTCGGCCCAGGTCGTTGGCATCAGCCCTCCACGTGGGCTCCAGTCTCAGATCTTTCGTTGCCAGCTGCTGCAGAGAAGGCTTGAGACTACAGACTTGGCGTAGGATGCCATTGCAAAAAATGCGTCAGTCCATTCACCTGCACTGTGACACTGTCCACTGCTGTGTTTGAATCAGACACAATCAATCAGCTTGAGTGACTTTCCGTAGTCGGTCGTTGGCATCAGCCCTCCACGTGGGCTCCAGTCTCAGATCTTTCGTTGCCAGCTGCTGCAGAGAAGGCTTGAGATTACAGACTTGGCATTGACCCGCAGCTATTTTAGCTGACTCCGGCTGGCACAGTGGCATTGTGATATTCCTGTCATGTGCTTGTCATTGTCCATTCATTGCGTTCGCATGATGGTGCTTTACTTTGATTATAGCCGCCCCCAGCACCAGCAATGTCCGCTGAATCCGATGTCATGTCGGTGAGTGATGACACCGGGACCTCCCCCGTGGCAGTTGAGGGTGACAGCAGCAGTGCCGCAGAGGACGCCGACCAGGACTTGACCATTGAGGATGATTGCGCATCCTTTCCGTGCCACTTCATGGAGGTCTTCAGTCCACCCAGGGTTGGTCTGACCTCTGGTGGCTCCTTTGATCTCGTCAGGCCACGACCTCCTGACTTGGCAGGCTAGGGGGCATGTCCTGCGCTGCCAGCGCGTGCTCAAGCCCCGCATGTTGATGAGCTACGATGTATTCTGAGCTGATGCGCCTGTGGAACAGACACAAGATGACAATTGAAGTCCGAGCCACAGCTGAATTTGAAATTATTTGCCTTCAACCAGCCAGTGGTAGGTTCAATTTGCAATGTTCGCATGGCCGGCGCAGGTGAACTGCGCCAAGCAGAAGCTGATTCCCTTTTGGCCTTCGGCATGGATATGGCTTGGATCCAGCACCATGAGAACCGCATTTGGTGTCATGAGCATCCCTGGAAAGCATCGAGCTGGACACAGGCGTGTGCCACAAGGCACAATAGTCAGATTCCCTTTTAAAGATGGATGTATCTGTCATGATGCACTGCCAGGGTTTCGAAAGTATTTGGATTCAAACCCACATGCTGTTTAGGTTCAGAGGATGGCAGCACTCCCCGAGACCAAGCTTGTCTCCTTTGACCAGTGCGCTGTGGGATTGGCGGCCCCGGGAGAAACTCACCCGATCAAAAAACGAACTACTTTAATGACCAACAGTGACAAGATTGTAGAGCTCTTTCAGGATCGTCAGTGCAAATGCACTGCCCAGCACTTTCACGTACAAGGCAGTCATAACGGTGTGCCTGTTAGCAAGCACTGTCAGAAGTACACTGCCGAGTTTTGCTGCTTGCTTGCGGCTGCAGCTCTGCACCATGCAAGGGACTGACTGATCGAGTATAGCCTGAGCAGCCTGGAGCTCGCAATGCAAAGATTGCAGCAACATTGCAAGGGAACGTGACAAAGCTCGAATCAGTCAGCCTGTAATCAGCCTTCTGATGGCTCCCGGCGGCTTGAGGAAAAGTGTGACTGAGTCACTGGCCAGCCTTGAGGTTAAATTCAATACGACCATTTTCTTGGAGAATTGGGGCAGGAAAGTAATAGCCAGCGTTTGCCAAAACCGGGAGATGTACCCCCCCCAATTTTGGGGGGGGGGACATAGCCTGGTTTCATCCGAAACCGAGCGATCTTTGGGCACATACCCCGGAACCAGGAGATGTACCCCCCCCCAAATTGAGGGGGGTGAGATCTCCTGGTTTCCAGGAACCTGGGGGTAGCCTGGTTTCATCCGAAACCGAGCGATCTACCCCCCCCCATTTTGGGGGGGGGGTACATAGCCTGGTTTTGGGCAAACTGACTGATGGACTGTCACCTGTCATTTGACTGAGGAAGTGGCTGATTGGTGAATTCCGCTCTGCCTGGGTGAGACTGTGAGTAGTCTGTGAGACTGCAGCACAGGCCTGGGAAGTACCTCATCCGCATTCTGGCCAACCATGGGCCAGGTTCCCAGTCTGAGTGGTTTGTCAAGCCATTGTAAATCTCAGCTTGGGCTGTGCTGTGACCGTGCGCTCATGTGAAATCGGGATTGTGCGGATTCTTTTTTCTCCACCGTAGATTTTGGCTTTCCATTTCAGGGCCAGGAGGGCCAGCAATGCTCGCGCTGCCAGTTGAACCTGCTGCGCTTAGGAGCGGCTCAGATGGAGTCAAGGGGGAGTCGGAGGCGGATGGGACCCCCGAAAAGATGGAGCTGGCAAAGATGGAGGTTGACCTCTTCACGGCCAGTCTTGCTGGCACATCTGAGGCTGAGTTTTTGGCTGCTCTTTTTTCAGAAGCAGCAACAGCCACACCAGAGAACTTCAAGCAGATCGCCTTTGAGTGCGGCAAGAAGCTGCTGTCCCATTTTGGTGGGCCCCAGCAATACCTTCAGCAGGCCCATCCTGACACCAACAGCTTTGCTGCGACGCTGGGCCTTGAGTTCAGCACGACACGGCAAGATGTCAACTTCGTGACATCACTCCCTGCGGATGACTCAACCATGTTTTGCCTCAAGCTGTCGGACTTGTCTTTCAGTCCTGAGTCAAGCACTAAGCCCGCGCCGTACCTCACCACGGCCATCAGCCTGCTAGATGAGTACTTGTGCAACAGCTTCATCTCTGAGAGCAACTTTAATGCGTGTGGTTTTCTTGAAAGTTTTCTTGTCGGTCAGCAGGATCCATAATCACACTGCGTTTGTGAGCTCAGTGGCTTGCTGCCCAGGCGACCCGATTCTTCTGTGGTCGGGCCCGCAGGGGTCCAGTCAAGGGCCTTCTGGGTGGGTGCACTATGTGAAGGGGGTGGTGGTACCCTTCTTTTCCTGGCATCTCTGGCGATGAAGTGTGAGTGGAAGCTGGAGATCCTGCACCCGGCCTTGTTTGAGTCCATGCGGGTCATTTGGGCCCGCCGCGCAACATTGAGCACAGACATCAAGCGGGTTGCATTCGTGCCCTATCTTCCAAATTGCAAAGTTGTACTTTGCGTGTGTGAGTTAATTTAAAAACGCTGGGTCTTTGTGACTGACTGACTTGAACCTGTTGTCAGTTGTGGTCGTTGATGTCATGCCCTTTGGACTTAGGCAAATGCCGCGCTGTCATCAAGAGGCTCGATTCGTCGAGCGCACGATGTTCCAACATGGCTATCAAAGCTCAGCCTTCTCTGCACCAAGGGCTTCAAAGCGGATGCTGCCATCAAGGCGTGGAACATGGAGGCTACCAGGGAGTCACAGCTTGCTGGGCAGAAGCGCGTCGCGTTGCTCTTCCTGCTGTCAGCACCACCTGGGACGGCTGAGTTGCTTCTGAAGCACACGTCTGAGTTTGGCTCGCAGTCTGCCTTCGCAGAGGACGGCAGTTGGGGTAGTGATAGGTAGTTGTTTCTGGAAATAGTAACAGGCTACCAAACCAGGCCACCCACCCACTACTTCTCAAAGTTAGAATGAATTATTGCTGCCACGCTCGCAAAATCTGTTGCGTTGCAGGAGGCCTTCTCCAACAAGGCCATCCAGGTGGGTGCTGTGACCAAGACGGGGGACAAGATTTGGAGCAAGCAGCAAGAGGTTGACTCAGACCGCCGCGAGCTTTGTGATGATGATCCGGTTTGTGGATGCCACCCACCGGCGGCTACTGCCAGGTAACCGGGCAAAGCTTTCCAAGGAGGCCTTGCAGGAAGCAGCGCACCTGTGCCAGTTGCTGCAGGCTGTCCAGGACGACTTGGCAGAGCAGGGAGTTGCGGCAACTTCTCTCAGCGAGAAGCTGCTGGCTGGGAACCGTAACCTCGAGATGGAGCTCCAGGTGGCATTGGCTGAGCGCTCCGCCTCTTGGACCTCGGCTGGTTTGACGGTGGTCAAGGAGCTTATGAAAGGTCATGCTGCCAGTGCTGAGGGCAAGTTCAGGACTGAATCCGAGAAAAGGTCCATTGTGGCTGGTGAGCTAGAGCGGGAGGAGTTTTCGCTCATGCTGAAGATGTTTGAGTGCCTTGAGTGCTGTAGCAAGCTGGTTTCATTGTGGCTGTCATTTGCCTACTCAGCGCTGAGCCTCGTGATAATTGACCCTTGCCAAGCCCTTGCCAAGCTGAGGCACGACATCAAGGCGTATGCCAACTGGCTGCTGAAGTGCGAGGATCACGAAGCCAGTGTGTATCACGCTGAGCTGCAGCACAAACTTGCTAGGCAGCAGGAGGCTTTCCGCCAA
>CAUJNA010000087.1:15000-330987 GCA_963377175.1 Effrenium voratum
CGAACGTGAACCCTGCAGATCGATGATTCGTCATGGGCGGCTGATGCTTTCGATGGAGGAGAAGCCGCATTCCAAAGCGTGGCAGTTCTGGAGGTCCTCAGCTCTGCTCAGCAAAGGGCTCCTGGATGCGGCTGAGGTGGTGTCTGGAAAAGACTTGGTTGCCGTTGAGGACATTTCTGACGACGCCCTGCCGAGCACGACGTCGCTGACACACACCCAGGACGCGGCAGAGAAGGTTGCGCAGGTCGGAGTGGATGGCTGCACAAGCATTCTGCGTGGAGCGCTGTCCTCCTTGACTGGCGCGCCCAAGCCTGTGGTCCTGGTGGTGGATCTGAATGCTCACACTGGAGACCTTGGCCGCGCTGTGGTCAAGGAGAACTTCCTGCAGAGCATGGGGGGGATGAACCTGTTCTACTTGGGGCTCCATGCCACCCAGAGCGAGGCCAGGTGTGTAATAAAGTGCAGATGGGCAATCGTGTCCAAGCCATTTGGTTGTGTGTGTTGGGGCCAGTGGTGCGTCATAACGTGTGTGGTGGTAATGATGAGGCACTGCCAAAGTATCAAGTGCATCATGGCCAGGTGGACTGGGCCTTGCAGCATCACACCGAGAAGCTGGCCGAGCAGCTCAGCAATGGCAACTTCAAACCGTTCATCAGCCTGCCGGAAAGGAGAAGGTTGTAAATCATTATTTTTGGGTCTTCCTTTGGAGTCTTTGAGTTTGATTGGGATGACGTGTGATTGGCCGGCTGCACCGCATTTTGCAGGAACGCAGAGCTTGTAGCTGCGCAGCCACCGCCACCCAACCTCTCTTTGCTGGCGTACTCCAAGACCAGGCTTCCGGCTCCACCCTCCAGACCCTGTCCACGTCTGCCAAAGTCTTGGCTGCCTGGCATGACCACAGCATCTTCAAGGGTGAGTTCAGGGAGTTCTTGCAGAAGACGCGTGCAGATTATCCACTAGACCTGCCCCCTAAGACGCGCAGCTCTGAGAATGAAGACGACGGCAAGAGCAAGAAGCGAAAAATCAATGTGCCGGGCGCTTTGCCATCCGGCAGCAAGACTGACGGTGACGGTGACAAGGCGGCCATTGCCGAGGAGGACTTTTTCGAGCCCAGCAACTTGAATCCTCTGAACCATGAGGCTCACCTTGTCGGATCTGGCAACCTGAGCGCGGTGATGCTCGTGGTCACAGTTGGCGAGGGCGCCTACTTGCAAAACACGCACGCCGAGCCCATCACGATCCGCAAAGGGACCACCTTGGCTGGCTACTACAAGGGCAAGTTCTGGGCGCCGACGGGAAAGGAAAAAGAGGAGATTGGCCCAGCCGATGTGCTGTTCTCCTTGGAGGGCTCGCAGGACTACATCATCTTGGGCGGCAAGTACATGAGCCTCCTGGACACGATCAAGACGAAGCGATCGCTGAGCCCAAGTGACGCCCACGTGGGGTATCACACCTTGACGGATTCGCCCTCAGCCACGGAGCCGGCGGCATTTACACTCAGCCCCAAGCAGGCCCAGGTGTACTTCAAAGCCTCTGATTTTCCCGCGAAGGTGGGGAAAACGGAAGGCGCTGAGGCCGGCCAGGATGATGTCGCCAAGATCCCTGCAGCGCACATGGCCGGGACCCTGCCAGCGTCAAAGTGGAACGGTAAGTACATCAAGATGTGCTGGGCTATGAAGTGGCCGCCTGTTGCCGCGAAAGGCCTTCAGCCCATCCGTCCAATGGTTGTCAACTCTGTCAGTCTCACAATTCCTCCTGGCAAAGCGCTTCAGATTGTGAAGCCTGACAGCTAGGCTTAGGCCCTTGGGTTCACAGCTGCAATCAGCGTGGCCCTGACCAGAGTTGGGCTGCCGGCCATGCAACCAAGCACTGTTGTTTGAGAATCGGTCATTAATAAGTCAACTGCCAACGAGCCTAAAAGATATACCGCGCAGCAACTAGGCTGAACATTTGGATGTTGGAACTTTGACTGTGGTTGCTGGTCGAGTGTCCACATTTAGAACTTCTAATATGAGTCGCACCAGCACTCAGTGCCAACTCCTCGAGTGCTATCATGCTGTGTTGGCACGCAAAGCTGTGCTAATCAGAAAGAACATGATAATAAGCATGGCAGTGTCTTTAGCTGCTTGCTGGCCACACAGCCGGGGCAGCACTCGCTCGCAAAGAAATGGTGTTACTAAGTGTTAGACTCGACTCATTGATGTGAAAGTCCAGCAGGGAAAAGTTCCAGAAGATGCTGTAGACACGCCGTGATGACACACAGTGCCAGCTTGCAGTTCTTACCACTGAAACTCCTGCTCTTGAGACCATCCTGTGATCGTCAGGTCTGGCAGAAAGGAAGCCCTGGCCTGAGCGATTATCGCTTGAGCGGACTCACGACAATTCTGTCACCGTTGACAGTGTCTTTGAGCAAACAGTTTGCAGTCAGTCAGTGAGGATTTTTCACAGAGAGCCAGTCTGAGTCTGGCCCTTATCTTGAGCCGAGCGTTGGCTGTTAACTCAACTCAGCAGTGGCTGAATGAGGTGGCCAATGGGGTCGGACTTGTCCAAGTTCAAGGCAGGCTTGAGTTTACTGCAAGTCGCACTTCCAACTTGCTTTGATGTTGTCTTGGCCTTGTGCTGAAAAGGGCTTCAGGACAATTGTTGGCTCTCCAAATTGATTGTGGTTGCTGCACCTGAGACTCAGGGCCAATAATCAAATATGTGCAAGTGATGGTTAATTCAATCCACTTGTCAAGGTGTGAGACTTCGCTCCGCTTGACACCTGCACACATCGATCTTTGACATGGCAGGATCGGCTGGCGCCTGCCCAGCTTTGCTTGCCAGGCTGCTGGCCTTCGGCTTGCCAAAGGGTTTTGACTTGCCCCTGAGTAATGCAGCAAATGTGCACTTGCATTGTGTGTTCCTGAAATTATCTTGCAGGAGTCTTCTTTGGCTGCATGTCACCATCACCATCATCAGCAAGGAGCGCTAGCCCCAGCCTTCGTGTCGAGGAAATGGTTGCCATGAGACCACTTGGCACTTGTGTGAGGCATCCGAGCAGGCTCAGACACTCAGTGTAGCTCCACGAACGAACAGCACTACTTGCATGTAGCTCCACAGGCAGAGGAACGGCCGCGTCAACTGTCCACAGCAAGCCTCGAATTTAAGAGCCATGGCGTGCCGCCACCCTGCCTTCCTTTTCCGCTGGCACCATCGTCCAGACCAGTGGCTCGTCCTGGCGCCTTGGAGGTAGAAATACATGTCCGAAGTGTGTGGTTCCAGATTGCATGCTGGCTGTGCTGCCATTGGCCATGTCATTGTCGACAGGTGCCTGACAACCCCCGCAAGCCCTACGGTGGCCAGATCTGCTTCAGGCGACGCACCTTGAAGGCCAAGCAAATTGCCTGGTCGCCCTTGCACGGAGCCTGGACACCCGGCCTGATTTTTTTAAGTAGATTGTCAGGGCGCTTTTTGGTCCTTAAGACTTTTTTTTGAGAGAGCCCAGGAAAGTGAGCGGTGACCGCCGGCATCTCTATATCAGGGACTTTCATTGCACCGGCTGGCCGGCATGGTCGACGGATAAGCACCTGTTTATCCTGCGAACCAATGGAATCTGGGAAGAGGCGCCTCAGTCACCACGAAGCCTCACATACGCTGCTTGGCTTGACGTCATTAAGTTCAGATGTGGTTGGCGTTAAACTGACTGAAGTCAGGGGGCTTAGCAGTGACACTCCAAGGCTGGCGCCTACTACTTGGAGTCACTGCAAAGCCTCCAAAGCCCTGATGCTTCTAGTCAGCAAGCGGCGCGTCAGCTTTGAAAATTAGGCTGTGACAGCGTTCGCTTTCGCCCAGGACCTGGAGTACGCCATCGTTGGCCTTCCTCAGCTGAATCCGAACCTGACGGGCTGGCAGTTTCTTAGTCTTGGCAATGATGCCGAACCTTCGGAACCCGAGCCTGAGGGTGGCTATGCCTCGAAGTCTGCTGGCGACCCAGCTGGCAATGCCGAGCCTTCCGAGTCCACTGGTTGGACTTGGGCGTGAGGGTGGCTAAAGGCCACAAGTTTTGACCAGCCAGCGCTCAGGGATCGCTTTAGTGGGAGAAGCTTGAAGGCCGCTCTTGAGAATAATATTCCTCTGGAATGGATTCAATGTCTGGCTGGTCCCGTAATTGAAGCTTTTGCTGACCGACGTCAGTGCTTCTAATCGAATCACGAAGCCTGAGTGAGTGAGGCTAAGTGCCGACAGCAGCCATGACATCATGAGCAACAATTGCGCTTTGCGCCTTTTGCTTTTGCAATTATCATAGTTTGCATCATGATGTTGAACATCGAATCTGCGTCTGCTTTGAGCACTGTGCGTTGTTGCCTGAGGTGCTCATCGTGGGGGCCAGGCGAGGCAGGGCAGCCGTTGACTCCAAGTCCTGGCTTCCAGGTCTTGGGTTCCCAGCCCTGGCTGTCTCAGGGCTGAGAAGAACTTGCAATGTTCAGCATAAGACAAACTGGGAGATTTTGCTGGCTCATCCCTTGAATAGATCACCAGCCCATTAATTACTCAGATGTCACAATCCTTCATCCATCATCCATCTGCGGAACTTGGATGTGTCCTTATTGGCACTTGTCAAGCTGTCCTCATCAGGATGATAACTGCGGACTGCTGTTCTATTCAGAGTCAGTCAGTCCGACGACGCTCTGTCAGGCTCCGGACAACTCCAGCACGGCTCACAGGCCAGGTTTAGCTTTCAATCTTTGTGCAATGTGAAGGTTACGGGTGGGTTACTGGGGGCACTTCTTTCGGCTGTTGTGTGTGCGTCCAGCTGCGGGGCTGAGGCGGACCTGATGCAGTGGCCGACTGACACCAGCTGGTACCTGAGTTGACATTGAGTCAGGAAGTTAGTCTGAGTCTGGTGCGTGTGTGTGTGTGTGCGCGCATGGCATGAGTGCGTCTGTGCGTGTGTGTAGCAACCGTTGGCTGCAGCTGCTGAAGTCGTGTCACTTGGCATGGCATACTAGACATGACACTGGCACACACTCTGCCATGAATCACGCATCACTGCGACGCATCACCTTGAGCGTTCCTATCACTGATCGCCGTCAGAACGGTAACAGTTTGTGATTCAACTTTCAAGGTAAGATTCACATGCCGCGCCATGATGGTCCCAGCTATGATCGCAGGCAGAAAGATCGAGAAGCAAAGCAAAAGCTGTGGGCAGAACAACAAAAGGCAAAGCAGCTAGAAAAACAGCTGGCAGAAGAACAGGAAGCAAAGCTAAAGCTGCGGGCAGAGCAGCAAAAGGCAAAGCAGCTTGAAAAACAGCTGGAAGACAGCCGCCACACCCAGAAACAGCTGCAAGCTGGCCTGGTGGACCTCCAGGGCAGGCTGGTTGACAACCAGAAGACGGCGTGCCAACTGGAGCAGAAGATTAAGCAGCAGGACATCTTGGCATCCCGCAACCTTGAGCGCCATGTGGAGAGGGCCAGGACGGTGCTGACCCGAGAGAAAGGGCTGCGGGAAGCAGCAGAAACCAAGGCAGCGGTCCTGGAGGAGAAGTTCCTGTGCCAGGCGGACTCTTGACTCCGGCTCATCATCATCCTCATCATCGCCATCAGCTAGGCCATCAAAGGCCGGGTCGTGATTCACATTGAGTCCTGGTGGCAGTTTTGTATGAGCACTGCAGTTGCCAGGGGACAAAGCGTCCTGCTCCACTTCGAGGCCTGCCTTTTGACACTGTGCCCAGCGCGCTGCTGGAATCAGTCTGACTGACAGGCAACTCCAAACATGCAAAAGTGCTCAAAAAGCCCGCGGCAGCACAGGCTGGTCAAGGACAGCTGCTGTCTGAGACGTCTGGTCACCACACTCAGCCACAGGCAACAAAGGCTGCTGGCAAGACTAAGAAAGGCCTTGTCACCTTGTTTTGCCACGATGAGATTTGGTTTGGCCTTTTCATTGCGTTGAAAAAGCAGGTGCTCTGGCAGCCTCAGCCCCATCTGAGCCAAAGCAGGCTGGGATGATAACATGCGCAAGTCTACAGCAGAAACAAGTCAGTTTAATGCTGGTCATACTGAGGCAACAAAGGCTGATGGCAAGACGAAAGGCACCTGGGTGTCCAGTGTGCTTTGCTGCCATTGTTGCATGTGCTTTGGCGCACATTGCTGTCATTATGAGAGCTGCTCCTGACTCTGCAGGCGCTGCAGCAGCTCGAGCTGGCACTGGCCCAAGGGCCAGGGCCCCAGGGCCCAAGCATGCGAACGCTGACATGTGCCACTTCTCGGGTGTCTCATTCGCCAGTTGCGCAGGTGTCATCCAGCAGCAAGCCAAAACCTGTAAGAGTCCAGAGGCGATTGTCTGACTGGGAGGCCGGCGCTGGGTAAGTGCAACCGTTTCATGCTCTTTGCCAGGCAGAATCGATCGTCGTCTGGGAGTAGATGCAGAGCGGCGGTCGAGTGACGATGAGAACAAGACCCGGACCCCGGAGGCGAGCTTACCTTGTCCGCTGGCAGCGTCCTCGCACAGCATTAATGGCAGGTGATGACCCTGCCAGTGACTCTGACCTGGCTTCTGTACAGTGTTCACCTTGAGCCGCCTTTTCACTGCGCTGACAAAGTTTGCAGAAGAAATGTTCGTTATGTGTTTCTTGGATGTCTTATGGCTAGTATCATGGACAAGTGCATGTGCAAAACTTTGACTGGCTGTGAGGTGAGGAGGCTGTGAAGCACTCAAAAGGTATGCGCCGATGTTCTGATTCTGTCACAAAGCTTAAAGCTTGGTGGTTGGCCCAGGCATGGGTCTTCCTGAGCACTGTCAGCTCCTTAGCTTGAGCTCCGACCGCTGGTTTGTCACCAACTTCAAGCCACCTGACACCCTCGTTTTCTTTCCCCCTGGCTTGCGCAGGCTCTGATGAACCAGGCCACGTTCGCTAGCGCACTTGACACTGAGGCATAGGTCAAAGTGAATTCCAACATTAACCTCTGTGCGGGCGGAGGTGGTGTAGGTTTAAGGAAGGGGGGGGAACGGTAGGGGTTGAGGTTGGGACAATAGACAGTCAGTGGTTTGACCAATGCTCGAGTCGAGCCCACCTGCCACCACAGAATCTGTGATGTTGTTTGCGACTGCTGGATTCGAAAGCTTGATGAGACGCCCAAAAGCTCGAATTGTGTGGTTGCTGGATCATGGAAACCGGCTGAAGACCTTTCTGGAAATCAGCCTGGAGTTGATCCTCTACAGGTTGCGGATCCATGGGCAAGGAGCCTGGCCACGAAGAGTTCCGGTGCGGCGCCAGCAGCCTCATCTTGTGCTGAGGGGCCGGTCGCTAAGACATTGCGTTTGCATGAGGACAAGTTTGCCGAGATGCAGAAGCAGATCTCTGGTTTGAGTGAGAGGATTGATCAATCTGGGGTTGCAGTTGCAGAGGAGTTCGGCAAGCTTCGTGGCGAGGTGCGAGTCGGTCTCTGCGAGATGAAAGCCATTGAAACCAATTTCACGACGTCGCTCACGCAGGCACTGGATTCGCAAAACCGTATCTTGATGCAATCCATGCAGGAGCTGCTTATTCAGCAACAGGATCCTGAAGCCGAAGTGAAGAGATCCCGCAAAGAGTCCGCATCGAAGTAAGTATGGGTCACCTTTGCTTGACCAATTGCATTATTCGTGCGGCTAGGCTCCACGCTGGCGTCCTTGTGCACCTTGTCTGGTCCTGTTTTGCGTTTTGGGTCTGCAATGCAGGTCTGGATTGGAGAACGGGTTCGTTTTTGCATGGTACCTCTGCACGATGTTTCCTTGATGATCTGGATGATTTCAGTTTCCATTTGGGCAGTCGATTCTTGACCTGTGGGGTTCATGCTCGGCATGTGGGTTACAGATTTGAGAGTGTATTGCCTTTGGTGGATTGCGTTGTTCATCCTTCGAAGTATATACCCAGCGCACCCTTTGCATGTGCTTGGTGCGACGCTGTTGCACCTGGTCGTTGTGAAGACTGTGATGAGCGACCGGCAGATGGCCTTTCAGGTTTGCATTCTTTCTGGATTTCGTTATCACCAGATTATGGTTGGAGTGTGAACGGTGCCCCTTTTGCTGGCTCGTCATCGGTGCATGTGCCTGATGGCATGTCCCAAAAAATGGCCCTTTTTGAGCCTTTCGTGGATGTCGGCTTTTGCCCCGTGTTACCAAGCACGTCACCGGCGGCTTTACACTGCTTCGTTCCCCGAATTGTTGCGCTTGGTCATTGTGGGGAATATGATGAGCGGCCGACAGACAGCCTTCTCGGTTTCTCCCTGGATGTCATTGTCAGATTGCGTTGGAGTGTGAATGGAGCCCTTTTTGCTGGCTCGCCACGTCTTCAAGTGAGGCTTGTTGGTGCAACTCAGGAGACGGGTCATGTTGAGCCTTTCGTGGATGTTGACTTTTACTCCGTGTTGCGATGCATCCATGCCCGACGCCTGGGGTGCCTTTCGTGTACCCCCGGAGGACGGGGGGTTTGTCATCCAGATTTCGGTGGACTCCCTTCGCTTAATGTACCACTTGTGGGGCCTTCAGGCGCCCTTGCTTGGTTGTGCGGTGCGATGGGGTGAGGCCAGAAACCCTGGACCAGGTTCGTCACCGGCAGCTTCACAAAGCTCCATTCTTCGAATCGGCGCAGCAAATGTGACTCGCCTAAAGGGCCGTGAGGATGAAATTAAGTCATTAGGCCCTGGCGTATGGGCTCTCACTGAGACCTCATCTCGTGCAAATGAAATTGCAGCGCATAGAGCCTTCTTCAAAAAGCACAAGTTGTGGTATCACCCGAGTGCGCCGTGTCAGCCCCGCACCAAACGTGAGATTGCATGTGGCTCAGTCACGTATGGCGGCGTGGCGGTGGTCAGCTCACACCCTACGCGGGTGTCGCGTGAGCCATTGTCGAAATCACTGGCTGCAACAACCCGTTTGCTGGTTTCCTTCATCCACGCTGGACAGTGCGAAATCATGCTGATTGCGGTTTATCTTCCCCCCTCGTCGGTGTCGCAGGACAAACGCCAACAGCGTTTGCTGCTTTGTGATGCACTCATGGACCAGGCGGTCAGTGTAGCCTTTGAGTGGGGAGGTTTGGCCGTCATAGCTGGTGATTTTAATCATGAGCTTCATGAGCTTAGCGCCTGGCCTTTCCTTGCTTCCAAAGGATGGAAGACGTGTTATCAGCTTGCAAGTGACAAATTGGATGTCACCCTGGGCTCCACCTATAAAGAAGATGTCAGACATGAAAGTTTCTTTTCGATGAGGGGTTGCTTGTCGCCTGGTCTACATCCTGCCTGTGATGGGGCTGCCACTCTTCGCGATGGCCGCTTCCCCCAGCACCACCCTATTTTTCTTGATTTCCGTATTGAAGGTGCGCTTTGGAAAACTCAGGATTGGAAATTGCCGCGCCGCCTTAGTCGTGAGCAGCTCCTTGCCTTGAATGCTGAGGACCTTTCCGATACATTTCTTTGTGCCTATAGGGACGACTCCCGGGCGGCCGGCTGTGGCGATGGTTTCCATAAATGGGCCAAAGCGGTGGAGACGTGTTGGACTAAGGCCTTGGCGGCGAGTGATCCACATGTGCGAATGAAAGCCAGTCAGAGGGGCCGTTGTGGACCGGTGACATTGAAATCCAAGCCTGCGCCTAAGGGAGTTAAACCGGGTAAGGTTGGGGATTTTGAGCCGTGCGGGGAGCCCTTCTCCGTGCATGTGAAGCAGGTGACTAGGCAAGCCCGACGCCTGCAAGAATTGCATCGGATCTTGACGCGCTCCGGCTTTGTGTGGGATGAGTGCTCATCGGTCCCTCTCTTGAAAGCCATTTGCGATGCCAGGGGCTTTGGTTGCTCATTTCAATCCTGGCTATCGTCAGTTGGTGGCCCTGTTTTGATTCAGGACGAGCTTTCCGCCGAAAACTTGCAGGTTACTCTGCAGCTCACGTGTGACTTTGCTACCACTTCGGCGAAAAGGGAAACTTCACTCAGACAGGAGCGTTTTGCAGAGGCCCTCAAGCACTCTATTCGCGCACAGGGCGGCAAACATGTCCATCAAGTGATGCGCCGTCAGGACCAGCCTGAGGTTACCTCAGTTTGTGTACATGCACCCCTGCGGTGGCGACACTTGCGCAGACGTGGCTTTTCCATCACTACCCAGGAGTTGCGTGATTCCATTTCGAGTACCAAAGCTTCCACGTGTGTGGTTGCAGACGGCTGGGCCCAGCCTGAGATGGCTGCGCTGTGTGCACCCATGTTGGATGAGCTTACTGCTCTCTGGAATGACATTTTCCTCCGTGGACAGCAGGTACCCGATTGCTTTGGGAGGGCTAAAGTGTACCTTTTGGGTAAGACGGCGCTGCCTTCTACCATCAATGATTGCAGACCTATAACCGTGCTTAGCTTGAACGTGCATGAAAGCATTGGTCAGGAAGCTGATCGCATTCATCTCTAGCTCTGTCCCACACACTGTGGTGGGAGGTTTGCCGGGCCGATCGTGTGCTGATATCTTTTACTCTTTGCAGATGGTAAGTGAAACGGCGGCCCAACGCGGCGTCCGTCTAGGAGGAGCGGTAACAGATGTGGTAAAGATGTTTAATGCACTCCCTAGACCTTTTGTGCGGGCCGTGTTGGTGCACGTGGGCGTTCCGGCCACCGTTGCAGATGCTTGGTTTCGGATACTTGGCACCTACCGTCGCCACCTTTTGGTCTCTGGTTGTATCTCAACAGGACATCGCTCTAGTGCCGGCTTGCCGGAGGGCTGCCCAATGAGCGTCCTTTCGGCTATCTTGGTAGGAGCCTTGTATTGCGGCAAAGTCAAGGAGACACCCGGTGTCGTCCCTCAAGCCTTTATTGACAACTGGGAGATTGTCTCTAACACTGCTGGAGCTATTGAGACGGCTTTCCTTGCCACCTCCGCTTTTGCACAAGAGTGGCGTATCGCACTTGACGTTGAAAAAAGCTGGTGCTGGACCCTCAATTTCTCGAAAAATGATGAAACCCGGCTTTGCGATTTGGGCCTCGCCCGTAGGAGTGCAGCAAAGGACCTGGGAGCAGTAATCAAGTATGGGAAAAATATGAGTAACCGCCCGCTTCAAAATAGAGTTACAGAGGGCATAGCCAGGCTCCTGCGACTGGCCCCTTTGCCTCTGTCCAAAGCTGATAAAGTCAATGTCATTCTTGCTAATGCCTTTCCAACTGCTTTTTTCGGATGTGAGATTACCCTCCTTGGGCAAAATCATTTCAAAGCCGTCCGGTCGGCGGTGGTGAATGTGATGCTTCGTCGGCATCGACGGGCTAGCCCGGAAGGGGCGTGCCTTGCCTTTTTTTGCGAAGGGAGACTTGGATCCTTTTGTTGGGACAGTGCTCAGGGTTTTGCGGCAGTGTAGATCTTTCTTTGCCACACGCGACCCTGAGTGGCAGGCTTTTGTTGAGATGACTCAAGTACCTTTTACTGCTAAGACCAAGGTGTATGGACCCGCCGGAGTTCTCAAACGCTATCCCCAGGTCATGTCGTTGTCTGTCGAAGTTGATGGGACGATTGTTTTCCGCAATCAGGCACGCTTACATCTCCTTCGGTGTTGCTATGCCGAACTTCGTAATGCTGATTGTGAGGCATGGGACGATACGGTATTGGCACGTCTGAGACAAAGATCCAGCGCCGAGGATCTTGAATCCTTGGACTCTTCAGCTACCAGGTATGTGCTCGACCAAATGCCAGACCCGTCGTATAGACAGGCGGCCGTGATGCGCTTGGCTGGCGGTTTTCCCACCAGGATTCACTTGACGCATTCAGACGGTGGCAATGCCAAATGTACCACCTGTGGGGAGCGTGACACTATGGCACATCGAGTAAAGGTGTGCCCCAAATATTCCCATGTTCGGGACCAGTTCCCGGCACTTGTGACTTTGTCTGATGCACAGGCCACCTTACCTTGGTTGCCTCGAATTGCTGAAGCATGCGCGTTCCGGGTTGCTTGCCGTGCCAGGCCGCCTCTTTCATTTGTGCGTTCGGCGGAAACCGATTTGGTGTGTGATACTGATGGCAGTGCCATCTATCCAAAGGTGCCTCAGGTGACTGACTGTGCCTTTGCGGTCGTCCGACGTTCTGTGCTTGCCCCGGACGTACTTCGGCAGGCGGTGCATGCAGCCCGCCTGAGTGGAAATGCACCGAATGCCTTTGAATTGGTAGGCACCGGCAAATTGCAGGGCCGGCAGTCGATTAACCGTGCTGAGCTTGCTGCATGTGTCATCGCCATCGGCACCTTCCAGAACATCTCATTGGTTTGTGATTCCGCCTTTGCGCTTGGGGTGTTGAATAAGCTGCTCGACGGCGTGCCTGCCCATAAATGGGTAAATCTACCTAATTATGATCTGGTACTGTTGCTTGCCCGCAGTGCAGCTACCCCGTTCGGCGGCGCGGTGAGGTACATCTTGGCCGTGCTCCAGGCGCCCTGGTCCCCCACAAAGCTGCGGGTCGTAGATGTTGTCGGCCTCGGACAAGTGCCGAGCCGGTACCGGCAGGAAGAGGAGCTCTCGGCCGGGCGTCAAGTTGTAGGTGCACGATGTTCCAGGGGTTCACTGCCAGGGTGTAGCCGTCCACGCTCGCTGCGCCCACGGTGTGCGTGGCCAGGACCACGCTGCGTCCGCTGCTGGGACGGACCGACCAGGATCTGCTCGCCGATGGCGGCCACCTTGTCGGCCCCTCCGTTGTCCGGAAAGCGCACTGATATCTCCAGGGCCGAGGCTGCCTCCGCGACTCCGAGCTTGCCGGCTAGGAGGCCGTCCACCTGCGCGATGGTGTTGTAGCTGACGCCGTGTCCTGGTCGGCGGCTGAGCGGTACGCCACCAGCGCCGAGGTGATCTGGTTGGTCGTTAGGCCAGCAGCGCGCGGCCTGCGTTTGTGTGTCCTGCGCGCTCGCCGTGCGGTAGTCGGCCAACAGGGCGTCCACTTGCGCCGAGGTGTAGTAGGCCAGCAGCGCAGCCGAGATGGCGCTCGTCGTTTCGGCGCGCCGCCCCCGTTCGGTAGTCGACCAACAGCGCGTCCACTTGCGCCGAGGTGTAGTAGGCCAGCAGCAGTCGGCCGTGATGCTCAGCGTGTCGTCGCCGTTGGCCAGCGCAGCCGAGAGAGGAGCCTCCAGATGCAGGTTGCGAACGATGCTGCTTCCGCGGACGAGCTCCCAAGTCGTGAAGCCCGCCCAGGCCGGCGCGTTAACAACTACGCCGCTGCCGGAAAGCTGCAGGGCGGCGAGCTCCGCGAGGGTTGTGTCGAGGGCGCTGAGAGCGTGGCGTTCGTGGCGTACGAGGCCAGCAGCGACGTGTCGGCCTTGGCCCCCTGGAGCGTCGAGATGCTGGCGTCCCGGCTAGCAAGCTGCGCTGCGACGAAGGCCAGCAGGGCATTTGCTATCTTGGTGTCTACCTCCAGCAGCGTGTCCAACCCGTCCACCGTGGAGAGCAGGGAGGCCAGCGCGCTTGCGTCCGCCTTGCCAACAAGGGCGGCGTGGAGAACTGCCGTGGTGACTGCGTCCAGGAGGGCGGCTGCTATCTCAGAGCCCACCTCAGAGGAAGTGTCGACGGCCGACAGCAGGTGTGGAGGGCGTGGTGGCTACGAAGAGGACCCCCGACAGCGTGGACCTGAAGCTGTCGAACTACAGCACCACGGCTGCCATGAACGGCTCCATCGCCTCGGCCAACAACGCCACGCTGGCCACGGTGGCAGCCAACTACGGCCTCAAGACGGTGGTGGGCCAGCACTCCCTCGACATCGCAGCAAGGATCACGGCGCTGGAGGTCGACACCAAGGTGGCCAACGCTCTCCTGGGCGTCGTCACCGCCGCAGCGCTGGCCAAGCTCGCAAGTCGAGACGCCTCCATCTCGGGGCTGCAGGCCTCCAAGGCGGACGCCAGCGCCCTGACCGCGTACGAGCACGTCGAAGGCCGACTGGTCTGCCTTGTTGGAGAGACCCGTGGTCAGCGAGCTCTGCAGCGCTGCGATGCTGCTGCCGTGCGCAGCCACCTGCCCGTCTGTGCGGGCTGCTGCCGTGGCTAGAGGAGCGATTGCCGGCGCCAGCGCGCTGCTGTCCAGCTTCGAGGCCAGCTCTGCGGTGACTCGGTCGTCCAGGGACTGGATGGCGGCTGCGTTGTTGCCGGAGGCTGCCGTGTTCACGGCCAGGTCTGTTACTTGAGCGTAGGGCGTCAGAGCGAGGGCTAGCTGTCCTGCGGTGACGTGCGTGCCGTCAGTTACCTCTCCGTTGTCCAGCACCTCCGGGATGTTGCCCGTGACAGGTCCTTCAAACATGTTTTCTTAGGAGTGTCGTGTGTTACGTATTTTGGACCATACATGAATTGAGGGAAAATATCCTTCAATTCAAGTTCCCGGGTACAGGTCGTGATACCTGCGCACGCTCGAAAATTTTGGGACAGATCGCCGAAAATTTCGTCCACAACGGCTGATGGGTTTTCGGGCAAAATCGATGGAGTCAAGACACCCTCGCCGTAGCGCATGGCGATGAATTGACCGATGGCCTACCGGGCCCAGGTCGTGCTACCACCCCTTTTCGGGACAAATCGCCGAAAATTTTGTCTTGTTTCGCAGAAGGAGGAGGCCCTTCAAGCGGCGGGTCTTCCTCTAAATCCCCCGGGCCCTTGGTATCCAACTATGCATGGTGCGCATAGTTATGACATAGGACAGATAGCGAAGTCGGAATTCCGACCTTGGTGGATGGAATTCCGGCCTTGCTTTCAGACCGAAGCCGCGGAGCCGGCCTTGCTTTTCCAAGTACGAAAGCTTGTGTCACAGGGGTGACACGGACCGTGGGACATCTCGGGGGCTCAAGCGCTAGCAGCTCCCTTGTCTCAGTGGGTAGTGGGTGGAGCGCTGTCTCTGCACCACCCTGGTCCGGGGCTCGATTCCCGCCTGCGACCGGGCAACCTTTGCCCATTAATGAACCAAGATTATTTCAAGCTGTTTCAATATTGACTCAAACTTGCCAAGATTTTCGAGCCCTGGAAGTTCGGCAGGTTGCCGTGTTAGACGCGGCGACAAAGGCGTTCGGCAGATTGGCGTATTAGGCGACAAGTACGTTCGGCAGGTTGCCGCGTCAGACCCGGTGACGAAGGCGGCGACAAGTTCGGCAGGTTGCCGTGTCACGAGCGAGGACCTTGGCAGGCTGTCGTGCTTGGGCGAAAAACGGAAAACCCTGTGAAGAACGAAGTCCTCTGGAACTCGGGAACTTGGCCGCTTTTGCGCACTTTTTCGGCCCAAAAGAGAGCGGTGACGAAGCGGTGACAAGTGGTGACAAGCTCAGCGGGATGGAACTTGCCTGCTTTTCCGGGCAGAAAACGGAATCGAGAGCAGAGTGAGCGTCTGGATCCTGTTTTTGACCGAAACCGAGCGAATCAAGACGCTGAGGCACCCCACTTGCCGTCTGACACGAAAAAACGAACTTTTCGGAGTTGGCTGTTTTGAGCGCTTTTTGCACCAAAAACGGAGCGGTGACAAAGACCGGTGACATCCGAAAAACGTTCAGCAGGATGGAGAATTTGGCTGTTTTGCAGGGTTTTTCAAAATAATTAGGGTAGTATAAGCTGATGTTCCTTACTACTGAGGCGCTCACCGGGCTGGAGGTAAAAAGATCCGTCTTGGAAGATCCGTCCCGGGCCAGGATGGAAAATTGTTTTAAGAAGGCGCTCGCCGGGCTGGAGGTGAAAAGATCCGTCTCGGAAGATCCGTCTTGGGCCGGGCTTGAACATTATTCTAAGGAGAGGCGCGCGCCGGGCAGGAGGTGAAAAGATCCGTCTTCAAAGATCCGTCTCGTGCCGAGGGAAAAAGAATTTCCTAAGGAGAGGCGCTCGCCTGAAAGCTGAAAGGATCTGTTTCAACCCAACAGAATTGAGCCCGCACCTTCAGAGCTGCAGCGCCTCCAGCGCCGAGCTCCCGTGCCAGAGAGCGTTACCAGCTGGTCATCGTGCCGTCGAGTGCTGAACGGAGCCAGGTTGTCCAAACGGGTGCTAACACTGAGGGGCATCGCGGATTGGGCTGCGCCTGTTGGATGCCCGACTGAAAGGGAGCTTGGCTGCTTGAGGGGCTGCCGGAAGTGCTGCCAGAGCGCAGCATAAAGTGCTAAGGCTGCTTTCCGTCGTTCATGCCGTTGGCGGACCGGACGTCCTGCACGGGCTGCGTCCTCACTGCCCTGCTGAGCCAGAAGAGCGTGTTCAAGCACCCAGCCCGCCCCGGGCAAGATTGTAGGCCGCAAGCCCAACGGCCAGCCCCGTTGCCGCTGCGCCGCTGCGCCACCAACGGTCCACTCACCCGCCGTGGCAGGAGACTCCAACGTGATGCCCCGCCCGGGCCCGCAGCCGCAGAATCACAGGTTGACTCGACAACGTCAGCCCCTTTTGGACGAGGGGTGGAGCGGGGCGCAGCGCAAGCCATCGAGGAGACGGCAGCAGTAGCTGCAGAGGAGGGAGAGGTCGCCGCTGCTGCCGAGAGCGTGGACGGGGCCTTGGAGCCGATGAAGCGGCTTCCCCCGTAGCCTTGGTGGATCCGGGCCACGTTCTCGTCCGTGGCCTCTGCGGGAGTGCAGAAGCCTCGCAGCGGCGTGTGCTGCAGAGGCTGCGGGTTGGGGTCCTCGCTGGACTGCGCGAAGTCGTCCAGGAAAAGTGAGTGGCCCGTGATGAACGAGGTGGCCTTGCGGTCCGGCTGGTCCAGGGGCAAGGGCTCCCGCTCGGAAGCGCGGGCGCTGGTTGAAGCCGTAAGACCGAAGCGTCATCTCTTTACCGGTTGCGCCTCCAGTCGCTTCAGCAGCAGCGGCTGCAGGTCGCAACTGGGGTGGGTCTTGCGGAACCACCGAAGCATCTGTAGGTGCGCACGATGTGCAGGCGAAGGCGCCCAGGATCATGGCGTAGCCTTCCTGTTGGAGCGCGCCAGGAAGTTGTTGCCTGCCTCCAGGTTGCGTCCAGGATCTGGAGGCCGTAGACGTCCACCGTTTCTGCCGTCCCTGGTTTGCAGAAACCTGCAACTTCCACGAGGTCCTACTGCAGTGGCCATGCCTCACCAAAGAGGCCCAACGCTATATAGCTTGCTTTGAAACTTTGGCCCAGCTTGCACTCATGCGCATCGCTTGGGCTACCGAAGTGCACGGCCTTTGCATGCCGTCCGGTACGGATAATACTGCATCCGAGGCCGGAGTGAACAAACTGTTCACTACGGCATGGCCTCTGCAAATTTTTGTGCAACTCGTCGCAGCGTGGGCTTACAAGCACAAATGGTCAGTGCTAGCCTCGCACATCCCAGGCGAGCGCAACGTGTGGGCTAATCAGCTTAGCCGCGGAAATACTTCCATGCTCACTTTCGATTTCGCCCGCATGATTTCTGGCCCCATAAATCCGCGCTGTCATTGCATCCGCCCGACGCACCGTGGCGGCCGGAGCATAGAAGTGCGTCGCAAACGCTCTGAAGAGGGGGCGATAGTTTAGGCCGTTTGCTTGGAACCCTGAAGTGGGGGCATTTGAGAAGGCTCCGCAGGGGGGTGCAGACACGGGGAAAGGACACGCACTGTCTTTCCCCCTGCACCCCCGAGCCTTAACTTCCAAGCAACGCCTTATAGAGAAAAAGAGCGAGCGCACCCTTTGTCGGTCGTTCTCTTTTGTCTCTTGATGCATGTTCCCTTACGGATTGAAGCAGTGATCAAGATTCTAACTTGGCTCTCTGTAACTTGGCTCTATGTAACTTGGAGCCTCTACACCTAGCTTAGCTTAGCTCTATGCACCTAGCTCTATGCATGTGAATATGTGACATGTCCGGAGACGGGGGGAGGATCGACATCCACCGTGGCACGAAGTGGAGGCAGCATCTGCGCCAAGCCGCGCAAGTTTGCTTGAGCTTCTGAATCGTGATTTTCCCCACTTTGGTGTCAACAAAGGGGCGTGCGCCATTTGCAACATATGGATTTGCAGTTTGACATTTATCCAGGCAATCGTTCCCAAATGGTGTCCTTGGTTTGGCTTAGCAGCTGCTTGGCATGCTGCCCATAAGACAAAGATTTCAATCCGAACTGATCCTTCTTGCGTTTCCTTGAGGTTGTGGTCAGTTCCTTACGAAATTCCCACTTGTTTTTTGCATTGACAATGACGCAGCTCAGGACGTGTGGACTTCTGGAAGGGGTCGATATCAACTTTGCCAAATGTATTGCCAACAGATTGCTCGAGTCCCTCCCTGGCAGACTATTTTTGTCGATTTCTATCATGGAAATTTCACAAGCAGCCGGCGCACGCCGGTTGGATTCCAGCGACGCCACAGGGGATCTCCTTGTTGAGCCTGATAATTCAGCTAAGCAGAGGGGTTTGGAGTAACGGCGGTGTGACTAGAAAGTCACTGGTACGTCCTAAAAAACAGTGTCTGCTTGGGGCCAGGTGAGACAAATGCACCTTGTGTCGCTTAAAGCTGTGAGCATCCCCTTGTCACCAACGCAGAAAAGCAGAGCGACGATATCAACTACTGCATTCACATGTCTTGAGTATGTGTGTGCAACACAACATCTGAGCTGCTGAGTGAAATGAGTTGGCTGAATTGCTTGCGGTCAACAACTCAAATGCTGATGAGGAACAATTCGCAGCTCTGGTACCGGAACAACGAGCAATGCACAACAAAAGAGAAAGTGCGGAACCCTTTCCCCTCAAAACGGCTAGTTTGTTTTTTGAGGTGGGTAGACATGGTCACACAGCAGTCGCAACATCTGGATTTTGGGTCCGGAGCTGATGACATGAGCGATGCCGCGGAGGAGCGAGCATGTTGCGCCGCGGGCCATGTGGGAGGTTTTTCATTCAGGCCACCGTACCCTTTCTTGAGGGCACCCGTTGGGGTGGTAAAGGGCACCGTGTTGGGGCTCCTGCACCTTTATTTATCAAACTGCATCATGTCATGCGATTGCATTCGATAGGGCAAAGGGGATCATGTTTGTTGACGGTGCCCAGCCTCTGGACTTTGTTTGAGTTTGGAGGGGCTCGGGACACATCCCAACTTTTGCAGGTAACATGGAACAAGGCAGCGCATGGCCACAACAGAGAACCCTCCACATACTCTATGACTACTGGTGGACTTATCTGCAGGGAAGTCTCCCGAAACCGTTTTGTGCATTGCATCATTGTTGGAAAGATGCATGAGCATGACCCAGACAAGATGGAGTCAATAGGTGGCAGAAATACGTGAAGCCTGATAGGATAGCTGAATAGGCCAAGACCATAATCAACAGGGCTGATGTTCTCGATTTCGATCATGCTTCCAGTTCTCCACTCTTGGCTAGGAGGATTTCAGTATGTGTCGACAGCGTGTCACACAAGCCAAAACCAAAGACCTGCATGTCTACAGGGTGAAAGTGGAGGTACAATTCCCTTCTGTTGGTACGGGGCATGATTGGTCCAACATGGGGGCATCGTGCCACTCTGCTTTTATCTACGTGTACAGTCCCTCCCAATTTGCGGGTTTCCACAGGGTCCTTACATTTCTCTTATTGGTGCCTTGAAACATCCCGCTTCTGGCCCATAGGTGAGTTTCTCTTGGTGTGATTTTAAGGGGAACTTCCCACCTAGGTGGGCATAGTGTGCATATTTTGTTTCTTCTTTTTCGGAGTCGGTGCCGTTTTTTAGTCGTGAAGGACAGACACAAAGGCAAGCCGACGCGAGTTTTCGGGGCGAAAAACCATTCTTGGCGCGGTGCCAGGCAGCCCTAGGGGCGCTCTCCGGCGCCCCGGCGGCCCAGCGACGGGAGGCCGAGATTTTTGGTGTGGAGCAGGTTTCAACCTTGAGCCAAGGACGGTCTCTCGTCTCTTAAGTGGAGGCTTGACCCTCTTGTTGGATGGGTTTGAAGGGAACAAGCAGACAAGCTTGACTTAGGCTGACACGTGCTGAAAAGGACTTTGAGCAGGTGCACGACTTTTCTGGCCGAACGTTCGCCAGGCGCTGGCGACGATTGCCAAGCTCCTCCGAAACTTGGTGAACTCGCCGGAGGAGGAGATGACCCGAAAGCGGCCCTCGCGGTTCATACATGCCCGCCATGATTCTCATCACGAAAAGGTGGAACCCGGGTCTATCCGCCGGGCTCGTTTTCTGGGTTTCACTTTAAGGAGACTTTTCGACATTTGGAGGTGATGGAGTTGGAGTTGGGGCGGATGCTCGGAAGGCCCTAAGCTGACAAACATTTCTGTTCAAGCCACCAAGGGGTAAGATGGTCTCAAACGGTAAACTTTGCCCGAAGCCCCAAGGTGGTTGAGGTTCCACAAATTCCAGTAGTCTATTCTCCATTTGGGGATATTGGGGACTCATTACCTCTCCCAGTCCTTTGGATCCTGGGAACTGGTTTCGGGTTTGAGCTCCTTCTTGTGGAAAGTAGACGGCAAGCTGAATTAGGGGCATATGGTGCACCAGCCACTTGGGAGTGTATTCCTCATTGAAAGTCATAGCCACCCCAGTGCTTCCGTTTTCACCGTCTAGTAGGCAACCTGGGGAAACCATCCATAATGTATATCCTAAAGTCAAACAAACTGAAGGCTTTCCCACGAAACATTGGCTTGCCCTGAAGCCCTCGGCAAAAAAAAAGAGACCACGTCCTTCAGGAGAAGTTCCGGCGTATACGGACCACCAACCCGGCCATTGCGCAGCGGCCGTGTGCCCGGTGCACCGGGCAGAGTTAATGGTGGCTTACCCCACAAATTCCAAGCAACACTTGGATATGTGCTGTGCATATAGGTATGCAAAACAAAGCACAGACGGGCCGGTATCGGTCAAAATGAAATCACCAAGCGACCGCAGGTTTGAGTCCATGTTTCCATTCACCAGGTTTCATTTTGGGTGCCTATTTTTGACCCACGCGTATTTTCTGAGGCTCTTCCCGGCGTGCTTTGACCTCCTGAAGGCAATTGGCTTCGAGGTGGGAGCGGAATTTTTCAGGCCTTGAAAGGGTTCTGAGTCTTATGTTGAAACCACCCACGCAAGGAGCGTAGCGGACGTTTCTCCGAGTTTGCATGGCGAATGAACGGATTGATACATGATACTCTCGAAGGTACTTAGGGGATCCGGGCATGTTTGCCGAGGGTTTTTCTTTTTTTCCCCCTCTTGACCCAACGATTTTCTGACCCTTGCTTTTTCATGGTCCTTCCACACGATCCGCTCGCACGCGAACTCCGGCCCAAGCCGAACCCCTCCGCGCGCTCGGCAGGCCTCACCGAAGGGGGCGGGGCTCCGTTTCAGGCGATGTCAGCTGGCCAAAACGTGCTTCCAGTTATTGCAAATTTGGGCTACTGGGCGACAGGGAACCTCCAAGGCAAGCCCGTTTCAATCCCTTGGCTCAGTTCTTCAAACGGCCATCTCTCTCATTTTGTAAGCAGTTGCCTGTTGGGAAATTTGAGAGGACACACTTCAAATACCCTCCTTTTCTTGGGTATAAAGGCAACCCCTGACGAAGATGGAACATTGCCAAGCCACCAATCCAAATCACCCTTCCCCTCTAATATTTTTGCCCCCCTTTCCCTGTTGAGATCCATTCCCCCTTTCCCCCCTAAGGCCCTTTCTCCCTCTGATATTTTTTCCCTTTTCCTCCCTAAGATGTTTTCCCCCCTCTCCCTGTTGAGATCCTTTCCCCCCTTTCCCCCCTAAAACCTTTTCCCCCCCTGAGATCTTTTCCCTTTCCTCCCTGAGATCTTTCCCCCCCTTTCCCTGTTGAGATCATGTCCCCCTTTCCCCCCTAAGGCCTTTCCCCTCGCTGAGATCTTCTCCAAGATCCTTTGCCCCCTTTCCCTGTTGAGATCCTTTCCCCCCGTCCCCCTAACGCCTTTCCAGATCTTCTCCCTTTTCCTTCCTAAGATTTTTCCCCCCTTTCCCTGTTGAGATCCTTCCCACCCTTTCCCCCCTAAGGCCTTTCCCCCCCTGAGAGCTTCTCCCTGTTCCTTCCTAAGATCTTTTCCCCCCTTTGCCTATTGGCCTTTTTTCCCCCAGATCTTCTCCCTTTCCTCCCTAGGAACTTGTCCACCCCTTTCCCTGCCTGAGATCTTCCCTTTTCCTCCCTAGGATCTTTTCTCCCTGTCCCTGTTGAGATCCTTTCCCCCCCTTTCCCCCCCAATGGCTTTTCCGATCTTCTCCCTTTTCCCCCCCTGAGATCATCTCCCTTTTCCTCCCTAAAATGTTTTCCCCCCATCTTCTCCCTTTTCCTCCCTAAGATCTTTTCCCCCCTTTCCCGCTTAAGATCCTTTCCCCCGTTTCCCCCCTAAGGCCTTTTCCCCCCAAGATCTTTCCCTAAAATCTTTCCCCTTTCCCGTTTGAGATCCTTTCCCCCCATTGTCATTGCCCCCTAGAGCCTTTTCCCCCCGAGAAAGATTTCCCTTTTCCTCCCAAAGATCTTTTCCCCCCTTTCCCCCCTAAGGCATTTTTTCCCCAGATCTTCTCCCTTTCCTCCCTGAGATCTTTCCCCCCCTTTCCCTGTTGAGATCCTTTCCCCCCTTCCCCCCCTTTCCCCCCTAAGGCCTCCCCGCGCTGAGATCTTCTCCCTTTTCCTTCCTAAGACCCTTTTGCCCCCTTTCCCTTTCCAGATATCCTTCCCACCCTTCTTTTTCTAAGGCTTTCCCCATCTTTTCCCCCCTTTCCCTGTTGGCCTTTTTTCCCCCAGATCTTCTCCCTTTCCTCCCTAAGATCTTTTCCACCCCTTTCCCCGTTGAGATAATTTCTCCCCTTTCCCTCCTAAGGCATTTTTTCCCCAGATCCTTTCCTCCCTGAGATCTTTCCCTCCCTTTGCCTGTTTAGATCCTGTCCCCCTTTCCCCCCTAAGGCCTTTCCCTGAGATCTTCTCCCTTTTCCTCCCTAAGATGTTTTCCCCCTTTCCGTGTTGAGATCCTTTCCCCCCTTTCCCCTAAGACCTTTCCCCCCCTGTAAGATCTTCGGATCTTTTCCCCCGGTTGAGATCCCTTCCCCCTTTTCCCCCAAGATCTTCTGCCTTTTCCTCCCTAGGATCTTGTCTCCCTGTCCCTGTTGAGATCCTTTCCCCCCCGTTCCCCCCTAAGGCCTTTCCCCCCCTGACATCTTAAGGCCTTTCCCCCCCCTGAGATCTTAAGGCCTTTCCCCCCCATGAGATCCGAAAATCTTCTCCCACCTTTCCCTTTTGAGATCCTTTCCCCCCTTTCCCCCGTCTTCTCCCTTTTCCTCCCTAAGATCCTTCCCCTCTTTTCCGGTTGAGATCCTTTCCCCCTAAGGCCTTTTCCCCCTTGTCCCTTTCTTTTTTAAGATCTTCCCCCCCTTTTGTTTTCTAAGATCTTTCCCACCCTTTCCCTGTTGAGATCCCCCCCCCCCTGAGATCTTTCTCCCTTTTCCTCCCTGAGGTCCTTCCCCTCTTTTCCGGTTGAGACCCTTTCCCCCATTTCCCACCTAAGTCCTTTTCCCCCCAGATCTTCTCCCTTTCCTCCCTAAGATCTTTCCCCCCCTTTCCTCCCTAAGATCTTTCCCACCCTTTCCCTGTTGAGACTTTCCGTCCTTTCCCTCCTAAGGCCTTTCCCCCCCTGAGAGCTTCTCCCTTTTCCTTGCTCCCCCCTTTCCCTGTTGCTTTCCCTGTTGAGATCATTTCTCCCCTTTCCCCCCTAAGGCCAAGATCTTTCCCCCCCTTTCCCTGTTGAGATCCTTTCCCCCCTTTCCCCCCTAAGGCCTTCTTTCTCTGAGATCCTCTCCCTTTTCCTCGCTAAGATCTTTTCCTCCTTTCCCGGTTGAGATCCTTTTCCCCCTCTTTTCTGAGGCCTTTGCCCCCCAAGATCTCCCTTTCCCCCCACCCCCGCGATCTTCTCCCCAGTTCCCCTCGAAATCATTTTTCCCCCCTTCTTCGAAGATCTTCATTTCCCTTCAGTTTCCTTCACTTCGGTTCATGCCCCTTTATGTCTGTTTTTGCTCCCTTTCTTTTATTTCACTTTCATTTCCAGATGTTCCTTCACCAGCATGGTCAACATCCCCAGCATCACTTGCATCATCCGCATCCTTGGCAGGCGCTGATGCGGATGATGCAGGTGATGCTGGCGATGTTACCCACTAAGGATGCAGCGGCGGACCCCGGAAGAATCAACCACCCCAATGTTTTTTTCGGAACTGTGTTGCGCAGAGCCCCCAAAAGAAAGGATTTAGTGGAACACATCACCACGTGGTACGTCCCCGCAATAGTCTGAAACCGTGGTCCTGGGGAGGGGCAAGGGGAGGGGTAAGGGGAGGGGTAACAGGTAAAGAGGTAAGGAGCATTTCTTATGTCCAACACGCCGCCTTGTTGTCGGCGGATTTTCCTAGGCTAGGGTTGTCTCTTCTGGAGCCTCCACAACCCCTCAACATGGGGCATGAGCATAATTGTGGGGCAATGACAAGCCATTTGTTCAGAATTCAAAATGAACTTCCAGTCATATGGGTAAGTCTCGAAATCGGGGAACCCTCCTTTTTTTTCTCGCTCCATTTTTTTCTCGCTTCTTTTTGGTTTCCCTTTCAACGTACGCCGCAACAAAAGAAGGATCAGCCACCTAGAAGACACACACACATAAATATATATATATATATATATGCACCTAGAATATGCTTGTTCACCCGATAGCTGAACCCCTTCTAACTTGCCTCTACCAGTGGAATTTCGGGTGGTCTTCCACCTGCACCCATTCCCTTCACGGATCCTCCTCTTCAAGCACGGCCATGTTGTCTTTTGGGGAAAATGGGTGGTTTATGAAAAAGGCGACGGGTGAGGACACCCTCAGAGGTGTCTGTTGAAAGAACCCGGCGGCCGCCGCTGAAGCGGCCCCAGGGGCCTTCCGGGCCATGCTGAACCTCAAGGCCGCGCGGGAACTGGCGGCCAAGGAGCCGAGCGCAACTGCTTCGCAACCGGTTCGAGCCAAAGCCGAGCGGAAACGGGGCAAGTGGCCGAGCGGAACTTCCAGCATGTAAAACTGATTTTCGTTTCCCGAAACAGCTATATTTATCGCCGCTTGCTAGAAAGAACGCCCTTTCGCGAAAGGAAGAAAAAAAACGCTCGCCGTGATTCCAGCTCGTGCCAGGCAGACAATTACGCCGTTTTTCCGGCAAATTACGCTGTTTTGGCGGCAAATTACGCCGTTTCAGGTTTTTGGTTTACGCCAAAGTGTGCAACCATTCAAGAATGCCCGCAGGCGAAAATAATCGCCGCTTGGTTAAGAAACATAGTAGGTCTTTTTAAGGTCATCAAGGTTATTAGGGTTGTTCAGGTGTTTGTGGCTGTAGCGGCTATTAAGGTCCGGCCGCCGTTTACTTTTTTTGGGCGTGTGTAAGTAGACCTTTTTTAGTTCCAGGTGTTGATCGCGACTCAGTTGCCCAGTGAATTCACCCTTGTTCCCTTGTGGGCACCAAAGGGGCACATTGAAGGGTCGTTTTTTTTTTTGCCATCTTTTCGGTTTTCGGGGTTGAGTTTTTGTATCCAACCGTGCAACTGCACAGACCTTGTTAAGACAACTTCCCCATGAGAAAGGAAACATATTTGCTCCCGCGTTGGTGGTAGATTGGTTAGGACCTCGGTTTGGTCTCTGGCACCAGGGGTTGCTCCAGGTAAAAAGGCAAGTTGCTCCAGATCTTGCCTTCCAGCAAAAGAGAAGAAGAGGTTCGTTCTCCAATAGCCTCGGATTTCAACCAGGACCCTCGAAACTAGATCATGTCCTCAAAAACGGGAACCCCTCAGTCAGGCTCTCCGATTTCCGAAGTTTTCAGTCTATCTATGGTCAATGTGTCCCGAAAATCATCCAAAGGGGACAGACTCAATTCCCATGTCCCTAACCAGCTATTTTGACCACTTGGCTTTAATCACAGGATAGGATAGGCCCCTGTACAGGTCTCGCGATATAGGTCAGGTCTAGGATAGGGACATCGATCAAGTTTCTTGAGATTCTTCCTAGTTTTTCCTATTTCCTTGCACTCTTATTGCAATAAGAAGGATCAAACTCTCAGGGGAATGTCAGAGGGGAATATGACCGCAAGCATAAAGAAGATGCAATGATTGCTTGGTACAATGATGAAACTATGGCATAGTGGCAAGGAGTGTTTGGGTGAGACACCTGTTGGGGTTGTTTTAAAGGGGACACCGAAATCCTTCCGCAAGGTCTCCCATATCGAGAGACGCAGGGTTTAGCCCATTTCGGCAGCTGTGGGCTCCGAATTGATCTGAAAAGCCGCAGCCCAGACCTGGGGGTTGGTACTTTCCCCACGGGTCTGCCTTTTTCGAGGCTCGGTAATTCACTTTTTTTTTTTCTTCTTTTTCCGGGATGTTTCTAAAATGAAGCCAAAAGGAAAGCAACTACATTGTTGAGGTTCCCTAAATGAAGAGACGCCCACATGAAGTATAGCTTAATATTTGCGAAGGTCATAGAGACTCCAGATACCACCACGCAAGTGCTTGTCATGTTTGCTGTCCGAATCAAAAGTAGTCTGGGCCCTATGACTCATGTTTTGTTTTTCGGGAGAGGCTCAAAGTTCTTTACAACCCCCTTCCAATAAGCTGGACCAGGGCCACTAGGCAGTTGTTTGCCATTTCGGCGTTCTCCCTGGTTCTGGCGCCAGAATCGCGCGATGGAACGCATAGGAGCTGGGCGCCAACCGCCGGGACGGCGATAGCACTGGGTGCAGCCGCCGCAGCACCAGCATTAGCCGCACGGCGAAAGCGGAAAAGCACCCCTCAAAATCAAGGGGGTCACTCATCCACGGTTCACCGCTTCTTTTCCATCCCCAATTCCGTGGTTTTAGCAGGTTGACAGACTTTACCTCCAGCCAACCGGAGGTTTCAACAGATTGGCTTCCCGCTCGACACCTTCGCAGGCCCCCGGAAGGAGGTCGCCACCTCCACCGCGCCCGTCGCCACCATGTCGGCCGACGGAAACGACGCCCCTTTGGCGCTGCGGCCGCAGTTCGCGGTGGGGGAGCGGGTGGAGTACCGCAGCGACACCCACCGGCAGTGGCTCCAGGGTACCGTGCCCGGGGCCTCAGGTGAAGGGAGGAGGTTGAAGGGTTGGAGTCGCCTTTCGACCCTTGAAGATGGGGGTAGCATGGAAACTCTAAAGTGGGGGGAGAGGGGTGGTGGCCCGGACCTGGAGCAAAGGCAGAGTGGGGGCGACAGAGTTTTTTCTTTGTCATTTTGGGGTAACCCCCCCCTTGTGGGGAAGTGAAACCACTCGTCTGCCAGACAGGTGCCTTTGAATTCAGAAATTCAACAAGAGAAGAGGTTGTTTCAACATGAGAGTGGTTTGCCGTAGGCAGCGGCTACGCGGATGAATTACGATTAGAGTGGCTAGGAGGCCCAGATTTGCTCAAAGGGGGACAAACCCCGGCGCTTCCTTTGCGGAAACAGCCCTATGGACACCGCTGGCCCAACATTTTTGGCAGGGGAACAAGCCCTTGCCAAGCCATGGCTCAGCTCCTACAGCCAATACCCCAGCAGAGAGGTTGAAAAGGTTGCACACTGGGCCCTACGTGTTCATCACCATGGGGGGGACGGGGTGTCTTTGGGCATTCTCGAATTCCCGCAGGCAGAGAATTCGCGAGGGCGGAGCGGTGTATGACCTGGACGTGAAGAAAGGACCGCAGTTCAGAGTCGGTTTCTTTTCCGTCTCGGTCTTGTGGGAGGGGGTTACAAATCAAGGGTTCAACTGCAAACACATGCATATATGTATATATGTATGTATGTGTGTATGTAATGTAATGTAATGTAATGTAATGCAATGCACTGTAATGTAATGAATGTAATGTAATGTAATGTAATGGAATGGAATGGAACGAATGGAATGGAATGGAATGGAATGGAATGGAATGGAATGCAATGTAATGTAATGTAATGTAATGTAACGTAACGTAATGTAATGTATGTATGATATGTATGTACATATTTAAAGAGGGGGTTTCCCCTTCTGTCGGAAGACCTCAACTACCAAGCGACTTGGTGCCTTTCTTGTTTAAGAGGCCTTGAACAATCACCAGACAATGGATGGCCATTCTGTGTCCAATCGATATCCACGGGTGGGAGTTCGAACATGAGCCAAGCATTGATGTTGGGTGCGCATCCGTTGAGTTGTTGGTCTGCAGGCGAACCCAAGGGAAGCTACTTTCCAGGGCTTCTACATTTTCAGACAAGCACGTACCATGTGGCCCAATAATCTTTTCTCAAACAAATAATGAAAGCCCGAAATAGTCTATGAGTCCATAGGGCGTGAATTGGGGACCCGAAATGGGGCTGCATGGTGGGGCTTCAACCGCCAGATGCGGAAAAAGCCGACCGAGGAGCGCAGGCCAGCAAGCTGCGAAAGGCACTGGCGCCAGAGGAGAGCTACGAGCGCCGCCGGGCGACGAAAGCGACAAGAGATGGATGTGGCTCAAAATTCAGCAGCTGGGGTTACTCAGATTTTGGTCCATGTTTCCACTTACCAGGCAGGGTTCCATTTGGGTACCGGTTTTTCGAGCCACAGCCAGATGGGTTTGTTTTGGTAAACTGAGCGATTTGGCCAGATTCGTTGTAAAACCTGCGAACGACACGATGTAGGTGGGTCCTTTACAATTCTTATTTCGGGGTTGGGATGTTCAACATATGAAAACCATTGCCAAAACCCGGCAGCAGCAACAGCAACAACGGCACCAGCAACAACAGAACCGCAACCACAACAAAAGCAGCAGCGGTAGAAGCTACGCTTTGCCAGTGGGCAATTCAACCGCCTGTTTGAACCATGATTCAAACCGCACAAACGTTCAACCTCCTTGTGGTTCCCTCAAAACTGGCCAGTGGATGGTTTTTGACCCTTTCAGGCTCGACTTTATGCTTGCCAGGCCCAAACTCGGCTGCGGAGCTTGAAAGGAACCTCAAAAGGCAACACCGGTGCCCTTTGACTTGTGTAACAAAAATCCAACCCGCCACCAAGAACGTGTGGGTGCGTAAGTTGACAAGCCCCTCTTTTGAAGACCCTCAGTTTCTATTCCGTGTCCAGAGGGTTTTGTGGTAGCGTGGAAACCCCACGAAATCCAAGCTACGGAGGGGTACTTCTCTATTTTTGATGGGAAAGCAATCCATTTTAGGGGCATTGTGATCATCAAAGGCCGAATCAATACAAACTGAAGCTGATAACTTGGGGTGCGGCTCAAAATTCTGGACCCAGGGGCCCGCATATTTGGTTGTTGCTGTCTTCTTCCTAGAAACTGGAGGTTGGGAGCTGCTCGACTTGTGAGCTGCAAAAGCGGTGAGAGCAAACAGATCTGTCCCCCCCGACTGCGCGACTAACCCTGCTAAGTGGAAACATGGACCAAACCCCTCGTGTTTAATTGTGAGCCACACCCTGTTGGCTTGGGCCTGTCGAGCTCCAAAAAAAGGGTTGGCACAAAGAAGCTGTGCGGAGCCGGCTGGACGTGGACCATCCAAACCTTGGGTGGAAGGCTCGTAGACGGTGCCAGGAAGTTGGTGTGGAGATCCGCCCTTTTTGGGTAGACCTTGTTACCAGGTGTTGAAAACTGGTCTTTTGATTGATACACAATCGAGACCTGGTTTCTACGTGGACTTCTTTGGGTAAACCCATTTGAGCGCCCGGCAAACCTCCGGAAGACCAATATGTTAAGGGCTGGGCGTGACATACCCAAATATGCAGTCCAGACCGATAGGGTCACAAAAAACCCTACCCGATGTCCTTTTCCTACACAAGAGGTTTGGCACCATTTTTTTCAATCAAACAAGTACCCGGGTTTGGGGTATACCCACTTTTTCCCATTTTCAAGTTTTTTTTAGAGGCAGTTCTATTCGTTTTTGCGACCTGGGCTCAAGCGCTCGGCTAAGGCGAGCCGCGGGAAGTCACCGCGCTCCCGCTGCAGCTGGAGCCGGTGACGGCAGCCAGGCGCGGGTGGGATCCTTGGATGTTTGTGAAAGGGAAATGGGCCGCACCTGGATCCAGCAGTTTGTCGCTCCGCTGCAGGAGTTCCGCCTGGACACATGCAGTGCTTTTGCTGCTGGAGTGTGTCTGTGAAAGGGAAATGGCCATGGGTCAAACTCCAAGCCAAGTTGTCCCCCCAGTGAACATCCCAATCCAACCACTAAAATAGGTTCTAACATGGGTGGTGAATTCACCTACCCCATTTAGGACACCGCCTACCCAAAGTAAAACACCTCAGTTAACACCTAGATAGACCTTATTTGCCCGGTTCCAAAGGTGGTTCCTAAGTAAAGCACCAAAGTTTCAAGAATCAAAGGACAAGGATATGATTGTACAGGAGATGTCAGAAGCAACACAAAGTTTTCATTCAACATGAGAGAAATTGACATTCCACATATGATTAGGTCATATGTCTTTTTAGTGTTTGTCTTCCTATCGATTTCCCCCAGAGAATTGCACGGTTTCTCTTTGTTTATTGTTCATTTCTTTGTTCCTGTTACATCTCAATTTCTTTATAATTTCTGGTCTTGCGTGAGTTTCCTTTTGATAGGTCAACAATGAGCCCTGTGTTTTTTTTGCTCAGTACCCTTCTTCATAAAGGTAAACCCAAAGGGCAAGCATTTTAGGGGATCCCTTCAAAAGAAATACACCGTTTCGACCAATGGCTTTGCGTGAACATGGCGGCTTTTTTTGTTTTCCGCTTTGCCAAAAGAAGGCAAACGGCAAAGCCCATTTAGAGAGGGACGTGAAAGGGAAACCACTGGTTGGGGCTTCTCCCTGTCCATCTTGGTGGCACGGATTTGACCAAAAGCCGAGTGGCTTCGGGCCTGGCGCTTGCCTATCGGGTCTCCTCCAACGGCTAGACCCAAACGCCGTCTGAGAATTTGGGAGATGAGCCCGAAAAACGACAAGACAAACCACAGGGGAGCCTGCAATCTACTCAAGGTCCATAGAGCGTATGCCAATTTTTGACCCTGTCGCATGCCCGAGAAAGCAAGTCAAGTCAGAAAGTCCCACCCTTGATTGGGAGAGTATGACATTTTCACCTCTGCAGCTTTCTTTGGCGGCCCGTGTTTCCGAAGACGGGATGAATGGTCGATTTGCGGGAAGTTCTATCTTTTTTTCTCCATGGCTTTTTCCGGAAACCGCACGGAAGAATCCCATTTCAGCGCCTCACGGGGGGGTCCTGAAGTCTGCTCTATGTACATCCCGACCAGAGAAGGCAAATATTTTCTGGGAGCTGGCCACGTTCAAGTACGATTCAGGGGTGCAAGCTGATCAAAGCACGTCAAGCCGCTTTTTTTTTGTGCCTTAAGAGTGATTCTCTGGGCAAACAGTTGCCCCTGAGATCAGGTACCCCTGAAAAGCGTGAAAGTTGGGAACCCCATGTTTCATACCCATTCACACAAGCCCAGCTACGTTCTGTTGTCGGTTCTGTTGACCCACTTGTCTGGGCAAATTGTAAGGATGCCACTAGGGGTGGATTGCAACTTCGCCCATGAAGCTTTGTTTCATAGGGCTCGGTTTCTCACTTTCGGGCGAGTCGTTTCCCACTGAGAACAGCTCCTTCCCAAATAGAAAAATAATATGGTAAAATAATATGACCTGGAAAGATAAAGTGGTTGATGATAAATGTCAAGCGCTTCAGTCCTCTCCTTTGCATCCTTCCCAATCGCCGCTTCCTTGCGAGCCTGCGGTGAGGCCGAGCCCGCGCCTGGCCCAGGCCCGCGAGGCGCGGGAGGCCCGGGAGGCGCGGGAGGCGCGCGAGGCGCGGGACGCCGCGCAGGAAGCTGCGGGCTCGAAGGGGTCGGAGGCGGCGTGCGAAGGGTCGGCCGGTCACCTGGGCAGAAAGGCGGTGTTTTGGGCATTTTCACCCGGGTTTTGTGAGACAGGACTCTTGGTATGTTTTGCGTTTGTTTGGAGGATGCCCGTTTTGGAAATCAAAAGAAGAACCACGATTTTTGTGGGTCCCCATTCCCAGCCGTTGCCTAGAAAAGCTCCAAGGAGGTTTTGGGGTCAACGGGTCGACAGCAGGTTTCTGCGAGGCATTGGATCTTAGCTGAAACAAATATCTGAAACGAGGGTGGAACGAGATGGAAACTATCCGCTGCGGACTGTGCTTCAGGGCTTCATTTCCCACCCCTCGGCAAGGGATTTAGGGGAGCGCCAGCGTGCTCCCAAGGATGGCTTGGCGGGATTCTCCTCAAAACTTGCCTTTCCACCTCCGGGGCCCTGTTTCCGGCTCCGAACCTGTTCCATTTGCATTGGTTTTGGTTATGCCAAAGGCTCGCCGGGGATCGACACACCAGCGTCCCCTCAACTGGCGGTTTGGATTTGGGGATAACCCCTGGTTCTGGTAGACAAATGGAACACCCCCTTATCCATAAATTTGCGGGGAAACTGACCAACATAGCAACCAAGACAAACCAACCAACCAACCAACCAATCAACCAATCAACCAAACCAAGCCCCGCATGGTTTCACGTCCGAAACCAGTTCCAGGACGAGCTGCGCCTCTCCCCGGCGCGCTCCGCGCGCTCCGCGCGGGAAAGCCGCGAGGGTCCAGCGCGGAACTCGGCGGTGGCGAGGAAGCGAGAGATGGAGCAGACCGAGGTCCAGGCCCGAGCAGTCCTTCCCCGTTCGGGTGTGTCTGTTTTGGGAATCGGACCAGCCAAATGGTGGGTTTTGCTGCTGGTTTCCTTGAAGAAAGGATATTATCCCGAATAGAGACGCATCCATTTCTAGGTGTTGTTCCCCTTCCAAGAATGACACTTCACTGGGATGTCAGGTGGGCCCTGCATCAGCGATTGAAGGATAGCCTATGAACAAGAAAATTTGGCCCAAACACCCGCTGCGGTTGCCAGGATCCGAATGCTTGCAGATCAGGTGGTTTTGCATGCAGCCTTCAAGGTTTGTGGGGTTGGTGCCGCTGGACCTTGAGAAGCCCCATCATTTTCTGCAGAGTCTATGGCGATTCCGATGCCGGGGAGTCCCCAAGTGGGGAAAGGAGGTGTTGTTGAGGACTTCAAGTTGGGCTGACGCCAAGGCGAGAGGGTGTCTGCGGTTTTTGGACCTGTGGCAGAACCCCCCACAGTTAAATGATGTCCACCAAAGTGTTCTTCGAGAGTCATGCCCAAGTGAGACTCTTGAGTCATTAGCGTCGATCGACAGCTGTCCAGGTCAAGCCATATTTGGGCTTAGATGCTCCTCAGCTTGCAATTGAGAGAAGCCCGAGTCGAGGTGTCGATAGATGGCACGTTTCTGGTTGCAGGTTCGCTGAACATGACTTGATCTCATAGAAGCCTGCTCAAGCAGGAAGAAGCAGTGGCAGCTACTTGAAAGCAAATGCTCAACTTCTTTTTTGATGGATTCCCCTTAAGTCGCCGAAAGAGTACTAATCCTTTCCAACCCGGGTGTGGCGAGCGGTTTTGGTCGAGCGAAGTCCTCAAGCCTCAATCCCTGCCCTTCTGGCACCGTTTCGTCCTGCACAAGGGAAGTCGGAGGCTGGAGGCTAGTCATTCTATTGATGGAGTTGATTTCGGGTTGGTTAAGAGTGGATTTAGGGATGGCTGAGGATTGGTTGAGGGTGTATTTGAGCGGGTTTCAACACCTCTCCGTTCATTCCATTACGTGAGCAACCAAACAACCAAACAACCAAATAAACCAAACCAAGCCAACCAAGCCAATCAAGCAATCGGTCCTGCTGCTCACCATGACAAAGCTTTTTTGTTTTTGTTTCTAACAAAATAATCCATAAGTTTGTTTTGTTGAGAAAATTAAGCTAAACAAATGCAGATCAATTGGTGGCCTGACTGACCTGCTGCTCCCCTAAAAGCCCAGCCGAGGAGCAGCAGGTCACCTGGGCAGCCCGCGCGGGGCAGGAGATGGCCTCCCGCGCCGGCGCGGTGACCGTGCGGAGGCGCTTTCGCGCTTTCGCCGGGGGGGCGGAGGGCTGAGGCGCGCGCGGCGAGCGGCGAGGGAAGGGGTGGTCCGAAGCAAAAAGGCCTGGGAGGTGGCCACCGTGTTGGGGTGGAGGTTTTTGATTTTTTGGGTTGTTTGGAGAAGAAGCCTGGGAGTTTTGGGGGTTAGATATTTGGAGAGTTTCAAGTGAGGACCGGCTTGTTGGCTTTGATCTTCCTTGTGGGAGGAAACCCCTTTAAAAGCAACCACCGAACAATGGGTTGCCCCACTTTTTCCCGTGGCCAGCTGGTTTTGCTGGTTTACGGCCCAGGAAAATGGTTTAGATGATGGTCCCTAAAGCAAAACTGCAAATGTTCTTCCTCCGGATGAAATCCATGTCTGTTTGGGGTCTCACATAGACCCAAACAAAGGAGAAAACTCCAGAATTTGGGAGACCCCGTAAACCGACCAAAGGTTGGCTTCTTCTTTCGGCTTCCCCGAAACCCAGCGGAGGATGCTGGACACCACCAAGCAGCTGCTGCAGAACCTGGAGACGGCGCTGATGCTGCGCGCGGGGTTCTTGGCCAACTGCTTCAGCAACTGGCGCCTGGAGGCGCAAGGAGAGATGGAGAGAGAGAGGCCCAGGGGGCCGAGTCTCGTGGGGAACATATTGCCACCCAAACAAGAAACGTGAAGGGAAAGGGAAAGGCTGGCAAAGAACACTCTCCAAGCGTCGGAGTTGGGATCCCCATGTTTTTTTTTTTGCCATGTCGGATCCATGCCGACGTTGAAGCTGTTTCCCCTTTACAACCACCCCAAAAAGGTGATGTCCCATCCGCAGAAGAGCACGATACGGTACGACACAGTGCTCAAGCTTTTTGTGTTGGGGGTACACCTCTCACTAATGCCTCGTCCTGTTTGTTCCTAGTGTTGACCGGATACATCCTGCACCTAAATGAGGACATTCTCGTCGCCAATCTCGCGTTCCCGACTTAACATTGGTTCTTCGAAAGGCACGTCGCCCAACTGCGCAATGGAGAAACATCCTGCATCACCCTTATGCGTCACTGTTTCAAGATGAAGCCAGGGGCACGGGGTCTGCGGTGCAGGATTTCTCCCGTCCACCGTGTCGCCACACCTGGGCATGTGTCAAAGGACCGGGTCCCCAAAATGTGTGTGCAAGCTACTTGTTTCCCTTGAGCGCCGAATGGGTACCCTCAAACCACAGACACAACCCATTTTCCCAGATACTCGCCATAATCATATTTGCTCTCTGGCCATTCTGCCTGCAAAAAGTATAGTCTATTGTACCAGGCCTCATTTTGACACCTTCCCATATTCACCATACCAATTTTCCTTGAGGCTCGCCATTCGCCAGTTCTGTGACCGTCAGGTGCAGCTGTCCAAGCTGGATGCGCGGCACCGGGAGGAGATCCAATGCGCTTGAGACGGGTCAAATTCAGGGAACCCCAAACATGGCTTCGGTTTTCCTTTGGGTTTCCCTTCGAAAATCAACCAAAAAAGGGGATTCCTCCAAAAAGGACCAGTTGGGGGAGGTGCCGAAGGGTACAGCTGACCATGTCATGTCGGGTTTAGGACTACTTACCCCGCATGTCGACTTGGCGTTTTGCCATCGGGAACCCTTCGGTATTGCCAGGTTTCACATGGTCTCCCCGACTGACTAGGGCAACTGGAAGCAGGCAAGGGAGCGCCACGCGAAACATCCAAAAGTCTAAAGCGGGTGATACATCTTAGAGTTGGAATCCATGCCCACCGGACATATGCTGGGCACTCCCAAAAGGAAGCCCATCTTGATTCTAGCCCTTAGCACAGCCATGGCCAGAAACGCAGATTTAAGCTTGTTTCGACTTAGATCATTGTGATTTGAGGACGTGTCAAACTGGGGGGGGGGGGTTGCGCTCCAATAAAGAGTGCCCAGCCTCCAAGCAAGATTGCCCTAGCAGATGCTTAGTTATGCTCCCAGTTTCAGGGGCAAAAACGGAAGGCCTCGTGAAGACAAGTCTCACACTCTTTGTTTTGTTTCGGTTCGGGGTTCGGGGCGTGTTTTCTTGGGGTACTTGGCTGTTCATGAGGCCCACAGATATGTGTCGCACGCTCGATCGTCCGCCTCGACTTTGCCTCCATGGACCTGGAGCCGTGTCGAAGGAGCTGGAGCAGCACCACGACGCGTGGGCGGCCCATTTCCAGAACCACCAGCAGAGCTTCGAGGACGTTGCGGGCGGCGAGAGGGTTTTTCGCAAGTTGGAGAAGCCCAAAAGAAACTTGAGAAAGGAGGGGGGAAACTGGACCAACGCGAAATACGCCAAAAGCGGAAGGCCCAGTTGCTGAGTGGATTCTGCCCGCTTCCGCCTTTTTGTTTGGCTCGGGATCTTCAGAACATGGAATCGACCAACCAAAAAGCGTCATTGGGCAACTGTGAAAAACCTTTGCACACCAATGACAGGCAGCTGCCTTGAACTTACCTGTTGAGCTATTGTCAGCTGACGCATGTGTTTTTGGCCGAAACTCTGCCCATGATTTCGGTGGCCAAACACAGCTCATTTACTATTACCTTTTTTTCCAGGTGTACCTGGGTTTGTTAGCAAGATATGATAATATGGATTCTGGACCCCAGAAATGATGCTTTTGGATGTAGTTCCCCTTTTCGCCAGTCGAGGTTTGCTCAGCAGTGAACGGGAGGATGTGTTTGTACGTTCGTGCACCGAGTTTCATCAGTGGTGGGGTACTGCTGTAGTAGGGTAGCTTTGGATTAATCTGAAGTCAACATTACTGTATACTAGATACATATCTCATTTCCGGACTTCACGGTGACAGATATTTGTGATACCTGTATTCGCCAGCGCAGGAAAGGCTACCCAGCCTCACACAAGATGACACACTTCTAGCCGGATCTCCGGCTCAGTTCATTCAGGGACACTCACCGGGTATGGGTGCAATTTATTCTTGTCTTGCCGATCAGCTCCTATGAGCGCTTTTTGAGGTTTGTTGTCAGAGTTCCTGATTTGTTCATGCTCGATTTGATGGAACCCCATGACTGCTGGGACAATCTTTTATCCGTCCACAGTATGGATTATTTGTAGTTTGCCCAAGGCTTTCCTTGAGCAACCGGAGTGGGTTGTGGTTGGTGTCTAGGTTTGGCCTGCGAAAGGGCCGTTTGCTCTTTCTGTTGCTTGTTTTTGGTGGGGGCCTGGACAGGGCGTTTGTTGCGGAACCGTGGGCTTAGGAGCGAATCTGGTTGTCTTGGGGCTGGGGCGCACTATGGCTCTGTCAATTGTAACGCTCTTGTGTTCAGCTGGTTTTCCGAGAGCTTGTCCGCACAGCCCGAGGCATCAAGAATCAAACATCCCTCTTTTGGTGCCCCTTGGTTGCCAGTTCCCTGGGGGTTTACCTCCGACCCCTAGCCTAGGAGGTGAAGAAGGGAAAAGAGAGGCTCCCTTGCCTAAAGGGAAACTGGATTCGGTCCGACATAGCTTCGGTTTTCCTTTTGGTTTCCCTTGAAACCAACCTACTTGATGAACAAAAACACAAAACCTCCGGCGTACTGTACTCCTGCAAGCTAGGATTGGATCCCAACGAGCGGGCCCACTTGAGGACACTTGGGGCTGGTAGGCTTTATGTTTTTCTTTATTTTTTTTTGGCAGGTACAAAAATTGCACGGACCCCTTCCACCCAAACCGATGGATCTATCGTCGAGTTCGACACCGGGGACACTTCAACAGGAGGAGCTGGCGAAGCACGCGCGGCACGCCATGAGCGCCAAGGAGAAGCGGCGGCAGCAGGCGGAGCTCATCGCCGGGGGCCCCGGGATTGACTCCGCCCTCACCCGGGGCGATAGGTAGGGAAGGACATTTCCGGGTGTTGGGGAATGAACCTAGGGAAAACCATGGTTTTTTTCTTGTTTTTTTGTTCCGGGGTCATTGCAAGACTAGTTCCACCTATGCTTCGGGTGCATCCTTTTTTAGGGGTTCCTCCAGCATGGTGGGTTTTCTTTCGGTTTCCCTTCAAAAAAAGGACACACCCACGCGCTCTTGTACACTTCTGCTTGCTTGCGGGAGGCAACCTGGCTGAGTACCTTTTGGACCATTTACTTATATAGTATATATATATAATGAGTAGGTAGCTAAAGGAGTCACCCATTAAAAATTAGGAAGCAGAATGGCTGGTGACCTACACTGGGATCCACCCGATGCTTAAACAAACCCCGAAGGTAACCACCACTTTCCCTCAGATTTGTGTAGCAAAAGTGGCTGGTGGAGGGCTAGGTGCCAAACTGACCATCGAACCATCGAGTTAGATGGTGTCCACTACCCCCAAAGCTCTGGGGTGTAATGAGATATACAATCACTATAAAGCGACTCTCTGTTTTACCGTGTTTGCCTGGCGGTAGTGGTTTGGAGATAGAGGAAAACGACCTGAAGAGTTTCGACTACAAATGGGGTGGCTGATCAATGGTCAATTTGGGATTCCGGAGTTGGGACTCACGAAACAAGACCACAAAGCCTGGGGCGGAGCCCTATTTTTCCCGAACCCTTTAGGGTTTCCGCACATTTTGACTGTGGCTCATGTGACCATGGACTTACAACCAGACCCGATCCGATCCTTTGACGCTTTGAAGGGCAACTGTAAGGATGTCCTGAACCATTGCGGCCTAACATTAGGGTCAGAAGCAGATTCCAGGTCCCTTTACCCTGTACTTTTCCCCCATTTAGACACACACACACACACACACGCACACACACACACACATATTTTCTGAATGAACCTCAAAAAGGGTACGATGCAGCCGCCGCATGTTTTGTTGTTTGTTAGGCAGCCGTATTTTTGTTTTGTGGGGCCCCCCATTTGACACAACCCCGTATGGATTCCCAGCTGTGGGATGAACCACCAAACCATCTTGGTGTCCTTTTTGGCTCTGAGCTTCAATGGGGAACTTTTGTGAACAGTAGTTGTTGGACATAAATCCTCAAATGATGTCCACCAGAGGATCCCTAATAAAGATTCATGCTTAGATCGCGATCTGTTACACTACTCTCCTCACTTCTGTTTCTGCTGCGACTACACCTTTTGGGCCCGACTGGAGGGAACACCACCATTTTGCGGGTTCCCTATGTCAATTCACGCCAACCCTTTTTCTTGTCCCCCCGATTTTGTCGTGACCATGGATATAGCTGGAAATGGGGTGAGTCCCCGAAAAGCTCAAACACATTGTTGACCCACCCACTTTTGTTGGTCAACTTGTTTGGCTTCCGGGGTTGCCCCTTTCGGACCATGGTCAACACCTACCCTTTAATTGGCCCACCTCTTCGCAACCGGGCGTCCCCTTTGGTCATAGCCTAGCTACGTTTGTTGCTACACGGAAGTACCTGGACAGCCTTTAATGGCTTATTGTCTCCATCAACCTCGGGCGCTTTGCTCAGGTGGACCAATGGGCGGAGGGGGAGAGCAAGGGCCTGAAGCGGTCCATCTACCGCGCCTGGGCCCAGTTCGCCCTGCAGGACGGAAATCGGCACAGGTACCTGGGGGTTGGGCTATGCCGCAACAGTTGACAGCTGGGCTCGAGGACATTCGCTTCCTTGTTGCTAGTTTTGTTTTGTGTATTTCTTTTTGTTTTGTCAATGTAATACTTCCAGCTGGGGAAGCCCGACAACTTTGGACTTGGACCGATTCGAATTTGGAGAAACACCCATTTTGTATGCAAAAAACATGTCTTATCTATTGGATCTCAGTTGGCAGCATAGAAGGCAACCATTTAGGCTTTTAGAGGGTGGTTCCCTTTGGCTACCTACTTCTCTTGGTAAATGGAATCACTGGTATTCTTGGTTCAATCACATGCCACTTGGTTTCTCTCAGGCCACCTACCCCTGCAGCTGGGTGGGGGCAAAGGGACACCGTAAAATGGTTGGCTTCTTTTCAACCTCGCCATGAAAACACAGCCTCGATTCAAGACTTGGGTTTGCCCCCTACCCTACTCCAAATACACTCTTGTGTATGATGTCAACCCCTGACAGAAAAGGAGGTATCTGCCATACAACACCAGGTACTTCCAGACATACCACGAGTATATAAAGTGGGGCGTGCGCATGTTCTTCAGATGACCTGCCCGGGACGCTAGGAGAGGTACCTCAAGCGAGCCGCGGCGAACGTGCACATGGCCATGTTCGGCCGCCGGGACTTGAGTTCTCAGAACAGGAATCGGACCCACCAGAACCAGCTGTTACAAAACACTTGGGTTTGCTGAAAAGAAGGATCTTTGGAACGAATGGGGACGTTTCCCCTGGCCCTAGACCTTCTGGCTAGCCGGGGTTTAGGCTAGCGCTCAAGGCCGTTAAGAGGCCGCACATGCACGGGTCTGTGGCGCAGGAAAGGACCTGGCTGTGTTTCTTTGCTACAGGTTTTGTTCGTGATTGAAGGTATATCCTGATTTCGCTCCAAGCCAACGAAAAGGGGGAAATCCTTAAACTTAAGCAAAGCACCACACCTTGGCCATGAGTGCCGACCTGGACGAATCCCTTTGCTTCGTTTTCACCAGCTGACTCCCTGAGAACCAGCAAGGCTGGCCACCCAATGCTTGCCCGGCTACCAACCACTTACCTCACATACCTGATCGCCCCCTTCAGGACGCTTTGGTGAAAAAGGCCTTCGGTGGGAGATTTCGGGGGGGTGATTCTCTTTTGAGGGCCGGTTTGGTTGAAAAAGGGAAGCCAAGAGAAAACTCAAGCAGATTTTGGGCGTTCCATATGTTGTTTGGAGACAGACACTTCACCAACCCTGTACCCACAACAAAAAGCATCAGTTCATGATGTATTTCTGACGTCCAGCAACGTGTCCATTTCCGCAATCATGTTCTTATCCTTTGAACAAACAATTCCAAGACCGGGGCTCAACAAAAAGGGGCCCCAACAAATGACACTCAGCTCGGGTCGTGTTTTTCTTTGAGAAGAACTCCAGGGTTCGGTGCCATGGAGGTCGACCACTCAATCACGTCAGCCTCGCACCCTTTCAGGAGCCCCCAGATCATCTCCATACCAAAAGGGGCGCCTAGTAGGGGCATCTTTTTTTTCGTTGTTTTTGAGGCTCTGCCGTTTTGTTGGGGCTTGTGTTACAGGGAAACCCTCCGGACAACTCCGCACCCATTTCGGGCGGGTCCTTCGCCCAAATCGATGCGCTCCGATGGACTGGTCGAGTGGGTCGAGGCTGGGTGGAGGGCAAGAGCAAAAGCCTGGCGCACAGCTCCTTCCTCAGCTGGCACCACCTGGCCGTCTCCGAGTCTGCGGCGGGGGACTCGATTCGAGCCGAATCGATCCAGGAGGTGCTCTGGGCCCCTTGTTTTTGGAGGGAGCACCGAATTCGGGGGGGGGGGGGAGACCCTTGTAGTTTTGCTGGGGTGGGGATGCTTTTGCCTCCTTTTTGGAGTTGGTGCCCTTGCTTGGAGTTGGTTTAAAGGGAAACTCGGTTTTCGCGGGGGAGCTTTTTGTTGGTTTTCATCCAGCCCAACAGAAAGCACCGTGCGCATTCATCTTGGCTCCATCTTGTGAGACTGCTGAAACAGGTCAGCTGGACCTGTGTCTAGGGTCCTCATCTTTGGTTTTCACCCATGGCTTTTCCTTTCGAGTTTCCCTTCACCTGGACGGCGTTCTTGAACCTCTGGATGGTTACACAAGGTTGGGTCACAATATCCGGTAGTCTGTGGTCACTTTGGAAGGAGAGATAATTTTGATTACAAATTCCAGGGAGACGGAACCCAAGTTTTCGTGATTGGGAACTTGGCGCATATATGTTGGGAATTTCCTGGCTGTGAGCCAAACCAACCTTCCGGAGACCTCGACTCCCGCCCGGATTGGAGGGTCTTTACCAGTACCACCCCTCGCACTTGAGGGGAGGGGGGAAAAAATGGTAAAAAGGGGGGGCCCGGGGGGTGGCCTGTTGATGGTTGCCTGTTCTGGTTTTTATGTTCATCTCAAATCTGTGTTCCCCCTTATTCGTTTTGAAAAGGGTGTTTTCGGGGAGCTTATTTATCGTTTTCGTTAAGGTAATCATTTGGGTAAATTGTCGCCTTGTTCATTGTTGGGCTGGGGGCCGACATTTCTTTCATTTGAAAGAGGTAGCCCTTTTAGTAGTTATCAAGTTCTGGGGTGTTGGTGGTGTATTTGTTTTGTTAGTGTTTTTCTCACTAATTTTCATTTATAGGTTAAAAGTTCAGTATAATTATAACATATAAGATTTTACATGTTATTATTATATTATGATTATAATTTCAGTTCAGGATAATAATCTAATTGGTTTGTCTTACTTCTTTCATACATCATTTTAAAAATAATATTAACATCTCTCACTGTATTCTGAACATTAAACTTTTTACTTTCAATAAATAATTTGATACTTTCTTTAACATCTTCTCCTTTCTCTTGACTATAACCCAACATCCATAATATATCATCAACCATTTCATATTTTTTCTTACTGATTTTAAGAAACTGTTTAACACAATCGTAAGGTGGTATTTTATTTACAGTTAGAAATATTAAAATATCATCTTCTACATTTCTATTATGTATTCTGTTTATTCCCAACATACATTTGATTAAAAATTGATTATCTCTCCAAGTTTTACATTTTTTACATATGTCTTCTTCACCATCCATTGAATAATTAATAATGTTATTCACTATTTCATTAGGTAAACTCAATTTGTACAATTCCATATTTTCTTTTTTGAAGTGACAACAATCATAGCATTTTTTATCGATATAATTATTGATTCCATCACCGTTCATTTTTCTCTTAATATATAAGGTAATATTTCTTTAAGTAGTTTTGGCTAGGGGGTTGCTGGTCGGCTGGTCTGGGTTTCAGGTTTAACTTAAATGTCTTAACCTTCTTGTTAGATTATAAAACAATGTTCAAGCATATTCTAATTACATATTATGAATAAACAAACATCATATTTCATAATTATTAATTGTATGGATTTCAAATTTGATAAAGAAGTCCAACCTTTCACCACTTTGGTGAAAGCCTTTCACCTCGAGGGTGAAAGGGTGAAAGGGTTCAGGGTGAAATGGCTTCCCCCACTGGAATTTGACACAAAAAGGGCTAGTTTTCACCGCACTAGTGAAAGGAAAAAGGGCTCAGTGGTGAAAGGGTGAAAGAGCAGTCGGTCAGTCCTACACTCGTTGCCACCAGACAGAATCTCACATCAAACCAAACCAACAAATATATCACTAATCAAATCAGTAGGTATCTTATATAAATCCTCCTGTTTATGCTTAACATACCCATCACACCATTCAGATTTTTTACCATACGGGAGTCTTTGGGCGGTTTCCCAATGTTTCCCATTCCTAATTTTCCCACAATCCCCTTTGCATAATAGTCTAGGTTTCCATGATGTTATGTTAGTCCAAAGCCTTGTTCGCTTCCTATAATTCATTCCATATTTACAATAATCCACATCATAGTATTTCAAGCCACTCATGAAGGGTTGTTCCTTCAAAAGTCCAGTTTGAGGGTTCTCTATTATCCAGTATTGACAATTGAAATACCTTATTACTTCCAACGTTTTTAAAACAATACTATTAGCGTAATCTATTTTTCTAACCCCAATTGTTTTAGCTCTGCTGTATTCGGTGCACGGAGGAGATGCCCAAATAAAATTGAAATGGTTTCTGTCAAACTGTTTGTAGTCCCATTCAAGTATATCACAATTAATATCAGCATTTTTCAAATCCAATGATATAACATTATAACCGAGCGACTTTGCTACTTTACCAACTGAAGAAGTACCACTAAATAGTTCTAATAAGTGCATATATTATTAGAACTATTTAGATATTTATATTTTCCTTTTCTACATTATGTTCATTGTCATTTGATTTATATGATTGACATTTCTTAGTCTTTTGATGTCTGCTTAATTTACTTTTGCGACCTACTAATCCACACACTTCGCATGCTACATTCTGCTTGTTTTGTTCAAGAATTTGTTCTCTATTTATTTGGTAATACTCTTTCCTATGTTGTTTATGTTCTTCTTTGTTGTTTTGATACCATTCTTTCATTCCGTTCTTTATTTTCTCTCGGTTAAGTGGGTTATACAGTTCTTTGTATTCTTTCGGTGTTCTACCTGCCACACAACGATTGACACATTCTATATTTTGGATATGATAACCTTCTCGTCTAAGTAGTTGCTCTTTACTATCACACGGGTAGTTTTCAATGAGTTCTATCTTACAATTCTCAACTCCGTATTCGTCAAACAACACTCTAGAATTCGAATGTTTGTTTTGCACGTGCTTTTCATTGAAATAATATTTCTGCCTATGTCTTGCCATCCTTTGGCTTAGTTCCTCACACGTGCTTCCTACATAACACTTTTCATAACCAACATCAACTATTTTGCAAATTTTAGCGTTCATATATCTTTCCATATCTGTTAATATCTTTAATCATCTTTTCTTTAATTCATTTTATCCTGAAATGACCATAGGGTAGAGAAGTAAAGGCATCAAAATAATATCATTTATTTTCAAAATTACTCAGAGATTGCTTAACTTGAGACATTGAGAATAACTGATGGTTGCGACTACGAATAAAATTATATGTTATTTCATGCTTTTTGTTTTGAAATAATGCTTCGTGATAGTTCTGATATGACAGTTCTTTTTTCACCTTGTGTTTTACTACACCTTTTGACTTTTTATGTTCATCATCCTCACCGTGTATTGTAAAAGCATATGACTTTGGTTTGAGAGCTATGAATTTGGTAATTATCTTTGAAGAGCATTCGTCCTTAAACATTCCTAAAACCTTTTTATTAGTTTTGTCAAAGCATGGATGCTCAACAGGATAGTCGCTAAAATCCATGTGTTGCTTTATATCATTGAAATCCTTATAGACATCATCAGTCATTGTTTGAATTACATAACTGTCAGTATCAGTATAAACCAGTTTTATGTTTTCATTATACTTCTTTTTCAATACATCATAGTAAAACTGATACATATGTAATTTGCTTAAATCTAAAATGCTCATTCCCAGGAAAATCGGCTTATCCAATTTCAGCTTCGCTTTAGTTTTTTCAACTCCTACGAGATTTTCATTTATAATAAATCTGTTTTTGAATGTTGGATTATTAACACATTTTTCATATCTTACCTCATTATCAACTAATTCAAAATCCAGATGGTTTCGCTTGTCTTCCATAGTTTTTCCGTACACCGCGTTATTCATTAATTTGAATAAATCTTTCTCAAAATCGCTTTTGGCTTCTTTCCTTTTACCAGTGTCGAAGTCAATCCACGGTTTCAACCATGCCCTCTGTTGAAACTTTATTATCCTATGGACTTTACCCATTTTCATTCCCATTTTCAAATAATACTGTAAAGTCTTGATATGAACCACATATTTTTCTTTATCCTTTAGATTTAATATTCACTTACTTGTTTTCTCGTCCTTGGGACTTTTACCATCATAATATATTTTGAAGACTTGCTTTTGATAATCGGACAGCATATTCACATTTACTTTCATTATTTCAGGAGCTAGTGGATAGTCGGAGTGGAAATCATGCAATGTTTCGGGATATTCCAAATCAACTTCCATAATATAGCCGAACTCATCGTTTTCATTCCATTTTTCAACACTGGGCGTTTTCTTTGCCCACTTGATATTTTTTAGCGGTAACTTCTGGGACATTGCTAAGCCATACAAGTTATTCGCATCCAAGTAACTAATATAATTTGATGGCTTGTTCTCATCATATGCTTCCCCCATGTACTTATTATTTGCCACCGCTAATTTATGACTAACCTGACACATACCACCTCTCATTCCCTTTTCAACCATCTCAAACATTTCCTGGTCATGCAATTGTTCTATTTCAACACCAGTTTTTAGAAGCATCGCGTCCCATGCGAAATTTGGCAACGTATAATAATGAGCGGGGTCTAAACCGTAGTATTCCATACACAAGTCTCTGAAGTTTTCAAATACATCGGTCAATAGTAAAACATCAGTTCTTAAATACAGGTTGTGATACTGTCCGAGTGTTCTAATCCCGAAGTGCTTCCATACTTTCAATGCCCTTTCATAATCTTTATCACTTACATGTTCTTCACTCAATTTACTGTAAAACGCTTCTTTCGGTGGTAAAGCCCTTTGCTTAAATCTTTCAAAATCATCAAAGTAGTCATAGGGATAAATACCCTTATCGGTCAATAAATCCAAATCTTCATCGGTTTTAACATACGGGTTTCTAACGCTGTATCTGAAATTGTTCTTCCAATTCTCACGCTTTTTATCATCCTCATATTTACTCAACTTCACCAACTTATCCAACGAAGACGATAAGAAACTGAAACTGTCCTTGAAACAAAGATTTTTAAAACCAAAGGTTATAAACTTTTCGCTGTTCTGAGCGATACATTCTATTTTAGAATTCTTGTTCAGTTCGTGAGCCTTGTTGATGATTAAGTGGGCATCATAGTTTTTAAGGTTATGAAGAAACACAGGGATTTTATAATATCTCATACTAAATCGTAGATTGCAGTCCTCGTGGGCGCAACCTCTATACTGTCCCGTAAAGTGGCAATGGTCCCAACACTTCTTTTCTCCTTCCTCAAATTTGTTTCCGCAAATGAAGCAGTTAGTGGCATTATTGAAGTCCTCCCAGTCCTCCTCGGTTTCAATACGGTCTTTGACCTCCTTCATTTTCTCAAAAACATCCCATTTCACTTTATGCATTCTTTTTACAAACACATCCATACAATCTTCACCTCTGTATAAGTAAGGCTCACTACTTCCGGTTATAGCATTGACTACATTAATCATAAAACCACACGGACGATGATTTTGATATGATGTAGTTTTAGCTTTTGCCGATTTGCTTTTAACATCAATTGGCACAGTTAAACATTCAAAGTCGGCATAGATTACGAATGGAGCTTTAAGTTTCTTGAAATGGTTTTTGAATGCTATTGTTTCACCTGCTTCTGGCATTTCTATTTTTTGACCCTCAACTGCTAGACATCCCTGTTCTTCGTGTTTCTTTAAAAGTTCTTCTGATTGAAAACCATGAGAGCAGGTTCTACAATGATACTTTTTAACTTTCTTTTTGTTAGTCTGACTACTCATTAACTTATCGTAATTTTTGATATAAGCGTAATGCGATTTAACTTCATCAGTCAATTTAATTAAATCGATTTTGTGTTGTGCTTGTGGGTTGTTGCTTCTTTTGTATAATAAAATAGTTTTACTATTCGTATCGGGGTTTATGTAATAAACATTGACCGATATGTGTTTGTTCTGTTCTTCAAATAGTTCAATCTCATCATTACCTACTGGAAAGTCTATTCCGTCCCATTTGATAAATTTGTCATCTACATATTTCTTATAATGATACATGTCGCAGGGATGGTCTTTTTTGAATAACTCATAAAATCCACATTGAACGGAATATTTAAAATATAAGTCGTCCTCATTTTTAATATTAATACAAGCCTTTTTGTTTGCCACCCAGTCGGGTAATGGAATGAATGATGAACCACGGGTAGGATTGTACCTATCATAACTGATGACTAACTTTTCAACTTGACCAAGAACCAATCCCGACTGAATGTATTCGGTTATTTCAATTTGTGTCTCAATGTCGTGCCCAATGTTGTTTAAGACGGTGTTCAACTCATCGGGATTATGAATATTGTATCTTCTGCTTCTTAACCGCCTTTGAATAAGTTCGTTGTCGGGATTTTTGAATGATAAATAATCGGTTTCCACGATTATTTTCATGTTCGGGTTTCTGTTCAGGAATTCGGCCAGTCGTTGCTTCTGGTATTTTAAGTGAGCAGCGTTTTTTAATCAAATGAAAGGGTTTATATAAAAAGGGAACTGCATGTTGTCCGCGGAGGCAATCCTGGTGGGGGGCGTAGGCTCGCGTAGGCACCTTCGCGTAGGCCATCGGTTTTGCTTCGCGTAGGCATCTCGCGTAGGCAACATTTGGATCTTCACAGTGATGGCTTTTGCCGTGCTCGAAGTTTTGCCTTGTAGTTGCGCTTTGTCCTGTGGATTGGCCCCGAAGCTTCAGAACGCTGCGCACGGGGGAAAGTTGGCACATGCAGCAAAGGCGGTTTGGTGCCCTTTTATGGTTGTCTTTTTGCAAGCAAAACCATGAGGTGCCAGAGTTCCAGGCTTCCTCTCGACGCTGTCCAGAAAGCAACCCAGTGCGCAGGCTTCTTTGAGTCCCTTTGGGCTGTTTGAAAAGGAGAGCAGAGGAGTTACGTTGAAGGTTCGAGTGCTGGGCCATGGGGGTTTGAATCATGCAGCAACGTATTTGAACTAGTTGGAAACATGAGTAAACAACAATGTTACCAGCAGTCTAAAGTTGATTTGGGGAAAGACGCCGGGAAGACCCTCAAGACCAACTTGAACCACGTGTAGCAGATTTTGGAGGGATGTGTGTTTGGCGGTTTCATGGCCGCATCTAACCTCGAGCTGGTGCCCGTAACTTTGATCCAGTAGCTAGGATTCCAAGATGCTAGATGCAGCGCCATGGAAGCTTGAACAGAAGCCACGGTTGTCCGGCGCAGCATGTGGGCAGAACTACTGTGCCTCGGAGGCTTTTGACTCTCGCATGTTTTGTTTGACAAACTGATAGCTGTCCCGTTTTCAAAAAGACTCGTTTACACTTCTGCCACCAACATGGCTGAGGGAAGTTTACAGCGCCCAACGGCAAAAGCTTCTATAGCCTCAAACAAGCGCAGAAGTATTCAAAAGAGATGTCTTTCGGTCCTGTACCAGCATCTAGCCACGCATTTGGCAGGCATTTGCGAGAGCCCGTTTTGCGTGTTCCAATTTGTGTGTGTTTCCGTCTGGTGTAGTGCATGATGAATCAAAGCACAAACAAGGACCCAAAGAGGAGGAAGGGGGAATCAAATGCGGAGCAACCACAGCCGCTGACTGATGCTGCTGTGAATGTTCCACGCGAAGAGAAGGCCGCGGATGCTAGTGTGCCTGACAGTATGGCTTTGGTACCGGCGGACGACGGGGAGATAGTTGCGAGCAACACAGCGGCGCCTTCCGCAGATCCCTTGCTTGCGCCCGCGCGGCAATTTCTAGATTCTCATTTGTTGGTTTTAGCCTTGGTTTTGTGCTTTTGTCGCTGCACCCTAGGCGAGCCAGTCCTCAGCCTCAGAGCAGCCCAAAACACCGGCCAAAAGGACTTTGAAGGAAATCGCCAACGACATGAGCAGCAGCAAGCATCACCGCGCATCCCCGGGCGGAGGTGGAAGCAACGGAAAGAATGAGAAGCGCGCATGCTGTGACATATGCGGCGGAGCACGGACTGAAATGCAGCGTGGGTCGGCATGTGACGTGTGCCTGCGGGTGTTTAGGAAGCAAACGGGCCACCAGAGTGTACAGAAGTGTAAAGGTGATGTCGCCTTAATGCAGGCTGTGGCCGAGGCCTCCCGAAAGCTGCGTGGTGTGGAAGCACCGCGCAGAGGAAGTGCTCGGAAGAACCCAGAGGAGCGTTTGAAACGCGTAGAGGCGTTGCTTTTGATGCTGGTGAAGCACTTGGGCTTGAGCGCTGACTAAGCGCAACAGCCCATCTGCCATGTTTGGGTTGTACAGTGCCTTCACTGTCCAGGGGTTACGGGGTTGTGTCCGGTCTGCAAGCAGACAGCCGAATCACGCTTGGTGTGTGCCGTCAAAAGCTGAATCTGGCGAGAATGGGCTGTTTGGTGGGAAGCAAGATTTCATGCCCAAACTTGTTTTTGAGTGATGTGCATTGTGCTTTTTTGCGGGTGAGGGTTTGGATTAGGAAGGCCCTATGGGGATAGGGGTGGCCCCCTCATGTGAGGAACCAAAAACTACTTGTCATGTTTGTTTGGGGCTTTTATGTAAGGGTGCAAACCTGTCTCCCTTTCAGCCCCCTAACCTGGAATTGTCGCGCTGCAAGTGCTAGGGCTGAGGCTCTGGCGTTAGGTCGAGGTCACACTGAAGCATGCTGCACATTAGGGGTTTCGCATTCGCAACGTGTGGGCTGAAGGTTTTTATCACGCTGAGTGTTGCATGATCCTAGCTAAGGATTTAAGTTTTGGGGCATGAGTCTGGCAAGTAAGCTCAGACTTGTAATCTGGAATCTGTTCGCGGTTTTCGCGTAGGCTCCGCGTAGGCTCCGCGTAGGCTCTGGCGTAGGCTTCGGGGCCGTCGTCTGCATGTTGGCACCTTTGGCCGTCGCAAGCCATCGTTTCGCACATTTGCCAGCCAAGCTCATTCTGTGGTAGTTAGCGTATTCGCGCCTCCATGGCTCGCGCCGCAAAGACCTGGGATGATTTCTCGACAAAGTACAAGCGGGAGCTCGCGGGCGGCGTTGCCGACACCATCATGTCCAAAACAGCGACGGCGGCAGAGGCGACTGCATTTTTGAAGCAGGTGGTCGAGAGAATACAGCGGCAGATTGGGGAGCCTTTGCCTGGGCTGGTCGCCCGTGAGAATGTCCAAGGCGAGAGGGCGGACGTGACCAGCGAGCAGTGCCACGCCTTGCTGGGAACTTTGGGCGAGCTACGCCAGCAACACTCAGGTCACAACAGCCAGCTTCACATTGCCAAGATCAGCGTGCAAGATTTGGACAGAGCGGTGGTGTCAAGCACAATCGCCCAACAAAGTTTGAGCGGGCATGGGTATAGCATTGGAAGGGCGCAGTATCGGAACGTGTCCGGCTCGTCCACGTCTGGCCACCCAGCCACAGTTGGAAGACCGACCAAAGTGAATGACGCTGCTACAATTGCTTTGGCTGGCAGCTTTCTCCAGAAATACGCCAACGACTCTTCAAAAGTGGTTTGTGTCCGGAAGTGCGGTGTGAAGACTTTGGTCTGCGCGAAGTTATTGTCAGCAAGGCTGTGGCGAATCTACAAAAGAGAGGAGGCGCTGAGAGCCGCGATCAGCTTCTCTACCTTCAGACGGATTGCCCGCGCGCACTTCCCCCACATCCGCAAGCCAGGCCGCAAGACTGACATTTGCACCCACTGTCGGGTTTTGAAGCGCCGGGTTGGGCCGAGGGCTTCTGCTGAGTACAAGAAACGACGTGCTCAGATTTCCGAGCACTGTCCCAACTACTTTCACGCCCTGGATTCCGAAGAGAGTTTTGCAGCTTCTACGCGCGCAGGATCGCAAGATGTTGTTCTGCGAGCCCGTCGGTACATTGCGCAGAAGAACAACAGTGCCGAACAAGACCCCCTTCGTCGCAGCATGTCTCGCGCTGCCCGCCTGGCACTGTTTGAGGCAGAGGCGCGTGCTCTGCACAAGTTGGGTGGCCATTGCACACTGCTCGAGGCTTATTCCTGGCACCGTACTACGGCAGATAGGCAAAGCCACTCAACGCAGCAGGTGCTCGAGCAACTTGCGGACTCGGAGGCGTACTTCCACTTCGATTTCAAGGAAAATGTACGTTACCCGATGTCGCGGGAAGAGACGGGGGAAGAGTGGCATGCTCAGAATAAGCTGTCGCTCACGGTGTTTGGGTGCACTGTCTACACCCCAGGCCGACGCAACTGCAATTTCCTTTTGGTATCTGAAGTGCTGGACCATGACTCGCAGATGGCCAAACTGCTGCTCACGCAGATTTTGCTGACTGTGCAGAATAGGCCTACGTTCCAGTGGGAAAAAGTCCAGATGGTCCACTTGGTTTGTGACTGTGGCCCGCACTTTCGCAGTCGGGAAAGCTACGCTTTCTTGTTGCACGACTTACCAAAGCAATGGAATGTTGATGCTGCTTCGCTGCATAGCAACGTTTACCCAAGCCCTTGTAGTTCGCCCAAACGCGTGCAGGTTGTAGTGTTCGTTTGTGTTGAGTCCCACCGCCCAGGTGACCTTGCATTTCCTTGGGGAGCAACATGGCAAAGGGCCAGTGGATCAACTGTTCGGTTGGGGATGCGCTTGGATTGAAGCCTTCCTGCAAAACCGGCCAATTTCTGGCTTGCAAGACCTCTTGGACTGCTACAAGGAGGGCGCCCAAGACATGGTGAATTCCGACCCGCAAGGCCTATCTTTCTACGTTCAAAAGTTCGACCCGGGCGAGCAGCGGCCGCAGCCCAGGAAGTTCTTTCAATGCCCCAACTTCCTCATCACGCGGACGTACTGCTTGAGGGCATGCCGTGCCCGTGGCTACCCGTTTGGAATCAAACTCACCAATCATGTCTTCAGTGACTCTGACGCAACGGAACTCCGACATTGGAGCATCCAAGACAAGCTGCCGCAGGAAATTGACGAAGAAGGATCTGTCTTGCCTCAGACCTGGCGGCGTGGCTTCTGGGTCGGCGAGCGTAGTTGGGAGAACAAAGGGCCTGAGCCCGGGGACATCACCGAGCTTGTGCGGCGACATGCTGCGCAAAAGCGGCTGCCGCCACGAAACCTCCCTGCAGATCTCCACACATGCGCCAGCCTGATCTCGCGGGCGGCTGCCCGCTTGCAGAAGGCCGCTGACAAGAAAAGGCGCCAGTCTGGAGCGCTAGCAGTTAATCCATCCTCGAGCTCTTCGTCCTCCACGTCCTCCTCCTCCTCATCAGACGGCTAAGCAAGCCGAGAGGTGTCAAAAAGGTGTAGTGCCAAAAAGGTGTAGCGCCCAGAGCCGCGCCCGCGTAGGCACTCGCGTAGGCAACCTTTCGTGCGGAGTGCTCGCGTAGGCGCCCCTCGCAGGCCGCGTAGGCTTGCGCAGGCTTTCGCGTAGGCGTGCTGGCGGTGTATAGGGCCCGAACCACCAACAAAAACACTACTCAAGTAGGATAAACCTTTCATCCCCTTTAATCTTATATCACTTACCGAGTAGGTGTTGGCGTATCCCTTGAACGCTTGTTGCTCGTCTGTGATTTTGGACTTGAAACGCTTGACATAATCCTGTAAGGGTCTGCCTCTCGTTAGTTTTAGATAATTAGCACCTTTCATTAAAAGGCCATGCTTTCTATATCCGTCACTCCTCGCCACTTCCTTGAGTTTCGTGTTCAATACGTTTGAAACTGGTTTGTTCTTATCATATCTGTAGGTCTTATCGCCTATTTTGAGTTTTTGTGTTTGCCTCCCTTCTTTTTGTATTAGTTCGCCTTGTTGGCTGTTTAAAATGAAATCTATGATTTTTTTTTTCTGACATGGTAACCAAAATACTATACTCTATATAATATAAGGTATTTTCTCTTTAAGTAGTTTTTCGGGCTGGGGTTAGCTGTTGGAGAAAATGGGTTTCGGGTTGAGAATGAACGCATTAATCTCATTAAGTGTTTTTAATAAGATGAATGATTATTATTTTTTTCATAATGTGCATTGTCGCGAAGCTTGCGAACAAATTTTAGATTTCTTGTGTTTAGATAAATTTGATTTGCTTGATATCGTCCTTCCACAGTCCTCACAAGTGTAAGACTGTTTTAGGTTATTGTTGTAGTAATTCTGGTGGTAGTTCTTCTGGTCGTCCCTCCACCTCACGGGTTGCTCACTGTCATCGCTCGAAGTCTGTTTCTGTTCGCTTATCATCTGTAAGACTAAGTCGTTTTCTGCTTTCATCAGTTCAACCATCATATCAAATTCGTCATTCGTTATTCTCTGTTTACTATTACCGTTAATGAAAATTCCTGTCATTTTACTATATTAGGGCGTTTTGTCTTTAAGTAGTTTTATTTTTTCTTCTTACCCCGGCTACTTTTTGTATTTGTGCTTTCTGGGCTTCTACTCCTGCTTCTTGTTTCCATTTGTTCCCTCGTCCATTCACTACCTCTAGCTATTTCTTGGGGTGAGTTGCTCCTGCTTCTTGTTTCTAATTGTCTTCTATTCATTTGATTACCTCTTGCTCTTTCTTCTGGTGAGTGACTTCTGCTTCTTGCTTCTACCTGACGTTTTGACCAGAATGATGCCCTCGGTTGTTCTTCTTCCTGTTCCCTTGATTGTTCTGATGGTGTGGATGTCTTCTTGTCACGTTTGAATAGTTCAAATACGTTCTTGTCTTCTCCACCTAAAAATATGTTTCTTAACGATTTTATTTCTCGGCTTTCCTCTTTCTTATCTTTTTCGGTTGATGCTGATGACGATGATGATGTTAAATGAAGACTTTGTAAATCTTCCTGCTTTTCATCTTTTGGTTCATCCTTTGGTTCATCTTTTGGTCCTGAAATTGCATTACTATAAATTTCATCAGCAAAATCTTTTGCTATATATCGTGTTGTTTGTGCGTCTGCCTCGTTGTTTTCATATAACTGTGATGTTGGTGCTACTTCATCAAACATATCAGGGAACAATTCGTGTTGAAGAACTTCTTTATCAGTTTGAACCCTAGCATTCAACCGTAGTCTCCTATCGTATTTTGAAAGGTCAAAATCGTCAAAATCTATATTGTTGATTGACAAGTCAATTACCTGTCTTTCGGGGATGATTTCAATTTTTAATCTGTGCGTCATCGCTTCCTTTAGCATTTCTTCAAAAGTAGGGCGTCGGCGTAATCCATAATATTTAACAGTCATATTAAATATTATATATTTTATTAAACTTCCGCAGGTATTTCTTTAACTGAACCATCCATCACGGTTGGACTATCTTCTTTTTCCTTAGGTCGTGGGTGGAAAACTGAGTAATACACTTTATCATTGTAAAACCTTACTAATTTCAATCTGTGTTCCTTCTTGATAAAATCACCATCGCTATTAATTAAAGCATTATATAACTCAGTGAATTCTTCATGAACACTGTCTTTAATCTTTCTAAATCCTTTCAGTTTGTCCATGACTTCTTTCATCTCTTCTGGTCTGCTTGCAAGATAAGCGGGTGTTAGTTCAGACGCTCTTTTCTTAAACTCGTTGTAACCATAAGCGTCTTCTGCTTTTGATTCTACTTCAACAACTGGGTCGTCTTCTCGTTCATCTTCTTCTTCGCCTTCCTCTAATGGTTCTAATTCTGGCATTTCATCAGCGGACACCATTGAATGAACTTCTACACCGGCAGGATATGAACTCTTTGATACAGCACTTGCCATTTCTTCGTGTTGTTGTCTCCAAAGTCTCATTCTTTCAGCAAGTTCTTCTTTCTGTTTCTGTGCTTCCGTTAGTCCTTCTTGAATGAAAGACTGGTGTTGTTTCAGTGTGTCAGCAAGTTTCAGTTCGTCATTAAGTTTAGCTCTTACTCTGTCAGCGTCCGACATTGCTCCTTTCATAACTTCTCCTCTTCGGTCTAGTTCTTGTTTCTTTTGAATGTCCAAGGCTCCTTTATTATCAAACTGACTACCGTATTGGTTTAATCTGTATCTTGTCGCTTTTCTGTCTATCACATTTTCAATTGATGGACGGTTCTCATCTCCTACTAATGTTTCTTTCAATAATTCATCATAAGAAGGTCTCAAATGTAATTGTGATTTCAATGACCCTACTTTTACCGGTCCTACTGTATTCAATCTATTAATTGATTTAATCATAGTATATTAATTATTTAGAAAAATAAATTAATCAGAGATATTCTTAATCATTTCTTCTAAATGCTTCTTTCTTACAGTTAGTTGTTCCTTTGTTTGTATTCCGTCTGGTGACCGTGTGTTGTCTAATATGTTTCTTATTCTGTCTAATTCCTTTCTGTAACTTTCGGTTCTGTTGCTTTCAGCTAAATCATTTCTATACTTTATTAATGCTCCTTGTGATTGTCTCGCTTCCAGCGTTTCCTTCAACTGCTTAAAATAATTCATTCTTGAAGCAACTCCCCATAAATCTGAAACATTATAATGACGTTCTACTTGTGGCGCCCTTTTAAATTCTACATTTCTATGACTTCTCATAAGCATGATTAATATATAATATAATTAGATTATTATTTAAAACATTGATGAAGATAATTTGTTTATTTTTTCTTGTTTATCTTGTTTTTTCTTTTGTTTAAGTTCTTCATAATGTTGGCTTAATAGTTCTGTTGCCGTGGGTTTCTTAATAGTTTCTTTAATCACTTCTTGTTTAATCTCATTCTTAATTTCTTCTTTTACTTCTGGTTGTATCTTTCTAATATTGTTTTGTGGATTGACTGGGAGCATCTCGGTTTTTGCCCCTTTACAATTTTTAGGATGTGAGTGTCTCAAGCTTTTCAATGTCATCTTTTTAGAGCATTGTTCACATTCTACTAATTCAACTTCTTTTTTAGTTCTTGGTAATGCTTTTGCTTTCGCTTTTGGCTCAGGAGTGACTTCTTCTGGTTCTTCATTAACTGTTTCATTTTGTTCAACGACTTCATTATTAACAGGTGCTTCTTCTGTTTTAGTTTCATTATTAACATCTACTACCTCAATACTTGACATATAATATATTCTATATATTTTCTACATGGAAAAATTAAAGAATATATTTAAATAATATCGCTTTTCACAAACAATAATGACAGGGATACATTTACCCCATTTAAATTAATTTCATTTCCTAATGAATTACTAATCCAAAAATCTAATTGTTTAAAGCTTCTATTTGATACATCCAAGTAATCAAGAGGGTTTAATTCTGAATCAAAGACAATTCCCGCGTGTGGTGCTGTGACTGGTACTTTCTTAACAACTGTGCTATCGCCGGTTCTTAAATTTACTTGATTATAATTAGACAATTGAGAAGAATGAATATAAACATTTCTAATGGGTTGAAGATTAACGAAACCAGAAACATAAGGATTATTATATTGATAAACTACCATTTGATAATTTCCTAAAACTTCATTAGCAGATTGCAAGTTATTAGCATCAAAAGTTCCATTCCATATATAATCTACATATGTTAGTTTCATTTGTTCATCAGTTAACACAGCGAACTTTCTATCGGCATAGTTTGAATAAATTGTTATTTTATTAGTTTTCACACTGTAAGTAACTTCATAAGTATTTGAGAAATTAGTATTATCTACAACACCATTTATTTTTGACTTTAATTCTGTCGCTAGTTCTGTGCCAGTATATACTCCTTCGTCCAATTGTAACGCTAAATAATGGACATTTGTGTTATCTTCATCTGGAACTAGTGGAGAAGAATAAAAGTATAATATATTATTTAATCCTGACTGAATCGAATACCACGAGTTAGGTAATGTTACTTCGTGAATGTAGCAATGAACTCCGTTGTCTGTTTGTAATGTTTCCGGCAATTCAACTCTGAAATTCGATGATGAACTGCTAATTCTATGAGCACTGTCAATATAGACCTTCTTCTATGTGAGCATTATTAATTAATTTAGACATTAATTTATAACTTTAATTATATGATTAATAATAAAAAGTTAATTTATGAAATGAAGCATGGGAAAATTAAACATTATCAACCTTATAAGAAAACAAGTAAAATAACTAATGTTATGAAACAAACTGACAACATATTAAATAGTTATTATCCTAATTCAAATTTAACTGATGCACAAGGATTAAGTAGAGCATATGGGAATGGTAAAGGTTTTTATATTGATGGTAATAAAATGTATGTTTCAGGAACATTTGGAAAAGGAACGTTTGGAGGTGCTGTTAATGACATTCTGGCAGATGTAGGACTTCCCTTTAAAATGACTAAATATTCACAACGATATAAAGACACATCAACAGCATTGGATGAAAACAATGAAGTTAAACATCTTATAACACATAGTCTCGGTTCAAGTGTAGGGGCACAGATAACAAAAGATTACCCTGAAAGAGAATTAACTTTAACTACTTATGGAGCGCCGTTTATATCACGAAGGTCTAAAATTACCGATGATTACATTAATTTTAGAAGTATCTTAGACCCTGTCAGTATTGCTGACCGTGGTGCTACAACTGTTTATACTGGCTCATTAAATCCATATACTAACCACGATTACATAACTGGATACGGAGACCAAGGCAAAGATGTTTCAAGAAGTGTTGAACCGGTAACGGAGATAATATAGTTAAATAAGTACTTAAATATATAACTATATAATATTATATATGAATAATCAGTTAAATGAAAACTTGACAGAAATTGAAACAACATATACACCATTAACAATTGAACAAAGATTAATGGATTTATATAGAGATAATAAACGAACATATGTAAAATGCCAATGCGGATGTTATATATTTAGAGGTTTTGAATATTCCAACTGTTATAATTTTATCTTGTTTAAAAGCAACAGTCGCAAATAATACGTTCTTGTTATTAAATGACAACAACAGATGTAATCACACTCAATCAGACATTGACAATATAGTAAAAAGACAAAACATAAATTTATTATCATAATAATATTAATGATACAACATAAGAAATATGACAATGACACAACGGATGATATGATAAAGAATGAAAATAAAAAGTATAAGACAAGTTCATATGAATAAATTATAGAATTAGTAATAGAGAAAGAAAAAGGGAATAATCCAGTTGAAGATAAGATTAAGAAAAAGAAAATGAAAATATTTAAAAATACTAAATCTAATCAAAAGGATTATACGAAATTATTTAATTTAGTTTAAATTATTTCTAAATTAAATTATATATAGCAATGGAAACTTTTAGTGCTGAAGATATTCTAATTGACAACCTCTCATTCAAGTTAAATAAAGGTGCAAGTTATATCAACGACCGTCGTTCAGTCTCGTTTTTCCCTTCTGGAAGTAATATCTACACCCCTTCATCTGGTCAACGTGTGTTGAAAATAGCATTAAATGCTGAAGATAATACTTGGCTTGACCCGCAGAGTGTAATGGTTTATTTCACCGTTGAAAACACTGACTCGTCAGACAATAAACGCTTACGTCCTCTGTCTCCTGCTTATTCCTTTTTTAGAAGAGCAAGACTAATTGCTGGTAATCAACTTGTTGAAGACATTGATTATTACAACCGAAATCATCACATGATGAGTTGCATGATGTCAAAAGGAGCAAGAGACAATGAAGACGCCCAGAGTTTTGGTTATAGATATGATGATGATTTAAACACACGTCGTGCAGTTCCTGCATCGGGTCATATTGGTCCTGCATATGACGCTTACACAATTCCAGGCTTTAACAGAAAAATGGTTGTAGGATTTAAACCGATGCTTGGTTTATTCAATCAATTTAAGTATATCCCGTTAAAAGCGTGTCCTCTTGTTTTAGAACTTGAATTAGTTTCAATTTTTACCGATTGTGTTGTTACAGCGGGTGGGTCGAGGTTTCCAGCAAGTGGCAATGCAGACTCAAGCATTCATACAAATGAGCAGTTCTCAATTAGTAACGCATTCCTTCAAACTGATTTGGTAAGCTTGGACAATGACCTCCACAATAAATATGTTGCTCACCTACTTGATGGGAAAGAATTACCTATTACTTATAATACTTATATTTGTCAATCTAATCAAGTTCCCGATGGTTCGTCATCAATTAACACCACAGTTGTTTGTTCAGTATCTAAACTCGTTGCCGCGTTCATCTCTTTCAGTAAAAGCGGAGTAGGCGATACTCACGTTATGAAAGAATACAACAATTTCTATCGTCCTATGTATTGTTTGAACTACCAAGAAAGTGGATACTACAATCACGACCATGATTTAGAATTTCAACTTCAATTAGGTTCAAAACTATATCCTGAGTATCCTTGCCGTTCATTAACACAAGCATTCTATTATTTACGAAAAGCATTAAATTTACCATTGTTCCATCAACATCATTTATCGGTTGAATATTATGCTTATCGTGTTGATAAGTTTATCTTTGCTATGGATTTCCAAAAGGTTCCGGATTCTTCATATTCTGGAATTAACACGAAAGCTGGGCAACAGCTTTTAATTCGTGTGAAACCTGTTGGAAATATGGTAACAGCAAATATGCCAGATACAATATATATAACGTTAGTGAGTGAACAAATATTATCCATTAGAGACGCCGGAGTGCAGATACTTGATTAAAAATAAGTAAAAATGATAATATTAAAAATAAAAAAATATATTATCATTTTCTACTATTAATATATAATGCCTTCAATAAATTTAACAAACTTTGAGAATATTGTAGCACACACAATTAGCGAAATCAATTCTACAAGCGGGGTAACAAACATTAGAAACATATACGCTAATCAATCAGATATAATTGATTTACTCAACAATAAAGCAGACCAAGTAGATACTTACACAAAAGCACAGATTGACGCTAATTTTTATGATATAACTCAATCATACAATAAGACGGAAGTTAATGTATTATCAAATAATATTAGTTCAAATACATTTTTAATAGGTAATCTGACAATAACTCCAAATACAAACTTTAATAGCATCAGTTCTAATACACATTTAATAAGCAATTTAAATTCTACTACGACAAGCAATTTTAATAATATTAGTTCCAATACACATTTAATAAGCAATTTAAATTCTACTACGACAAGTAATTTTAATAATATTAGTTCCAATACAAATTTAATAACAGGATTAAATAGTACAGTAAATTCACATATTTCAGCCATATCAGATTTACAGAATGGAGGTTCACTTAACGAAGCAGATTATTATAATAAAATAACGACTAATAATTTATTATCAGAAAAATTAAATACATCAGTTTTAAATAATACATTAATACATAATATAACAACTACTTCAACTTTCAAAATAGCAGAATTTGGAAATTGTAATTATTATCATGAATTATACAATAATTATATTGATACTTATGTTTATGGAAGTTTAACAGGCGCGACAATGTTTTTAAATCAGCGTGGTTTTGGAGATGTAGAAATTAATAATTCTTCAACTTTTCAAAATGATAAAATAATATTAAATCATAATACTACAATATTAAGTAATTTACAAGTATCTGGTTTATTTTCGTGTTCGTCTATTTTAGATATAGCAGGTTCTGATGCTAGATATATTTTACAATCAGATGGATTAAGTGGATTAATAACAGGAAATACAAATACTATTAATTCAATAATTACAAATGACAGCGCGCAAGATACAACAATAAGTCAAAAATTAGACAAAGTTAATACAACTGCACAAACAGTAAACTCTCCATTAATACTTAGTTTAACAGATAATACTAATCCAATTTTTAGAATTCAAGATGCTGTAAGTAATCAACGTTTAGAATTTAAAAGAGGTTGTCAGTTGGACTCTGATCAAGGACTAACAGGTGCTACGCCTTATAGATTATGGTTAGGATGGAATACAGGAGATGTTATTATTGGAAGACCTAATAATGCTTCAAGAATTACGATTAACGGCAATGTTCATACTTCGTATAATTTTGCTCAAGCACACGGAACATCATATTTCGAAGGTGCTGTTTATATGAAAGGAAATCTATTTACAAATAATGATTTTTCAACGGATATTAAAACAAAAATAGATAATATCAATACTTCAATAAATGGATTAGAACCATACTTAGAAACATATACACCAGATGCAATAGAAGGTTTTTATATACATCATCCTAATTTTGTTGCTGTCAGTGTTGGTGATATTACTAATGCCAGTAACCAATGTATGATGTGTGATTCATTAGTTAACAAAACAATTTTTAGTAAGCCTATTGATGTGTTAGGTAATATTTATACAAATGCTGATGTTAATTGTGATAATGTTAATATCGATACTAACGGTAAATTAACAATTGATACAAACTGTGAATTATATAGATATGTTAGTGCTTTTTCATCTTTTGATATGAGAAATACCGATGCTAATTCTTCAATTAGATGTATTTGTGGAGACCCCGCTGTTCAGTCTAACATAGTCGGGGCAGTTAATATTACTAGCGGATGGACTTTTAATACTGCTACTGCTGATTTTATGGGTAATTTATTTGCTGATGATGTGTATGTTAAAACTAATGGAGCATTAAGAAGCAATCATATAGCGCCTCATGGTGGAACATTAGTGACCGTTGATACTAACTTAGCAGTTCAAAATTCTTATTTGGCAACTAATACAATTCAATCATTCGATTTAACAACGGTTTCATTTTTTAATAATATTTCAATGACTACTGGAACTGATATTAAAATGGGAACATCGGAAATATCGACCTATCACGATGGGACTAATCTATCAACATTTGATATAATATTTAAAACATCAAATACTGCATTCAGAATAGCAGATAGTTCAACTACACCTTCAGTTTTATTTTCTATTGATAAGACATTTGGAACAACAGTAAATACTGAAAGTTTTACAAATAATGCTCCATCAACTTTTAATGAAAGTGTAACAGTTGTTAATACACAAACATTATTTGTTAATGATATTCAAGATGCTTCAGGTGATGCTATTGATATTACTGCTGGAACTGTAACTATAAATGGAAGTCTAATAGATAATTCTGATGCAAGATTAACATATGATGTAGATTTACTTAAAAGTAATTGTATTAGTATGATTAAGAAATTCAACCCTAAAAAAATCAAAAGAAAAGATAGAGACGATAAGGATGCAATCCACATAGGTTATATTGCTGATGATTTATTAAAAGCAGTTCCAAAAGAAATTAGTAATGTAGTTCATAGCAGTCGCGAATATTTAGGTATTGAATATACAAAAGTACCAATATTATTACATAAAGCTTTACTGGAAGTAATAGATAAAGTTGAAAAAATAGAAAGAGAAATTAAAGAATTGAAAAAAGAAAATTCTAAATAATAATATATAATGGGTAATTCAAATAGTAATGTTGAAACTTCAAGTATTGACAAAATCAATGATATTGATGTAGAACAATTAGATTTAAGTAATATTGACAAGTTACAGTTGAAAGCAATTAAGCAAATGAGTGAAAGATTAGAAAAACTGGAGAAAGTAAAATGTGACAAATTAATATATAAATTACCAGCGTTGAATTTGTGTAGTTATAGTTTGTTCTGAATTAATAATATAAAACGTTATTACCATTATTAATTAAAAAATATGAATAACATTTACTAATAAAACTTTGTCTTTCATTATTGATGACTTTAATAGTTATTTTTTCACTTGTAATGAAATAAAATTATCCATATTACGGCTATACACTAAATTAGTTTCATAAAGGTCTTTATTAAGAAAATAATAAATATCAAATAAATTATTTGATGTTAAAGTACGATTACGAACATGATTCAAACAAGTAAATGAGGTAGATGTAACAAATATATCATATTCAATTAATAATTTTAATGGTTTATGTTTTTGATGTAATTTATCTAACTCACTTAAGTCAAAAATATATGATATGCCGTTATTGATAATATTTTTCATATTGATATTATCAATTTCAATATATTGTGTATTCTTTAATTTGTAAGACTTATACACTGGCTTAAATTTATTGATATAATTTTAAATAATATTATTGTTTTTTATTTTTAATAATCTAACATCACCTAATTTATAAGATAATACAAGGTTTTTATTGTCTAATGGTAAATCATAAAATAACATAATATATTTAAATCTGTATTTTATTTTAAATGCTTTTTCAAATCGAACATAAAACATATTATTAACATCTTTGGAATTCATATTAACATAAAAGAAGGAGTATGGCTTATCATCTACCGCTTTATGATACATATTTAACAGTTGCTCTTTATCAACGATGGCGGAGTTTTCCTCAATGAATGACATTAACTCTGATACATTCTTTAACTTGAAGATATACAACGAACTTGAATTCAACCTAATGATTGGAGCAAGGACACGATATTTTTGAACACATAAACAAAAACTAATGGCATCGTGTCTACCTCTCGTTGCCAGTCCATGCAATAACTTACTATATCTAACAAATTTAGGGTCGTCTGCAAAATCATCAACAATGATTAAAATTGAATGTAGTTTCTTCATCTTCTGTTCTTTCATATAATGAATTCTCTTTCTTTGTGTGTTAATTATTTCTTCCAGTTCTTCAGGTTGGTAGGTGTCATAATATAACTTTTCTTTTTCATCATCAACCTTCATATTATCTTTTTGATATTTCTTGACTTCAACAAAGGTAGGGTCATTATGAACCGACGGGCTAAAAATGAATATACGGGCGAAGCAGTCCCTATAAACATTTAGGATAAGGTTTTGGATTAAAACTGTTTTGCCACCCGTTGATGAAGCAACAACAATTGAGCGAAAAGGTAGTTTTGGTACATGTTCATATTTAGATTGTTTGAAATCGTAATCAGTTATATTTATTGGTTTTATTATTGGAACATCAGACATAATAAAATAATATTAAAGTTATTTAGAAAATATTTTATATTTATTATTTTATATGAATAGAAGTTATTCAGATTATATTGATATAATAGATAAATTAGAAAATATAGACCAAGTTGTTATAACTGATAATAGATTGAAAAAAGTATGCTATTTTGTTTTAGAATTAATTACGTTTGTGATACAATATATTAAAAATATAAATATTAATATAGATGGGAAGAAAGAAAAAGAATAAGACTGAACCAGTTGTTTCTTCAACTGATGAAGAAATTGTTAAAGAAACATCAGTTATTGAGTTTGCTTGTCCAATGTGTAAAAAAATCTTAGAAATGAAAAATGAATTAGAAAAACAAAAGAAAGGAAACTGTAAATGTTCGTGTATTCCAACCAGTTTCAAAATAAGTAAGAATGATAAGAAAATGAATATTGATAAAACTAAAGACAGTATCAACTTAGAAACAGATGTTCATAATATTGCTATTCGCTTTGGGAGGGGAGTTACTCCATCAGATAATGGTGATAAGGAAACTCAAGAAACTGTTAAACAAATAATGAAAAATTAGTATTTAAAAAATAGATTTAACATAATTGCAACATTTAGTTTTAAAAGTTTAGTTTAATAATATAGTATATATGGAAGAACATTTAGCGACCATTGACAGTAGTTTAGAGTTGTTGTTTCCAAGATTAGAACAAGTGTTGGAGCAAAATGAAAACATACTGAACATCTTAAAGAGCATGAATATTAAACCTACATATAATAACAATAACAATTACCAAGAAAAAGAAGTAGATAGAGACAGTAGCGAATACAAAAATAAACGAAACATTTATGTTAAAAAACTGAATGAAAAAATCATAAAAGAACCTAAACAATCAAGTCTGGATTACTATCAAGTCAAGTATAAAGAAGATACCAAGAAATACGTTTAATCATTAACTAACAAAATTTCGTGTCTCAAAAGCGGTTTGTTTATTCCTGCTACTTTGTAAGTTTTATTACCCATAATATCATATTCAATTTTATCAATATTGAATATTTTATTAGACCATTTAGAGTTATACTCCTTTCTGTCGGTGTAATTACCCCTTTTCTTTTGGAACACTTTTACCTTGTCGTTCTCCTCTATTTTGGGATACTTTCTTTTGTTTTTTTCTCGTAGTTTAAGATTGACCTTTACATTTATTTCATTGTCGTCCTTGTGTGCTTCAGACGGTGCCATCCTTGTTGATGAGTGAGATGTGCTGTTATACTGTTTCAATGCTTGCGTTAGGGCGTCGGTCCATTTCATGTTGTTAAACCTAACTCTATCGTGAATTTTGTTTTTCATCGTTCTAATAAAACGCTCGGCCACATTTGCGTGGGTCTTCGTGACGATGTGGTTTATTCCTTCACTGTTGAAGAAATCCTGAACTTGATTTTTAGTTGCAAACGCTCCGTCGTCATCAGAATACACGGACATCGGATAACCCATCTTTTTAAAGCTTGCTCTCAACGCCTTCAAAACGTGCTCTCCGTCTCTTTCCTCCATCGGTATTACATCTGCTAATTTACTGAAGATGTCAATCACGACTAAAGCATACTGTGGAACGTTCTTGTCTTTTGCTAAAGGTGACATATGCATTATGTCTATTTGATATTCATATCGTGCGAATGGAGCGGTATAGGAATTAGTACCTCTATAATTTTTGATTTGTTTATTTGGTTGTTTCTTTAAGAAAGACTTTACATCGTCTAATGTTATTGTTGGGTCTTCTTCCTTTGCCTTCTTGTGTGTCGCTTGTGTGCTTCCGAAACCCTCGTCTAAGTCGTAATAGATGTTGCTGATTATTTGGTCTTTTGTTAATCTCGCCATTATATTAAATTGTTAGAAAATATTTTTTCAATATAAAGCCCCACCCCTTAACATAAAATAAAAAACTACTTAAAGAAATATTAACTTATTATATTAAGTGAAAATTATGGCTGAAATAAGATTAGAGGACTTGAATTTAGAAAATGTCGGAGTGATTGATGACTTATCAAACTGGACGCTATCAGACGAAGAAGATGATGATAATGACAGTTATAAAAAGGAATTAGATGAAGAGTTAAACAAAATAAAGCATTTCATCAAAAGACACCCTTTGCCACCAGTTGATGAAAACGAAGAATTCTGGAAAGATGTCATTAGCAGGTTTAGGGATAATAGCGGATTAAACTTGATGGCGATATACTCATTTGTTAGGTTTGACATCATGAAAGAAATGTATGAAAACCTAACAGATGAAGACATCATAAAAGACTGTGGTAAAAAGTTAAACCGAGATGGACAGTTTAATGCTATGATTATTAATCACTATATCTTATCAGGAGCGATACGGAAACTAAACACAGAAGACAGTCTAGTAGATGGTCAGATGCGAATTATTGAATTCTGGTGGGATGGAATAGGTGGATGGAAAGCGTGAGTGATTTAGTTTAATGATATTATTCAATTATAATATGATTAAACCTAGTGTTTATATTAAACTGTTAGAAAATATTTTTTTCAATATAAACCCCGCCCCTCAACATAGAATAAAAAACTACTTAAAGACAAATGGATATATATAGTAAGAGAAAAACATGTCACTATTTAATTATGATAATTGTCCTTGTAAAAATAAAAAAATGTAAGTCTGTCGTAGCACTAGCTAATATTTTACCTGTTGATGTTTGTAATCTTATAGGTGGTTATGTTAGAGTAACATGTTTTGATTGCTGGTATTTGATGGGTGAAGAAGAACATTTTATGAGAGATAAAGACATTCCTGAAGAAGGACTGGAAAAAGCAGAACTTCAATTACAAGTTATTAAACTAATGCAAAATAATGTTTTTACACTACTAGCAGAAAACCAATATAGTATAAAAATAAGACATTACAGAAAACACATTGACCGAGTATTTGACATACAAGAAGTTAAAGAACGGTTTAAAAATAGAAAAATGTATTATCAAGCATTAAAATCATACTGTAAGAATAATGAAAATGAAGTTTGTATCATTTTAAGAAAATGTCTTGACATTGAAGCTTTAAAAAAAATAAACGTTGTGGGTTTAGCTTTCCAAACCTAAACAGTTGGTGGTCATATAGAAATAACAATTATTGTATGAGATATATTCTTAGCGAATTAATTGAAATTTACACAGACCAATTAATAAAAGGATACGAGCATTATTATTGCGAGTATAGTATGAGTTGTTATAGTGGTTGTATCGCTGGTGAGATTGAATACGGGTAAAATTAACTTTTGTTTATTAATATTATTATCTTATAATATGATTAAACATTGTTTTATAATCTAACAAGAAGGTTAAGACATTTAAATTAAACCTGAAACCCAGACCAGCCGACCAGCAACCCCTAGCCAAAACTACTTAAAGAGAAAAAACCTTATATATAAAGAGAAAAAATGAGTGAGGGTAAAATGTCAGAGAATAATTTTATGGTTGAGAATTGTGCTAGCTTACCTATGGAAGCATTGTTAAACATCGCTTCTTATATGTTTGGCAATGAAGGGTGGCAAAGACTAAAACAGTGTAAAGCATTAAGGGTCTTACAAAGGAAATGGAAACCGTCTATTTTTGAACGAGAAGGAGAAAGTAGATATTATGTGTTGATTAGCAATATATGTTTGAAAGGTGATAAAGCACTTTCATATGCGTTGAAACCACCAAAAGAATTATTAAGAATGGTGAAGTATGATGAAGAAATAAAGGTTGGAATAGAAATTAGTTCGAAAATTATGTATAAGAATAATATTTGCAACTGTAGTTATTATGCATCAAGCAAACAGAACAAGATAACAAGTAGAGCGTCATTACAATTTCATATTGAAAAACTAGTTGAAGAAATAAAGCAGACTATGAAACGAAACGAAATCATTACTATAGAACATATTACATTTGAAATTTATACATAACAGAAACAATGATTTCATGGCTTTATCATAATATTTAATTATAATATGATTAAACATTGTTTTATAATCTAACAAGAAGGTTAAGACATTTAAATTAAACCTGAAACCCAGACCAGCCGACCAGCAACCCCTAGCCAAAACTACTTAAAGAGAAAAAACCTTATATATAAAGAGAAAAAATGAGTGAGGGTAAAATGTCAGAGAATAATTTTATGGTTGAGAATTGTGCTAGCTTACCTATGGAAGCATTGTTAAACATCGCTTCTTATATGAATGGCAATGAAGGGTGGCAAAGACTAAAACAGTGTAAAGCATTAAGGGTCTTACAAAGGAAATGGAAACCGTCTATTTTTGAACGAGAAGGAGAAAGTAGATATTATGTGTTGATTAGCAATATATGTTTGAAAGGTGATAAAGCACTTTCATATGCGTTGAAACCACCAAAAGAATTATTAAGAATGGTGAAGTATGATGAAGAAATAAAGGTTGGAATAGAAATTAGTTCGAAAATTATGTATAAGAATAATATTTGCAACTGTAGTTATTATGCATCAAGCAAACAGAACAAGATAACAAGTAGAGCGTCATTACAATTTCATATTGAAAAAATAGTTGAAGAAATAAAGCAGACTATGAAACGAAACGAAATCATTACTATAGAACATATTACATTTGAAATTTATACATAACAGAAACAATGATTTCATGGCTTTATCATAATATTTAATTATAATATGATTAAACATTGTTTTATAATCTAACAAGAAGGTTAAGACATTTAAATTAAACCTGAAACCCAGACCAACCGACCAGCAACCCCTAGCCAAAACTACTTAAAGAAATATTACCTTATATATTAAGAGAAAAATGAACGGTGATGGAATCAATAATTATATCGATAAAAAATGCTATGATTGTTGTCACTTCAAAAAAGAAAATATGGAATTGTATAAATTGAGTTTACCTAATGAAATAGTGAATAATATTATTAATTATTCAATGGATGGTGAAGAAGACATATGTAAAAATTGTAAAACTTGGAGAGATAATCAATTTTTAATCAAATGTCTGTTGGGAATAAAAAGAATACATAATAGAAATGTAGAAGATGATATTTTAATATTTCTAACTGTAAATAAAATACCACCTTACGATTGTGTTAAACAGTTTCTTAAAATCAGTAAGAGAAAGTATGAAATGATTGATGATATATTATGGATGTTGGGTTATAGTCAAGAGAAAGGAGAAGATGTTAAAGACCATATCAAATTATTTATTGAAAGTAAAAAGTTTAATGTTCAGAATACAGTGAGAGATGTTAATATTATTTTTAAAATGATGTATGAAAGAAGTAAGACAAACCAATTAGATTATTATCCTGAACTGAAATTATAATCATAATATAATAATAACATGTAAAATCTTATATGTTATAATTATACTGAACTTTTAACCTATAAATGAAAATTAGTGAGAAAAACACTAACAAAACAAATACACCACCAACACCCCAGAACTTGATAACTAGAACTTGATAACTACTAAAAGGGCTACCTCTTTCAAATGAAAAAAATGTCGGCCCCCAGCCCAACAATGAACAAGGCGACAATTTACCCAAATGATTACCTTAACGAAAACGATAAATAAGCTCCCCGAAAACACCCTTTTCAAAACGAATAAGGGGGAACACAGATTTGAGATGAACATAAAAACCAGAACAGGCAACCATCAACAGGCCACCCCCCGGGCCCCCCCTTTTTACCATTTTTTGGGGGGCGGTGGAGGGCGGACTGAAACAGGCTACATCACCACCACATGTGGCTCGGTGAAAATAAATAGTGGTCCATGTTTCATTGGGAGGGACATCATGTCCTGAAAATAACCCCATAGTATGATTGACCCTGGCTCGCACAACCATGATGCAGAAGGGTTGTGTAAAATGGAACATGGGGTATGCCACCGGATACATTTGTATGTTTTTATGTTTGTACAGGTCGGCATCGCCATTAGAAAGGTGACATATCTGCAGGGTTATCCGTACATATTCTTCTGGCTGCCGCGCACCCGGAAGGTGCGAAGGAAGGAGGAGGAGATGCAGAAGCTAAAGGGCGCCTACGACAAGGATCAGGCCGAAGCATCGCTTATGTATATAATCTATGTCTCTATACATATATATATATATATTATATATATATATTACGCAGACATGGAGCCTGACGATGACCTGCACTCTTTTTCTTAAGAGGAATCGTCTTGTTTTGGAATATATCGCTCTTTGCTGTGGAGTCTTTTCGTTTTCCATCTCATTTGGGAAGACCATTCTAGTTGAAAACACGTTTGGAACGGTTTGGACCTGGTCTTGGTAAAGGGTACATACCCTGAGATTCCAATCATTAAAACAAGGGGGTTGATAGAACCACCATTGTTTTGCCTGTTCAGGTTTCCTTTTAAACCAGCCCAAACAGCGGTTCCCCAAAATGGCGCACCTTCGGCGGCCAAGAGAAGGGGATCCGCCAGGCTGCCAAGGACGCGGAGTTCGCTCGCAAGCTCCGCGAGATCGAGAGCCGCCGGGCCGACCCGAGGTTGGTGTAAAAGGGTACCCTCCCTCCCACGTTGCCATGGCACCTCACAGGGAGTTCCAAGAGGAAACTGATCTTCCAGGTAATTACCCTCCCACAGGTGCATAGTGGGAGGAAGGGCAACCCCAAAATGAATCCCTGACAAATGGAAAGGACGAAAACCCGCGATCCAATTCCCGGTGGTTTGATTTTGATACCCGTGTGGTGTGCGTCTGTATTTGTTTGGAGGTAAAGGGAAGCCAAAGGGGAAACCGAAGGGCAACCACTTTTTTCCGGGTTTCCTCGAACAAAAAACAACAGCGCCATGCTTGTTTTGGGGTCCCTAAAGTCCACGCTTGAAACAGTGGGGCTCAGCACTGCCCCTGCCTTTTCAGTTTGAAGGGTGACCGATTTGCTGGAACAACAAAGCCACATGTTGTCCGGTCCCCTTGGAAAGGGAAAGGGTTTAACAAGATTGATTTACGATCTTTCAACATCTTTTTTGGTCCTTTTGCCCTCTACGCCTTGCCAGGTTTCCTTTTCGGCGGCCTTGGCCAAGCCTCTGGTGTTGTGCCGCCTGCGCGGAGCGCGGAGCCGAGGCCAGCGCAAGGACCGCACCAGCTCAGTGGAGGCGGTCATGGCCAACTGGGCCAAGGGCAAGTCCAAGGCGGGGAGCGGGAAGCGACCTGGGACCGCGGGGCCGCGGTCGTGCGATGGGGCGGTGGGGTGCCTCTGCTACAAACTCACCAGATGGGACCAACCCCCCACCCCCCCACCCCCAATTTTGCCGAAATCGCACCATGTCCCACCATTTCGGGTCACGAAGCCGCAACTACGGGTCCCGAAAAATAAAGGTCATGTCCATATGGGCGCGTATTTTTTTGGGTGAGAATACAACTTTTTGTGATTTTAAGGGGTTCCAACAGGATAGCCCGCCCACTTGGGGGGTCCGATCCCTAGAACAAGTACACCCCTCCTTGGCTCGCAGGTTCGGCGGGTGAAGGTCTCCTGGGAGCAACCAAAACCGCATCCCGAAGAAGCAAATGTCTGTAGAACGTTTGGTTCCTACCTGGTTTCATATTGTAGGGTTAGCTTGGTTAAGAATAGACGGCACTGGTTTAGGGGGTTTTTGTTCCATTCACCAGGGCCATCTATTTCTCCAAAAGGCCACCTATGTAGATGCTCGTGTCCTTTTTTCGGTGGCTTTTGAAGGAAAAAAACAAGGGGGTGAGTATTTCTGAAACAGACCCGTATAAGGTCCATTCAAACCTTCTGAAAGGTAAGGGCTGTTCGGGGGAAGTGCAAATGTGTGTGTGTCCTTTTTGCCCCTTTTCCAATCATTTTGGGGGGTCCCCTCATTTATAGAGACCAGCCCAAATGAGCCACAATCAAAATCAAGGTAGTTGAAGGTTGGTAGGGGGCAGTCCTGAATTCTGCTAGGCAGACTCCTTTGATACCAGGTTTTGTAGATGGTTTCCCCTCTTTTCTTTCAAGTTTTCTAAACATTTGCCTTGGTCAGAACACCTTAAAGCTCTGTTTTTGAGATTGTCTGATTGTCAATGTTCGCATTCCTGGATATTATCGCGCCCAGTAAAATGTCGAGTTTCGATCCATCTTGGTTAGCGAACAAGCGTCCATGGGGCTTGGTCGCAGATGCACGGTTCGTTCAACATTGGGAAGACATGCTGATCTGGCAGCCCTCCATAGATTGGAGAGGAACGCCAAAAACCCTTCCTATGCTTGTGAAGGGCGCCCAAAAAAAATCCTCCCGCCAGGGGCCTCTTGACGCCTGTTGCCTAATAAGATCCATTCGGGTCTATTCCGGGCCCCTGTACCAGAAAACATGGCAGGGGAAGGATTCCCGTGTATTCCCTTGTTCGGAATGAAAGACCCAGACACAAGTGTACCTTGGTTTGGTTTCCTTGAGTTTTCCTATGCACTGAATTTCTCTACCCGGGCTCTTTAGAGAAACCCTGTTGGCGCTTTTGAGTTCGACATGGTTTTTGTCGATTTGTACTGCTGCCAGGGAACGCAGCAGCTTTGCTGGAAGCACTGGTCTCTGTGGGCCAAGGCGAGGTTTGGGCAGAGAGTTTGAGGCGCTTTGGCTGCCTCCAACCCCGAGCGAGGCCTGTCTTCTCCAGCAGGAAGTATCCGAAGGAATAACCCAAATTCTGATGCTGAACAAACCATGGTGTTTGGAGTTCCATGTTGATCACTTGTCCAGGTCCATTTTAGGTTTCAACAGATTGGTGATGTTTTCGATTTGGATAGGCAGGCCGAGGCTTTGCGATCAAAAGGCTGTGAGGCACTGTCGAGCTTGCGTATCGCGCTCTGCAGATTAACATGGAACCCAAAAAGAGGGCCCTCAAAGGAGGTTCCAAAGAAGATTGCTTTGGGAATTTCAGGTTCACTTGAGGCTGCTTTTACACACGCATTGAATCGACCGAAAACTGTGAGCTGTATGATTTGAGCATGTATGAGCTACGGCATAGAAACAAATTTCTGGGGACAGCGGACGCAATTGGGCGCATTTATAGGAGTCAGTTGTAGCATTAAACAGGAAGGGACGGTACATCGCCAGAATAAATCCAGCGCTGCTTTGCGCAAAGGGAGCCCACCGCTTTCCCCGGTTTTCCCCCCTTTTTTCTGACCCCGAGGTCGCATGGTCGCATCCGGATTTGACCTCGGCATTTAAGCCAATGTCTGGTGGCAACGGACGCAATTGGATAGGAGTCAGCTTTAGGAGTCAGTTTATCGGAGTCAGCCGCGGCGAAGCTCTCGAGGAGCAGGGCCGAAGGTTGCGGCGCCACGAGGGCATTCAGCTGCAGCTGCGGCGCTGGGCGGAGGGCGATGCCCGGGGCCTCCTCCATGGAGCGCTCGGGGGGTGGTGAGGCCTCCAGTGGAGGTCGCGTGGTTTTGGTCGACCCCCCAAACTCTCTGGGGCAAGTGGGAGATTGGGTTGTTTCTTGGAGTTTATGCGTATTGGTTCGCAAAAGGGAAGGGATTCAAGTCCTCTTAGCTGCCCCGCTCAAAACAAATCAGGCGTACTAGTTCTGGGTTTCGGGGGCAGAGTGGGGAGGTGGGGACGTGGTGATGGTGGGGGTGGTGCTTTTGAGATGATGGGCTTTCGGGTCGGTACGGTGGATGCCCGAAGTATTGTAAAGCCAACCCATACTCAACCACAACACCACAGCAAGTCACGTAAATTAGAGGATCAGCGGATGCCCTTCTTCCCTTTCTTGCAACATGTCGGGCATACGCCCTATCCCCAATTTTGAGGATTGTGAAAAGGAGCGCCAAAAGCCTGGGTGCTTTAAGACTGGAGCATGTTGGGCCCCCCAAAGTGGTCATGGATTCATGGCGAATTTGCCGATTAGCAAGCTCTCAATCAAATAGCGGGAACACCTTCACAATTCAGAGCAGCTTTTTCCAAACCCTCCAACAAGTTGCCTGGCTTCCCAGTTGACGTTGGGTTTTCTCCCTTTCAAGACGTCGACGGAAGCTGATGGTCCCCGTTCACTCCGCCGGTTTCGCCCGGTTTTGCCGAACATCGGCGAGGAGTTTGGCTGCGCTGGCGGAACGAAGCCCATCAGAGCAGGTTGGCCTCTTGCCTCTATCAGCTCCAATAGAGTATATTTAAAGTTGTTGCGGTTGGATCTTAAGGCTTGCACTTTTTCAGCAACTCAACCAGAGGGCGATGCTGGTTGAACTTTGCTTGGGGGGAACGGATGAAATGTTGAAAGTCATGAACGAGCGACACGTTAAACTGGGATTGTAATGGAGCGGCAAACACAGTTCTGGTCAACATGTCTTGGATGTCAAGCAAAAATGGGTGTGTCTTTTTGTTGGAATCGAACTCCCCCAAATGGCTTCGGTTGCATTTTGGTTTTCCCAAAACAAGGACGAGCCAGCTTTGTGTCCCGCGATTTTTAGGCTTCGCAGGCGCAGAAGGTGATCGACCAGCAGGCAAGAGATTCGGGTTTGGACGTCGACCGGTCGGTGGCTCATCGGGGGAACTTTGCAGGGGTTTCCTGGGAGGTGGGGGCTGAACTGGGGGGTTGATAGGAAGGTGGGGTGGCATGGACGTCAGGCCGACAAGGAATGTGGGTAAGAAAGTGGGACCATTTTGTTTGGGGGGGGGACTTGGACTGGTCACAAAGATCTTGGGTCTTCCTGAAATTTGACTTGAAGTTCTTGGTTTCCAAACCTCAAGGATGGCTTGGTTCAAAAATCCACCCCCAAGCCGGGCAGCCGGAGGAACTAGGTCCATGCCTGGAACAATTTCCGGCCCCGAGGTAAGCGGAATGAATCTGGTCTCAGTGGTGCAAAGGGGGGGTTGTTGTTTTTGCCAGCGGACCAGAAGCCGCGCTCAACGCGCGTGCACCTTTTTCCTGCAACCCTGCATAGCACGCCCGCACCACTGCTTCGCCCTGGCACGGCGCGCACGCCTGACCATGATAACCGCACCCGCTCGACTGCTTCGTTATAGCAGGCCTGACCATGGTAAGTGCTTCGTTACAACACTGCGCGCACGCCTGACCCATGGTAAGCACACCCGCCCGACTGCTTCGTTATAACACTGTGCGCACGCCTGACCATGGTAAGCGCACCCGCCCGACTGCTGCCTTCTAACACTGCGCTCACGCCTGACCATGGTAAGCGCCCGCCCAACTGCCGCGTTATAGCGCTGCGCGCATGCCTGACCATGGTAAGCATACCCGCCCGACTGTCGCGTTAGAACACTGCGCGCACGCCTGGCCATGGTACGCGCGCCCACCCGACTGCTGCATTCTAACACTGCGCCCGCTCGACTGCTGCGTTATGAGACGGCGCGCACATCTGACCATGGTAAGCGCGCCCGCTCGACTGCTTCGTTATAGCACGCCTGACCAAAGATGTTTTTGGCGGACGCGAAACGGTCGTCTGCCACACTGGCGCGATAGGCTCTGCTCTCACTGCAAAGCATATCCCAAATTCGCTGCCTTCGTGCAGCCCGCATCTCCTCTTGTATGTAAAGTCTTGGCAGTGGCGCTATGTATTGCGCCAGCGAGATGTGGAGCAGCAAACTGTCGTAGCGATCGCAAAGATGTGAAAAAGGAGAAGGCAGGGAATGGGCGATACAATTTGCGTTTTGCATCAGCGAAACGCAAAACGCCTCTAAAGCTGAGCCCTCTTTTTGGGAGGTTTTTGGGGGACTCAATGTGCGTTTCGCTGAGGTGAAATGCACTGTTTTCGGCAAAACGCGAGCGCGGATTTCGGTCCGCCGGGTTGTTTTTGTCTCCTTTAAAAGGTGTCAGTGCGGCACCTCAATGTCCAAAAAGAGGCCATTCTTTGGACAAACTCCAAACTGGCGGTGGTTTAATCCAGTGCGTAAGTTCCCTCATGTTGGAGTGAACTCGCACAACTCATCCCGTGGGAATCATCGTCGGCGGGCTGCCATGATCGCCAGTCCACCTTTTCCACGGCAACATGATGGGTTCAGGAACTCCGGGCTAGGGGGAGGTTTGAAGCAAGGGGCGCTTCTTGCATGTTTCGAAGGGAAAACAAAAGGACACTACCACTCACCAGAGGTTGACTTTTCCAGAGGTTGGGTATGCTCCTTGGGCTTTTCTCGATGGCTTTTAGCTTGCTTGTTTGGGGGTTGAGACATCAGACTGGCAACAGAAGCCAGTTCAAGCTGGGACATTGCAAGCTGCCAGCTGTTTTTTGTGGCTCACCGAAGCGACTTCCAAGGACCCATGCTATAATTTCCCGTCGCTCCTCAGAACCGGCTCTTATTTGCATCCCACGAAACCAAGCAGGACGTTCAGTCAAAGGTTCCTTTGCAAGGTCTCCAACTTTCCTGGGGGCATCAAAGAAGGTCTTTTACTCTTGGGCAAACCGATTTCCCCAAAGGTGAAGATGTGGGCTTTGATTTGTTGGACTTCAGATCCGCTTGCGAGGCACAACAGCTCGAGAAGCTACTGGAGGACGAGAGGAGGACTAGAGTCCAAAGCGGCATCCAGAAATTCCCGAAGCCCAAATTGTGGTTCACAGGGGACCCCTCCATTGGTTTTGCCTGATTTGGAAATGCGACCTATACCAAGAGGGGGTTCTTCATGTTTTGGATCCAAGAGGCAAGAGGTGGATAGTTTTCCTGTGGTTTGCCTGATTTGAAATGGTTTTCAAAGGAGCAAGAAATGGGACCTATACGAAGAGGGGGTTTGCTTCATGTTTTGATCCAATAGGCAGACTCCATGTCCAGCAGGGTAGGAGGGTAAGTAACATGGCCGGCTTTGCGTGCTCGACAGAGGATCCATGTGAGCTCCACTCATGTGCGTGTGTCTTGCTTCACGGTCACCGTTGTCGGGGTTGGTTCAAAGGGAAACCCAGGGAAAACCCAAGGGAAACTCAAGGGAAATAAAAGAGACATCTCACCCAAGTAAAAGCGTTGTGTTGCATTTGAAGGTAAAATCCTGGTTACCAATGTACGGCCGAATCGGGTTTGGCTGGTTAAACACATGTTGCACTCAAAGCTGTTGGAATGGGAAGAAACGAGCGCGTTTTTCCACGTCCTAACCTTGGCGGTTCCCAGCCACGCAGAAATACTTGTTGCGTGAGGGGGTTTTGACACATCTTCAGGTATCCCTTCGTTGGTGCTTTGGGTTGGTGGTTTGTTTGGATTTGACTTTCTGGTTCTTGTAGAGGGAATCACACGAAATTTCGGACAATTCTAGCTTGGGGTTGGGGAAGGGGAAACCTCAACGCTGACTCCAAGCACTTTGGCGGGGTTGCGAGGAAGGGAGCCCAAACAAGCCCCAAAGAAGGCCTTAAGGGAACGTGAGCCCCCAAAAGAGCCAGGTAAATCCCAAAAAAGCCATGTGGTTGTGCCTTTGAAAAACCGGAATTCCAAAATGGAAGCCTGGTAAGTGGAGACATGGACCAAGCCCCTGCATTTTGCCCCCCCCCCCCCCCCCCCCCTGCTTAATTTTGCGCCACGGCCATGTGAGTCCCTGATTAATCGGGCCATGTGAAATCCAGAGGTGCGGCTTCCAGCAACTCGCGTGACAGGAGATCCTCGGCTCTGGAGCAGCAGCACGCCATGAGCGCCGCCGAGCGGAAGGCTGCGGCCCAGAGGCCCACGTCGCCGGTCGGGACTGGTACGTGGAGATGGGGGGAATTCTCAACCAGAAAAGCCCGGGCAGGTGGAAGTCCATTGAAAGAAACTCAGCCGACCCAAGAGCGGGATCTTACATGGCGCCCAAGAATCATCATCCGTGCTTTGTTGTGCGTGGCTCCGGCCGGTTTTGCACATGCACAATCTACCAGGCTTTTGGTCTGATCCTCACTGGGGGCGTGCCATGCCCGCCAAATGTCCGTACAACTTTTACGTATACAACCTTGTGGTTCAAGACGCTGTTCACACCTGTTCACCAATTGGGCGCAGCTGCCTCGCATTTCGCATGTGACGCTTAGTGAATGTTAGTCAAGGGTCTATCGAGTATTGCTGTTCGACCTTGTGGTGAGCTTTCGAGCGTTTCGGGAGATTTGGGGGGTTCAGGGGTGAGAGGGTGTCAATGGGCACACATTCCTTTCAAAATAGCTGTGCCAGGTCGGGCAATTCGAGGTGGAAGCAGGGTTCCCCCAATTCTTTTTGCCTTCCCCAAGGTAGACGCAGATACCGAGGGGTTGATTTTATGCAAAGGGACCTCTGGTTTAGGTCTACTTGAAGGCTGGGACCTCCGGAATATCTCTTCGGCCTGGGAGTTGCTTCCCTGTCGAAAATGAGCCCGCGGTTTCGACCGGCTGCCCTACTTCCGAACCGACCCGGTGGGGTTCACTGTTTCCCGTTGGTTTCCCATCGGCTGCTCTGCACTTCCCCGCGGTTTTGACAGAATAAGTGCCAAAGTGCATTTTCGATGCATGAACCCCATGGAAATTGAAAGCTGGCTCTCTTGAAAAGCCCTTGGCCCCCCGCCCCCCCCCCCCCTCCAAAGACATAGAGAGGCTGGTGCAGTACGTGGCCGCGCGCTGGGAGGGCGGCGACAAGAAGGGCACCCTCAAGGGCGTGACCCGAGCCTGGAGCAGCGCCGAGAATGAACATTCGTTCGTTTTGGTCTTTTTTTGTGGAGGACACCCATGGTGTTTTTTCTTGCGGCTCTTGGCTTCCGCAGTTTGTTTTTCTTTTATTTCTTTTTTAAATTTATATAGTTGTTTGGTTCTCTTCATTTTTGGGTGGGTGGTTGCAAACACAAAGCTCTTGGCTCACATGCCAAGGGTTCCACAGTTGGTCGGGTAATCCTTGATTAGGGGGATCCCCACAATGATGGTTTTCCTTTGGGCTCCCTTTACTCAAGTACTGGTCTTCCACAATGGACAAATGCAGGTTACGGGAAAATCTTAGTGCCATCAATGGCGGTTATCTGCCTCTTTTGATTCAATCTAGACCATTCAAATACCAGGTTTTGATTGCGACTCAAATGGGCTTGTCTCATTCCCTCATGGTAATTGCGTGTACCCCATGTGTCTGTCAATGATGCTGGTCATGCTCGGCTGAGGCTACATCCTCGAGAGCAAGCGCAAGGGTCGGCGGCGGCAGGCAGTGCATGCGGCGCTGATCAAGTCCTTCGCGGGGGAGGACGGACCCACGGGAGTTGTCGGGATCAGATGGGTTTGGAGCTTTGGAAGGGCGTTTTTGAGATGGGCGGCTCGTTTTCCCCCCCCCCCCCCCCTTTTTTTGATGCGGGCACCTAGCCCGTTTCTTTTTTGTTTTTGTTGTAAACGGAAACCAAAAGGAAACTAAAGAGGACAAACCCATACAGTTGGAAACCAGCAACGAAGGACAACCGGATGCTTCCACAAACCAGGTAAGGATCTTGCGCATTGCCTTCAGCACACTCAAAGGATGGTTGGGTTCATATAACCCCCGTTGGTTACCCAAGGAGTCGTCAGCAATCGGGTCCACCAATTCTTGTGAGCCGGGCTGAGGCCTACAGGATGAGAGCGGTGGGGCGTGGCCTCCGTCCGTTTTCGAGCTGTTTGGGCCCTTTTTGAGGGGGGAGGAACATGGTCGAAGAGGAGCGCAAGGAAACCACCTATTTATTGGGCCTTTCCATATGCCACGTGTTTCCCAAACATGGGAAGTTTGAGGCTCGTCCCCCACTTTGTTTTTGCAAGAAGCTCAGAGCTCTTCCCTTCTCGTCCCTCCCAAATTGACAATAGACCAAGAATTGTGACCACCAAACCTCACATCCCATTGCGACCTGCTGCGAAACTCATCCTCAATATCACACCAAAAGGAAATAAGACTAAAAAAAGACAACGTGTTCTTTTGTTCGATAATTAAAGGGAAACATGGAAATAATAAAGGCAAATTTATTGAAACCACCAGAAGTGTAAACCAAAGTGGTAACCGAAAGTACCAAATCCAAAACACACATTCCCACATGAGTGGGAAAGTACACCCCGTCCAAGCTCGGGGCAAGAACAGCAAATCCCCCGCCCTGCTCGCGCATTCCCCGGCAGGCGCGCGGGAACCTGAAGCTGGCGCTGCTGAACTGGCACGCCACTGCCAAGGACGAGCGCATGGTGCGCCAGCTCGAGCAGATGCGGCTTGGTCTCAGTTCTTTTTCTCCCGACTGCTGCAGGGGGAGCAAAGACAACGCCTGCCGCCGTGAAAATATGGCTGCCATCTGCGTTTCAGACACTTTTTCCTGTGTTCCCATGTTCCCCTGTTGGCTTTAAAGGGAATCTGTCACTACAGGGCATATTTTCGCATTTTGCAGGGGACTCAAGCAAATGGATGATAATGGCTGGGTGGGTGCGGGAATGACACCAATGCAACCACCATTGTTGTCCGTTCAGGAGTTTCAAGGTGCAAATTAGGTCCACGTCCAGTTTCGTTGGGGGTTGAACCCTAGGCTCAACCATCAAAAAACCATCAGCAAACCATCAGGAATCCATCACGAACCCATCAGGAACGAATTTGGACAGGATACAATTGTTTTTCAGTTTTCCACTTTTTTATCCTGATTTTTCCACAAGACACCACTAGGAAGGCACCAGAACAGCAGTTTCCATGCTTTGTTTGTTCAAGAAACCACAAAGGAGGCCACAGAGAACTATTTGGACCAACTACAAGGTCCTGCTGTGCTTGGTTCGACCGACTTTCCCTGATGGATTTGTTTGTCGGTTTTTCACAGTCAGTTGGTCCCAATAAATTTGTTTTTCAAATTATTTTGTTCATGTGTCCGCATCTTCGCCTGCTTCCTTCCCCGTCCATTTATTCATTGGCTATTATTTGTTTATTTTCTTTGAATGTTATGTGCTTGTGTATTAGTGGTCTATTAATTTCTTTATTTGTCAATTTGTTTATGTCTTTCTTTGTTTGGTTTGGCTTGGCTTGTTGTTTTTTGTTTTTGTTTCCTCTCTTTTTCTTCTTCTTTTTTTTCTCTCCTTTTTTACACATATCATCTTGCTCGTTCTCGGTTGGGGTTGGCGCGGTACCCAAGCGCCAAGCCACCCAAAGCCACGGGTTTTCGAGGCAGTCCAGCTCGGACGACAAGTGGGGCAAGTTCCTCAAGGACCAGACGTGTCCGATGCCACGATCGCCTTCCTGGTTGTTTTCTTTCCGTGCTCGCTTGCCCAACTTTTGACTTTCTGGTTTTCCCCAGTTTGGTCCATTTTTAGTCAAGGTCCCAACAGGTTAACTTGTTTTGTCCCGGGGGCAGAGCAAGGGATCTCTGGGTTCAGTTCCCCCCTGCCCCCTTTGTTGGAGTCCGGGCACATGACTCAGCTATCCTGACTCAGGGGTTGGACACTGATGGGCTGGAAATTCCAAGCTCATGGCCATAGTCAAAGCTTCCTTGCTAATTCTCAGGGCAGGGAATGAGTTGGAGCCCTGTTTGCTATGGGATGCCCTTCCCGTTCATTCCGAAAGCCCTCACATTGAGTCCCTGAGAACTGAACACCTGCAAGTTTTGGAATCCTGCTGGGGAGGCCTCGGTTCATTCCCAACCCCTTCCATCCCCCCCAAAGAAACAAACAACAAGACATGTCCCAAAACTCCCTCCACCCCCCCAACGAGCTGTGGGCCCTGCCGATGGCAGCGAGCTTCTCAGGAGACGGAGGACGCCCACGAGGCTGCGCTGGCCAAGGCCTACGACTCCGTGGAGTGCGTCAAGGCGGGGCGGGGCGTGGGTTGTCCCAGGGAAGGGGTTTGGCTGAGATACTTGACTGCTATTGGGTTGGATCTTTATATAGACTTTAACTTTTTGGGAAATAAAGGTGTTTTCACTAACCCCCCCAAACAAGTTGAACTTTTTGCAGGGGGGTCAAGAGCAACCAAGGATAAGCCCCGAAGCCTTGGGGGAGGGGCGTGAAAACCAGGTGTTGACGTTCTTTGTGCGGACCTTTGTACTGCATGTGGGTGATGATCCCTTCAATGCAGACCCCATAAGGGAACCAGTTTGAGGACCCCCAAAATCAGTGGGGATCCTTAGGTGTCTAATTGTTTTGTGTAAGCCAACGAACCTCTGTTTAATAATAAAACCCTTAACACATCGGTTTTCCTTTTCATGTCCCGTTTAAGGCAACCTTCAAAAGTGTATCCCAACAACAGCACATACCCATACTTGGTTGTTTTCTCAAACTTTTCGTGACCCCATCCAGGATTCCGACGGTGTTCTTTTGTTTTCTCCCTTAGCGTCATCCCCAAAAGTGTCATTCTTGGTCAATTGCTCATAAACGGGCCATCTTTTTTCCGCACAGTACCAAAGTCATCCCCAAAGTCGTCCAGCCCCTTCACCCTCCCAGATGCGGGCGCACCACGCCACGCAGATGGTGCTCAAGAGGTGGCGTCCTGGCGAAAAGGAGCAACAATCCCGCGTTTGTTTTGAGAAGTGCGGCGTTTTTGTTGCTTTTCGTTGGTTTGCTAGTTTTAGTGTTTTTGGTGGGTTGGTTTTTGGTTGGTGTTAACTCTGTTGTTCTTGGTTGGTTTGCTGGTTGTGGTTTATTTGGCTTTGGTTTTGTGTCAATTTTTCGTTGTTCAACAGCTGAAAGCTGCAGGGTCCAGAGTGGTCCGGAGCGGCTGGGGGCGTAGACAGGATTCCGGAAGGGTTCTGGAAGTGTTGCTGGGGAGATCACTTGGGCCCAGCCGAAGGTCAGGCCCACCCAACTGAAATGAACTTTGACTTGGCATGGGGTTTCTGGGTTGATTCCCCATTCAACCATAGTTCTTTTTCCAAAAACCGGCGGTTTCTCTGGGTTTTCATGGTTTCCTGAAAAGAAGGATCCCTGCGTTCTCCGAGCTGGCGGATCCTATAGCCCGGGCAGATGAAGGTTCGTCGGTACGCGTCGGGCGGAAGCCCATTGAAAGAAGCTCAGCCGACCCAAGAGCGGGATCTTACATGGCACCCAAGTATTATCATCATTGGTTTGTTGTTGCGTGGCTCCGCCGGGTTTTCACGTGAACCATCAACCAGGTTTTGGGTCTGATCATCACTGGGGCGTGCCATGCCCGTCAATTTTTCTTACAACTTTTATGTATACAACCTTGTGGTTCAGAACGCTGTTCACACCTGTTCCCCAATTGGACGCAGCTGCCTCGCATTTCGCACTTGCTGCTTAGCGAGTTTTAGTTGGGGGAACATGGGGGAACACCCTCCCAAATGCTTGGCAGACATAAATTTCCACCATGCCCATGTGATGCTTAGTGAATTTTGGTGGCGGAACACTCCCCCAACTTGACAGACATAAATTTCCACCATGTCCATCAGAGGCTCCGTCAAAAAAATCCGCAGTTCGACCTGCGGGTTTTATCCCCAAGATGATCCGCAGACGGAGTGAGCTTCTGAGCGGCGTCGGTTTCCAGGAAAAACCGGGGGGCGAGAGGCTGCGCAGGGTGGGGCTCTTCGAGGTAAGGGTTACCCATTTGGCGGTGGGTCCAAAATACTCAAAGAGGAGCCCTGGTGAATGGAAAGAAGGACCAACACCTGTCCCTGGTGGTTCAATTTGGACCCACACGTAAATTGTTTGACTAGTCCAAGGTAGACGCCAGACTCCCAGGGGATTGATTTTGTCCACTTGGACCTTGGCTTAGGTCGACAGCCGAAGATCTCAACGGCCTGGAAGTGGTTTTTCCTGGTCGGACAATGAGTCTGCGGTTTTTTGTTCCTTTCGGTTCGCTTCGGTCCTCCCGTTGGCTTCCCATCGGAAGCGCTGTGCATTTTCGATACATGCCCAATTCTACAAGAAGTTGGGCAAATACCCACCAAAGTCCTAGGTTTCTAGCAGGTTGCCAACTTGTAGATCTCCTGAATCCAGCTTCTTAGATCGGTTCTAAGACCCGTTCCACCCACATGTATCATGGTCAAACTCCTTGTATGCTTTCGCGGGCACCCCATGTTTTGGAGGGGGGTTTAAATGAACATCAAACGGAAACCGAAGGGTTCCCTGCTTTAAGACTCCAAAATGACAGCTTTATGGGCAATGGTCACGGTGGTGTGAAATGACCGTGGCACATATGGCGGGGACCCCGAAAATGGATTCCTTATGGTGTATAACTTTGGGGGGACCAAAGTGCCAGGGAGAGAGGCAGCTCTCTAGCACTTTGTAGCTTGAGCCAAAGCGCCGGGAGCGAGGTACCACAAGGGGCTTCGGTTTCCTTTAGTTTTTTCCTCCACGCCTCAAAAAGGGTACTAGCTCCGACCGGCGAGCAACACCCAATTGCCCACTACAGTTATTACATGTGCATATGAAAGCTAACTCTTTAGCAAGGAATCAACCCACGTCAAAGAGAAATGGGGGCCGAGGATGGGGGGCGATGCTGCCGGCACTCGTGCGCAGATGTTCCAGGCAGGAAAGGGTCCGAACGTTGGGTGTGATCAGTGGTTGATGAAAGGATACCCCCCCCACTAACAGGATTCCCTATATTTCCAATTTTGGATGTTAGCATCACCCTTTTTGACAATTTTCGTCGCAAACCAAAGCCTTTGCGGATCACTCGAATTTGCCCAGAAAGGATTCATGAGGGAACTTGATTGGTAGCCTCCCTCACACGTTGCCATGGCAACCGACATTTGATGCCTTAAAGAGGACATTGATCTTCCAGAGTTGCTGCGATTTTGGGAGCAAGGATGAGCCTTGGGGGCAATTTTGGCTTAACCTTCGCTTGAAAGGGAGCCCAGAAGCTTCATTTCGCTAAATTTCTAAAAATCGCCCGCCCTCCCAACATGGTTGGTTTTCTTTCTGGTTTCCCTGCAAACCCAACCAAAAGGGGACACCCATGTTTTGAAACCCTCGGTTTCACCGCGGCTTTTTTCGTCTTCTGCACTTTTTTCGCGCGGCTTCCAAACCGGCCCCGTTTCTACCTCGTCTGGTTTTGTTTTTTGTTTTCTTCGGGTGCGTCTGGGGCCTGGGGGCGTCTGGGGGCGCGAGGATTGGAAGGAGTACGTCCAGAACAAGCTGCAGGCGGACGCGCAGCGGCAAAGCGTCAAGGACTCGGTGCTCAGCACCTTGGACGGGACGCGAAGGGAGGCGAGGGGGGGGGGGGGCGGGGGCCGAGATGCTCTCCCGAGGTTTGGGGGGGGGGGGGGTCCCTGGTTTTTTCAGGGGATGGCTTACTTCCAGTTGTGAAAATAACAAGGGTGTCACTCCCTTTTTGTATTTTATTTCCGGCCTTGTATGGCCCTTTTGAGGTTTGGCATCTTTTGCAGTGGACTCTTTCCCTCAGGAACCAACTTCCTAGCCTGGGCACTCGATCGGGAGCCCTCCGAGTTTTGCATCGAGCAGATTGGATTTGTGAGCTGGTTGGTCTTTGGCAGCGATGATGAGCCGGGCAAGGGGAAACCACAGGGAACCTGCAAAGTCAACCCTCATCCAACCGCCATCTTTACAATCTCTCCAAACGTGTTGTACTTGCCATAGCGGAAACAGAAAGTTTGGACGTAGTTTGGGCAGCACGCAAGGGAGAGAAGCAAGGTTGCTGGTTGGTAGCTGGTTAGCTGGTTGGTAGTGCTTGGGAGGTTTGGAAGGGAGACACTGAAGCAGACAAGATGTGATGATATGCTGATGCGGTGACTTGGGTCTGTCTTTGTTTGAGGGTACCCGTTTTCGTTCCTTTGTTTTTCACCCAGATGCTGCTGTCGCGATGTGCTGGGCCGGGCCCACATTTTTTGAATGCCGAGGATTCATCGAGAGCGATCAGCGTGGCGCCATGCATTCCTGCAGCTTGGCGTGTTACGACTCGGGGCAGAACGAGCGAAAACCCAGGAAGATCCCAAAAGGACTCCCGATTTCCTGACTCCTGCAGATTCACGTGGAACCCAAACTATCACTTTTAGAGGAAGCGCCTTTTTGGGGACCTGCATTCTGGGTTCCAGCTAATTTGTGGTGTAGTGCAATTTGCCCGGGTTGCGGAAAGTGGGGCGCCACGTGGTAGATGAAGGTCCCTTGACGATTCCTGCTGTTTTTTTACTTCCGGTTCAATCTCAGCAGTTTGACTTTTGAACTACCATTTGGGGGATGATTTAGAGGATCATGTTGCTGTGGCCCAGTGTCTCTTCTGGAGTCCCACGGAGTTTTGGTCGAGGGCATCTCGGCCACATTGAACATCACATTCACAAGATTTGGCGGACTGCCGCAGGTGATTCGGGTCATGTTGGATTTCTGATTTGGGAAGACTGTTAAACTAGGGACCACGCAGATGGGTTGGTTTCACGTTGCTTCACTTTGAAAAGCTTTCCTGGCAGGGCTTCCAGTTGCGCACTATGCACGTACACCAGGAAAGTGCTTTTACTGCAGTCGTTTGTCTTAGAGATCGTGCTGGAGTCTTAGGTTTCAGCTTGCACCAAAGCACAACTATGACGTTGGTTTTGAACGGAAACCAAAAGGAGTGCATCGTTGCCCCATCAGAAGGGGTGCTGTTCTCGGCATGCTACGCAGCATGGTCCCCCTGTCTTTTTCCCGGGGCCTCTCTGGCCTAAGCAGCACGGCTGAGGCTTTTTGAGCTGGATCAACTACGTGCGCTTCGAGGCGAAGCATCAGCACCTGCTGGATGAGCAGCAGAAGAAGATCCAGGCGCGAGATGTAGAAGAACAAGCACTTGAGTGCCCAACTCTCTCTTTTTTTTCTTTCTCACTTTGGCTGGTTTTGCACTGTCTGGTTTTGGGGGACCTTTGATCGCAGAAGCAAGGTATTGGTTCTCTTTCATTTTCTCCCAAAACGGAACGCAAAACGAGTCGGTTTGGAGGTGTCCATGCAGCCACAGATCCAACTTTCCATTTTTTTCGCGGCACGTGGGATCCAAGCAGTTTGCTGGGAGTTTTGAAGCCCCGCTCATTTGGAAGAAAGCAAGGAAGGACAAATTTAGAGCGGAGCCCGAACCTACCGAACAAAAGCAGATTTAGAGGATGTTTTTTTTGCTGAACAACTGGCATTGGTGAGTCCTGCGCCCGAGTGACGTCCACTTGGCTAGAACTCCCCTGAGCAGAAGACATGTCACTTGGTGTGAACATCGATAGCTACTTAGCAGCGCCCGTGTTTTGCTTTCTCCGGCTATGCTGACACTTTCTTGATTCAGATTTCCCCCCCGTTTGGATGGTGGTTTGGGGATTTGAGCCCGTTCGTGAAGAGGGTAAATGCAACCCACCAAACAAGGGGAAGCTGATTGGTTTGTAAATCCGAGCGAGCTGAGGGGCTGGAGATGCAGATGTCCAGCATGCTGCAGAAGAAGGAGCAACAAATGCTCAGGCTCGCGCAGTTCGTTTGGGTCCAAGCCCGGAGTCTCCTGACCCGTCAAGATGTATCCCGATGGATCATGAGCAATTCGGATGGCAGGGCCTGCGACCTTGCCATATGCGGATTCCGAAACGCGCGCCCATTTCGAGTCCAAAAAACATGGATTTGTGGACCGATTGGTCAGCTTTGCTGGTTGGATCCACACGGATCGGTTTCTTTGGATTCCACTCCCAAATCTGCAAATCACTTAGAAGATCCATGAGTTCCTTGCCACGGCTCAGCCATAAAGATGTGGAATGAAGACTTGTAAGAAACAACCATGTAACAATAGAAAACACAGAACCCCTTTCATTTCTTTCGGAAGTTTGTGCTCTGACCTTTTGGAAGGCAAGCAATAAGCTTAGAGACTAGTCCTGATGAGTTGCTGGGCACTTTCTGTCCCTTGTATAGGACCTTTGCAGCTGGGAAGATTCTGTGGGTTAGGTTTCCAGGAAACAGCCCTTTCAGAGAATTGACAACATAAAGAGAATTGGCCAAACACCACAATGATAAAGAGTCGGCATCCAAATGAAAACATCCTCGTCGATGACGGAAAGGAGTCCCTTGAAACTCCAACGTCAAGAGGAGAGGGCTCCGAAAGCTTCAAATACCTTCAGTATGGGGTTGGTAAGATGCAGGTTCGCCGACGGATTTCAAGGTCAAGTCGCTCGCCAGGTCACATGAATTGGTCGCTGAGACATGTAGGGGACCTGCAAAACGATTCTTGGGCAGGCTTCGGCTGGGCAGTCGCGCACACGGACCAAGCAGTTTCCTCCTTGGGAAACACAAATCCGCCAAGTCTCTCGCGGTGCTTCTCGCTTTTTTTTGGGCCGTCGCTGTTCAGGAGCGCGTTTGGGAGGTCCGTGCCCAATTTTCGTTCCATTCCCACCAGTTTGTTTTTTTCTTCTTGCCGTTCCTTTTTCTGATGATTCTTCCCCGGTTTTTTTGGCCGGCTTCCTCTCGCTTCCGCGACCTGGCGCCAGGGCGGCGGAGACCTTGGCCGGCAAGGGCCCCGCGCTCAAGGGCATGGTGCTCCACATGTGGCACGAGCTGAGCATCGGCGGCTGCGCAGTCAAAGAGAGACGGGGGGGGGGGGGTTTGTTGCTGTCTTTTTGGGGGTGGGGGGTGGGGCTGGGCTTTGTTTTTGTTTTTTTTTTTCGGGGGGGGAGGTTAAGGGACGACGGGTGGGGGAAGCCTTGCAGAACATGTGACAGGGGTTTGGGGAGCTGGTGAGCCAAGAATGCTCACTGAGGCCGGTGTGGCTTGACCGATCTGGTGGAAGCCTACCCAAAGGCTTTGCAAAAGATTGGCACGCCTTCTTGGAGTTTGCCAAACGGAGCACCACCAAGAGTCCATTTTCCACAGAATAAACCAACACATAACCCCCCAAAAGAAACGGGAAAAGGAAAAGACGAAGAAATAGCAAGAACAACTTGCACACCAACCAGGGCAAGAAAACAACCACCACGTTTTTCCTATTTTTGGGGACCCTCTTTTTCTCGCCCCTGCCCTCTTTCCCCCCCAAAAACCCCCCACCGAACCCCCCCGAGGCGAGAAGCGGCGCGCGGAGGAGGAGCGCGAGCGCCTGGTGGCCCTGGAGGAGATGGAGAAGCAGCGGGAGGCCAACGAGCAGCTCCGCGCCTCGGAAGGGAGACTCAAAACGCCTGGCTGAAAGAACCTCAAGGGAAAGCAATTTTGAAAAGGCTCCTAGGAAAGAAAGAAACCTTCCTGTTAGAACCAAAACCGAACAACAAGTCTTTTTAAAGCCATCCTCTTTTTGTAAAGCCACCCTTTTGTTTCTCTCTAAAACCACCCTTTTGGGCTTCCTCTTCCTTTTTTTGCCTCCTTATTTTCACACAAAAGCCCGAGGGCACGAGCGCATCGCCCGAGCGCTGGACGGCATGGGCTGCCGCAGGACCCGGGTGCTGCTGGGCGAGCGCCTCGGCGTTTTTCTTCTTCTTCTTCTTCTTCTTCTTTTTTCGGTGTTTCTGTTTTTTGTTTTTTCGTTTTTGTTATTTTTCCGCGTGCACAAGCGACGACGAGTTCGCGGCGGGGTTTGTGATATATGTCAGGTTCCCCTTAGTTGGTGGTTTGGATTGGTGGTTTCCGGATTTGAACCCCTGGTTCTTGTAGAGGGTATATTCACCAAACCCACCAATCCAAATCACCAATTGGGGGGAACCTAAATATGGCTGTGTCCTTTTGTAAGGAACCCCCCAAATGGTGGTGTTCCTTTTGGTTTCCCCTTTAAGGGGTTATTTATATATGGCTGTGTAAGGAACCCAAAATCTTTGTCCCTTCAAGACTTAAACCCAACCCACCAAAGGGGCCCCAAAAAAGGAGGCGCCTGCCTCACATAAGGCCCACTTGGGTGGCTCGTCTGTCTTTGAGGCCAAAGGTACCCTTTTGGGTTGTTTCTTAGGTTGGAACCAAGAGGAACGTCAAAGCCATTTTTGAGGGTCCCCTTGTTTTAAGAACAGCCACTTGGGTTAGTGGGCCATAGCCATTGATATGACTGGGGTTACCGCCTTAACAACCACCCTTACAACGTACTTACCAAGCAAAACCTGGCTGCAGTGGGCAATTTGGTCCGGGGGTTGCTGTACTCCCTATGCGAGGAGCAACTGTGCTTTGTCAGGAGGAAACCAAAGGTCCCTCCCGAAGTGGTCCTCAGAGCCTTGTAATCAGCAGCCGCCTTGTTTTCTTGGTATTTCAGTTTTTGCATGGTACATACCTCCCTTTTTAGTAGGGGGTTCACATCATACCCTGAAGCATAGAGGATATTAGAAGGCGGTAATCATTGTTATTAAGGAGGTACGATATGAGGGTACTCGTGGTTTTGCTTTTGTGTCCCTTTATTTCTCCTTCAAGTTCCCTTTTACGCGGCAACAGGTCTACTTTTTGCCCCCGTGGGTCTTCCGTCTTCCTTTCGAGCGCGAAAGGGGTTGTACCTGTATTGCGTGTTTAGATCTTTGGATGCTTTTTGCTGCTGTGGTAAACGTAACTTCAAGAAGCGTGGCGCGTATTGCACGCTGCGTGCTGAGAGCTTCCCAGGTCTGTCTTTTGGTTTCCCTCACAGAGGATCTGGAGGGACAAAGTGACCCACTTGAAGAGCGGTTCTACGCTTCTAGGGGGCCCCCGTTATTTTCCACGGGGGCAAAGGCAAACCCAGCTCAGGCCTGTTGTGGAGAGCTGTTCGATGCTGGTGCTGATTGAAGGGTTTGAAGGCTGCTCGTGCACGCTGCGAAAGGGCAGGGACCAAGAAATTTGGCAGAGGATGCCTTTGTTGTCTTTTCGCATGTTGTGCAGGGTGCCGTTGCAGGGTGCTGTCGCGCGGCGGCTTCCCCCTCAAGGTGACGTCTGTGTGTACTTGTCACATTTGTCAATTCCTTCTTCTGACAGCCTCCTTGGATTTCGGCTGTGCAGATATATGGAACCAACTGTTTGTTACAGGTTCGACCAATATTCGACCAATGACACTTTCAGAAGCACAACACATATTTTGTGTATGATGATTATTATGAAAGGAATACTCAATGACGCTGTTATACACAAGCACCATTTTGTTTCTAGTTTTTCCGAGTACTCAAATACTTTGCCCCGAGCCTCCGAATGCTTGGTTCATCACCACACCCACGTTTCCCGCGCATTCGCGTTGCTGCTTTTGATTGGACCACCCTCCACAAGCGACTGAACATGTCCACCAAAGGGTCCATGTTCGACGGCTCTCTGAAAAGTTGACATGCAATCTGCAGTGGGGACCCTAGACGGCTCTTGGTCTTCCGGAGGTCCCTTGGTTCCAGAGGTCTTTTTTGACAAACACACTTCAAGGTTGACTAAAACACTTGAAAACGGGGTCTCCTTTGATCACAATTTGTATGCTGAGGTCTGACTATGTCCACACTGACATGGCCAAGGGTCACAACATACGCCTCCGTTTTGGGGCGGATGAACACCCATGCACCACCTATTGATGTTCACCAGGGGTACAGGGTTGTGACCCACAGCCACATCTCATTCTCCAGGGTGCCAAGTGAGGTACTTTGCCGCCTGGGCGTATCTGTGGGACCAGAGTCGGATCGAGCAGATGCATAAGCTCAACCACAATGAGCAGATGCTGCAGTACTCCCAGCACCTTGGATCGGGGTATCGGATATTCTGGCAACTTGGGGTAAGGTAACCTCACTCCCTGTGTTTCTGGACTTGATACTTTTCGGGAAGATGTTTGGCAAACAACAAGTGCCACCCCACTCAGGAAGTGAGTCACATGGCAGAAAACACCTCTTGAGATCTCTTTTTGAAGCCCCAACCTGCCTTGGCTTAGTTCGAGCCCAAGGTTTGTTGTCTTCCTGTTCAAAACCCAGGTTTCTTGTCAACATATCCATTTGAGAGGGGCGACCCCAAAATATTAACCGCAAGGGCCCGGCAGCCTCCATTGCCAAGCTGATCACTCAAGAGGGCAGAAGATTCCCCTGGTTTTCCTTTTAGGACAAACCAAAGGTAGCCTCAAAAAGACCCACCCAAATCAAACGGCGGTTTGATGAATCCAAAGCATTCCTAGGATATCTGTTCATGGCTGTGCAAACAATGTTACCAAAGGAGACCGCGTTTGGCAGTGGTCGTGCTGAAGGATTGCGGACTTGGACCTGTGAAAAGCTATGCGATCCATTTACAATTGTAGAAGCATCTGCCAGTATTCCCCATCATTTAATGCGGTAATGGGAGTGACACGAAGCACACACACACACAACTTACCACAAGGCACAAAAATATGGTGTTTACTCATCTTCTGGATGCTTGACTGCTTCTCTGCTGACTGCTTAGCTGGTGGCACTTGCCTGACCCTCATTTTCAGCAAACTGAAGGGGACTTGAGTGTGCGCAGAAAAAAAATCGCTGCGACTTCAGGTTCATGCTGGGACAGAAGATGCGGAACGACTCGAAGGCGTCAGGGGAAGCTTTGAATACTCGCCCATCTGGTGGGCTTTTGGAAGACGCCATTGAAACAATGGCAGTAAGAATGCAACCACCATTATATAAATTATACACCTAAGGTGAATGTGAATGGGTGTTGACACCAAGGGTATGCGGATAGGTCGAACTGCCTTTGAACATGTCTCTCTTCTCCAAAAGCCCTGGTTCAAATTCTCCCAGGAACTTCACCCCAAAGTCTCCAGTCAACCAACTTTCCGTGGACCTCCCCTTTGTTGGCACCGGATTAAGACGAAGGAACGAAGCGCCCAACAAAACAAACCATGGCCCAAATGGGGGTGAAGTGGCGGAATCCCCCCCAAAATGGCATTGGTTTCGCCTGAAAGCCGTCTGGAAAGGCGACCGAGCCTCAAAAAGCAACAAAAACACAAAGGTGCAAGCAATCTCTCTCCCCAAAAAATCAAAGCAGACAAAAACAACAGCCAAAAACCATCAACAAACACAAGCTGCAAGAAGCAAACAAGCAACAACCGACAGACACAACCCGCAAGAGCCCCCGCCCCCGCCTCCCCCCTCTTCGCCTTCGCGCGGTCGGGTCGCCTCGAAGCGGTCGCCTCGCCAGGCGCTGTCCTCCGCGGTGTTCCACGCCTGGCACGTGCACCGAGTGCACGGCCGACTGGCCTCCCACGAGCTGCACCGGGAGACCCTGGAGGCGCGGATCGGTCCGGAGCCGGAGCCGGGGAGACGTCCATCGAAACGGAAAGCGCGGAGGAGAACGCGAGCGGAAGGAAGAGTTGCGGACTGGAGGGTTGTTTCTGGACTTGTGGATGGTTTCAATTTAGGGTCTGTAGAAAAGCATCCCATTTGGGATGCTTGAATGGCCTTGTCACGCTGGTTCACTTTGGCTTTCCCCATCAGCATCTTGTTTGTAACATCGAGTTTCAGACTTATCCTCGTTCACCACTAGCTGGCTGCTCGCAGGATCGGCTGGGGGAGGCGAACGGCATCATCCAGCAGCTGGAGCAGCAGCGGGCGTTGCTGCAGGAGCCCCGAAGCCCCAAAGCCCAGCCGAGCAAGAGGAAGCCACGGGTTCAACAAAAGGCCGTTCCTCTTTGTATCTCCATTTCGAAGGAGATGGAGGATCAGAAAAAAGAGGACTCCCTGTTGGATGGTGTTGACAACAGGACACACACGCACACACCTTTCAGGGGTCCCCTGTTGGGAGGTTTGATTGCACATGTTGCCGTGGGTTTCAGACTCTGACTGACATGGTGAGCAACGTTGCAGTTGGGAAACGCAGAGCACTCCAAATACCCTCGCTTTTAGGGTATGATGTCGACCCCTGTCAAAACAGAGGAATGAATAACCACGGTTTGAAGGTCACGGGGGTACCATGAAAAGTCAGAGGGCCCCAGTTTGCTTTGTTTGGTGGGGCGCCTCTGACGCGTAACTGTCAGGGTTGTGGCAAATTTTGCCGGACATGGATATGGCTATGAATTGAGATACTCAGCCCTCTCACAAGCGGTTTGGAGGTGATGGATCGGGTTACCATGAATCAAGTGGTTGGACAATCCCCCATCCTTTTTCGGATGTCCGGACCCATTTCGCGTGCGGGATACGCACCCATATGGCTGTGGGTCAAAAAAAATGGTACCATTTTGGTTGGTAGGTGATTTCACCACCCATTTTAGGCTTCCTATTTTAGTGGTTGGATTGGGATGTTTACTGGGGGTACGATTTGGATTTTGACCCATGGCCATATGGGTATCGAGGCTTCGTCTCGCATCCGCCGCCAGGACCAGCTGCAGATGTACTACCAGCAGATCGACCTCATCACGGAGACCCTGCAGAAGGAGCTACAAACCAAAGAGGAGTTGCTGAAAACCGCTCTTGGTAGTTCTTTTTTTGATTCTTTCTTTCTTTCTTTCTTTCTTTTTTTCTTTCTTTCTTTCTTTCTGGGTCTTTGTGTTTTGGTTGCTTCACTTCTTGGTATGCGTTTAAGTTGTTTGCCTTTTTAGTGCTGTTCACGTAGAATTAGATGCCCTTGCCATATTGCAAGGCGAAGACGTTTGCCAACGCTATCATCTACCAATACTCTTTGCACCGGTGTTTGCGGTAGGTCCACAAACGGGTGCATGTGTCTTCTAGAAAGTGCGGCGATTTTATCAAAAGACGTGGGCGCAGCGGTTTTCCATTGGTTTTCCCTTTCCCATTGGTTTCCATAGGTTTCCATTTTCCATTGGTTTCCATGGGTTTTCCTTTGGTTTTCCATAGGTTTTCCATAGGTTTTCCATTGGTCTTATGGGTTTTCCCACTTGCGCGGGGTAAGCGGTGGGGGCCGCCTCAGGTTGGCTTCGGAGCTGCGGGACGCCTATGAGAAGCTGCGCCAGAACGCCAAGGCGTCGCTTTGGTGCGGGGGGGGGGGTTGGGTACACCTTCTTCGGATGTCTTTTTTTTCTTCTTCCTCTTTTTCTCATTTTGTTCCTTTTTTTTCTCCTCCTTTTTTTGATTGATTCCTCCTCTTTTATTCTTTTTCTTTTTTTAGAAGCCATTTTGAATGTCTCCTGATTTGGAGACAACCCCATTTAGCCATGTGTTTGAACATCTTTACATTCCGAAAAGATGGAGTGTCCTCAAAAGGTGGGTAGATGAAGTGTAGCAAGGCACCCTGAGAAATAAGTGACGATTTGTCACCGGGTTTTAGAAAGACTCCTTTACCAGGTTCGGATGGTGAGAATGGAAGAGCCTCCGTTGTTTTGGGGGGACTCCTTTTTTCTGGGCCCTTTAGGCGGGTTTTTAAACATCAGCAACGAGGCCAATGTTGAAAGAGATTCCACTCGGGTGAGAGGGGAAGCTCAGGGGGCCCAGCTCCTTGGGTTCTGGGGACTTAGATTGGGCAAGGGAGGGGGGAACTGAGCAAGAGGCACTGGAGCTGATTTTCGCAACCGCTTTGGTGTAGTTCAGCAGCTGAAGCTTTGGGGTCGATAGGCCCAGATAGGCCCTGGAGTGGTTTGGAGTGGTTCGGAGCAGCTGTGGGCTAGGGTTCCGGGGCTTGCTGTGGGCATACCACCCGCGCCGCCTGCGCTTGTATCGTCTCCCATGTGTCCATCTCCATGTGTCCATAGCATCCTTTGGGCGCAGTGCATCTGTTCATTCAGGATAATTTGCTGCTAGCCGCAGCTCAGCTTGCCATTTTGCCGTCCCGGCAACTACCTGCCCAATCGAAATTGTCATGGGTGTGTTGCAAAATGAGTTGGACTTTGAAAGGTTTCACTGGGCCATACCGAAGTCGGTAAAGCTCAAAGCAGAAGCAAACTATGTGAATGAGTTTAGTCCTTCAGTGATCCCCAGCTCACCCCTTGACTTCCACACTGAACCCATTTGATAGCTAGGGGTTACCTGGAGTTTTTATGACCCGTAAACAAGACGACTCCCCATGCTTTGAGGGTGGAGACGCCGGTTCAACGATGTTCCCCAGCACCGGCCCGCGAGTCTTGTCATGGTCCTCCAATAGAAGGGCGGGGACACCGCAACAGCGCTGGGGGAGTTTTGAGAGGTGACACCATTGTGTGTGCGTGTGTGGGTGGGTGCTGATATAGTATATATTGTATATATATATATTGTGTATATATATATATGCATATATATATACATATATCTATGCATACACATCCCAAGGTAGACTTAGATGCCCAGGGATTGGTTCCTCTTTGGGGAAGTCAACTCCTGGGTTTAAGTCTGCCGGGCAATCAACAAAGCAGCGCCCAAAAGCCCCATTGGCCATTTTGGTAGTTCATTCTAGAACCTTTTCTTTGTTAAAGATTATTCATACTCCCAATAGGGTAGAACCAACATGTCAAGACTCATTTGGGTCAAGACTCCACAACATCATCTAGTGCCAAGTTGGTAATTTGAGCCGGACCGGTCGCTGCAAAAAGCATTTGGCGTGGCTTGCGCAGGTGACCATGCCTACGCCCACCACCGTGGCTAGTGACACGGGGCTCTCTCGCGCCAGCAGTGTGGATGCGCGCCGCAAGGCGTGGCGGTGTGTGGGGCCATGGCGCGGCAGGGTTTCCCATGTATTTTCCCTGGGGTTACTCAAAGGGGGACCCAATTGACAGCTGCTTTCCGACCCATGTCTTCTCCGGGGATCAAGAACGAAGCAGTTTTTTTTGGCCAGAACACTAGAAAATCGATTTGTACACCAAATGTGCCAGAACCCGTTGTTTTGGCTGGTGGCAGAAGCTGGAGGAGCACCCAGGTTGGGGTGGAGTCTCCAATTGGGACGCCAAGCAAAAACCCCCGATGGCTTGGCGATGAGTGGCGGTTCGCGCAGGTGCTGCAAGATCCCACGCCCAAGGGTCCCCGTACCCCGCGCCCTGTGGCTTGGCTGCTATTGGATTATTTCACAACCATGAAAGTCACCCCCTAAGTGGGTGGTGAAAGGGAAACCCCAGTAACCGACTTTGATAACCCCCCGGAAACAATCAATTTCATGACTCCAGTTAACCTTCGACTTTTTGGACATCAGGTGCTCCTGAGCGGCACGCCCGCACAAACATGCAGTCGACTATTTTGTTTTGGTGCCCTAAAAAATCGAGCCCAACCCCCTAATGGCGCGCACGACCGTGCGCAGAGACCAGCGAAGCAAAGCAACGAAGCAAGCAAGCACGCACGCACGCATGCCAGCAATCAAGCCAGCCAGCCAGCCAGCCAAGCAAGCCAGGCAGCCAGCCAGCCAGCCAGCCAGCCAAGCCAGCCAGCCAGCCAGCCAGCCAGCCAGCCAGCCAGCCAGCCAGCCAGCCAGCCAGCCAGCCAGCAAGCAGCCAGCCAGCCAGCAAGCAAGAAGCAAGCAAGCAGTTTGACTTCTGCGCAGGGGGCAATCGCCAAGGTTGCGGAGCCCATGTCGCTGAGCGGCGCCGCCTCCGGCGGCTCCGCCGGCGGCATCGCCGGCGGCACGTCCGGAGCGCTGGGGTCCCGTGCGCCAGTGCTGCCCCGACGGCTCCGAGAAGAGGTGGCCAAAGGGTTAAAGAGGGTTGGGTTAAGCTGGGCTGGGCTGCTGGTTGGTTGGTTGGTTGGTTGGTTGGTTGGTTGGTTGGTTGGTTGGTTGGTTGGTTGGTTGGTTGGTTGGTTGGTTGGTTGGTTGGTTGGTTGGTTGGTTGGTTGGTTGGTTGGTTGGTTGGTTGGTTGGTTGGTTGGTTGGTTGGTTGGTTGGTTGGTTGGTTGGTTGGTTGGTTGGTTGGTTGGTTGGTTGGTTTTGGGTTGTGGGCGGGATTATGGTTTAGGGGGAGTGGCATGTGCTCGAGACCACACGAGGTAGCCACAAGGCAGTCTACAAGATCAAATCATCAGAGTAAATCATGGGTCTCCTTGCCATGACCCAACTACCAGCTGATTTATGTAGATGCAAATCCTTGTGCATGAGCTGGTTCTTCGATGCATCCTCTACACAATCCTGATGAAAACCCGAGCCCAAGTGTTGTAAATGTACTTTCCTTTGATTTCCCAATCAACCAAGGCTGCCAAAGTTCAACCAACTTGCGGCGATCGGGCCGCATGGGAGCAGGCTGCGACTTGCCGATTGGACAAGTTAGGGCTCCTTTTTGGCATAGGCGGCGCGTACTGCATGGCGATATGCGTGCAAAAGGCGGAAGCCCATATTTTGACAGCCATGGAAACTCAAGTCGGCGGGGGGGGGGCTTATGATTCTAAGGGTTTTTTCTTGGTTTTTTCACCCACCTTTCTCTTCGGAAACTGTTTTTTTTCCATTAGGCTTGGATTCCCAATGTTTTGAAGAGACTCCCTGACGAGCATGGACATGGAAGGCACGCTTAGCATGCTTCCTTTTCCGTCAATCGCCAGGATTCGCCCTCCGCGTGTGACTGGCGAGCCGCAGTGCAGCGCATGAACGAAGAGGGTCTGGTGCACTTGGACGCGTGACGGCGCGCGTTCTGCGCGCCTATCCGCGTTGACCGGCCCGAAGGGTGGAAGCTCCGCACCCGTTCTATGGGCATATCAACTTTTGTTGGCTCAAGCTGGAGGAACACAACAGGGGAAAGGAAGTACCAGTTTTCTGGGGGTGCCCTATTTTAAGACACACCCTTCTCCCTGTATCCGGGGGAACCCTCTTCAGTTGGTAGCCTCCATTGGCGAACTTAATCGGGCTTCCGCTTTTCAGGCACTCCGCTGCGCCATGTAGACTACAGAGCGGGCCGAGTTGACTTGCCTCGCCTTTAGGTCGAGGCAAAGGGAACCCGAAGCCCGGCCCCCGGGGTGACTTGTGCACAACATTGCACAGGTCAAGACCCTGGATGAGCTTAGATTAATTGCGCGCCTGCCAGGCGCGCGTTGCGAAATGTCGAACGACCCCCAATCACCAAAAAATCCCGGGTGCTGCGACCGGGTCTCGCGATTTGGCATTGGTCGGCCGGAGAGTCTTGAAGCCGCAGGCTGCATCCGATTCGGCTTTTTCTAAGTCGGCCCTGTGTTTGGCCTTCTTATGGCTTCCCTTTCAAATCAACCACAGAATCGCATTGGGATGCCGAAGTTGGGGGTCTATTTGGGAGACCGCTCCCGAAGGAAACCACCGTTGACATCAAACAGTTCTCGTTTATTTTTCCTTCGCCATCCTCTTTTTGGGCCGGGTTTCCCTTAATTAAAACCTCCACCACCGGAAGCACACATATCCTTTTCTTCACTGCTCTCTGCACTTTGTATTTCATGTTTTTGCTTTCTTCAGTTGTTTGGTTCTGGTCAAGGTGTGGGACGTGTTCTTCCCGAACCTACCGGCAGGCCATAGGCCAAAGACCATAGCCTACGGTCGTTGAAGTCGCAGCTGGTTGCAGATAGGTCTATGTTCCCTACGGGAATCCGCCTGGTGGCAAGCCAGAAGTCCATTTTCACCCAATAGATCTGCTGCGGGTAGGTGGGGCTTCTTCTCTCCATTTGTCATTTAGCCATGGGTCAAAACCCCGTACTCCCAGTGAACATCCCAATCCCCACTAAAATAGACTAAAATGGGTGGTGCACCTATCCAAAATGGTACCGTTGGTTTTGCTTTGTCCTCCATGGTTTCTCTGCAGCCACAACCCGCAGCCTTTGCTTTGGGACGCCGAGTGTTTTTTTTTGGTGCGGAAGACTCGTATTCCTAAGAGATTTACGTCGTCCTTATATACCCTCATGCACTGTTGTTTAGATGGAACCTGTGGTTCCCATGTGCATGCCAGTGATTTCATTTCCCCGAAAAGGGTAACCAATCGAAACCACCCTTCAACTAAAGGGAACATGGATCGATGGGTTACCTATTATTACCCAGTGCTTCCGGTTACCACTCTAGTAGGCAACCAGGTTTTCTCGTGTAGGTTTTACCAATGGATGGTTTCTCCTTAAAAACAAGTGGCAACCTCACTTCCTGAGTCCATGAACTTTAAACAAATTGGGAAGACCATTTCGTGGTAAATACAAAAGTTTGGGCTTTGTTTTGGGCCCTCCACTCAGCAAGTGAGTAACTGGACGCGGGTTTGGTCTGGGGATCCACTGATCGAGGAGTCCGGGGAGTTCCTCATCTTCCGCCGGGAGGTGGGACCCGAGCTGGCGGAGGCGCTGCGATGGCTTGGGGGGTTGGGGGGGGGGTTGGGTTTGGAGGGGGGTGGTGCTGGGGGGGTGCCAGGGGGGGTGCCGGGGGGCTGCCGGGGGTGTGGGAGTTATTTGAGTTCGGGGGTTGGGCAATAGGTTTGGCTCGGGGGGATCTGGGATTCTGGCAATGCACTCTTTCCGGCAGTTGTCATTGCGGGGCAGCGGATTAGTTGGCAATGGCCAATTCTAGGGGCAAGGAACATTGCCAGACCAAAAGGCTTAACTCTTTTTTGGTGCTGCTCGTCCTCTTTTTTCTCCCCCGCGGGCGCATCGGTTTTTCCAAAAGGAGGGTGGGGACCCGCGCCCTCCACTTGCCTTTGCCTTGACGCCCGCATCTCAAGGAGAACTCTTTGTAGCCAGGCGTACCTTCCGAAGCGATTCCGATTCCAATCCAGCCCAACCTTGGCACGCGAGAGAGAGACAGAGAGAGAGACAGAGAGCGAGAGAGAAAGGAAGAGAAAGAAAGCAAAGCAAAGACAAGAACAAGAAATATGAACACATATATGGAAAGCAAGCCAGAGCTCTCAGCAACACAATGAGAACCAAGAACCCAGCAGGAAGAACCGAAGATAGAACCACTTTCAGCCCAACTCCAAGCCCAAGCCTGTCGTGCCATCCGATGTAAAGCCAGCCATGGTGGCAGCGCGGGCCCCAAAGGGGCGGGGCCCGTTTTGGGCTTCTGGGTTTCACTCGGCTCATGAACTGCTTTTGAGTGATGCGTGGAGTGAGGATGCATGAGGTTTATTGAGGGTGGATGAGATTTCATGGCCAGAATTTGTAACATGCCCAAAATGAGAGGTTTCACTCTTGGATTAGTGTGACGAGGTTCGGTCAAACTATCAGTCTATTTGAATGGGAGAGAAGGCACACACACACACACACACGCCCGGGACGAGCCGCTTTTTTACTGTGTCCTTGGGGATAATCTTGCCGTGGTCACATGTCAGGAGAGATATGTGGACCCCTTGCCCGCAAAGGGTTCTCAGAATCCTTCTGACCCGTTTCAAGCAGGGGCCCAAGAACCCGCGGGGTGCCCTTGCTGTTTTCTAAAACCGGGCACTACAGGTGGGCCGTTTCCTTGCCTCGAGACCTTGCGGCGAATGGAGCAATCAAGAGGTGAACTCCAACCTTCGGGGCGCCGGAAGCGGATTTTTCGCGAAAATAGGTCTTTGACCCTACCTTGTGCTATTTTCAAAGTCATCCCCTAAGCGGTAGGTCAACGGGAAGCAAAGCCAGAACAAATCACCTCTTGATTGTAGGGGTGGTTTTGGAGACTAAGGGGGCGAGACTGGGTGTTTCGACGCCCTCACGGATTCGCGAGACATCCGACCGAGGCAGAGGAGGGGGATGAGGCAGGGAAACTCGGAGACTCAGGCCCTCAGATCATGGACTTGGTTTTGGTTTTTGGTTTGTGGTTTTCGGTTTGGACTTTATGGTTGGTCGGTTCTTGGTCCATAAGGTGTTTGGTTGGGAGCACCAGTTTGGCCCAACCCACTCGGGAAGACCATTCGTTGGCCAATCCACGGAAGTGACTCCTCGGGAGCGATGTTGCTGGCGCCCCACTTGTGGGTGAATGCCGACCCTGCTAAAGCGGGAGGACCAGATTCAACATTGGCTCACCTTTGTTCTATATAAGTGGTTTGCATTGGACAGGTTCCCCATACTTCCCCTTTCTGTGGATTTTTCACATCACAATGTGGGGCCACTTTAAGCGAGTTTCTGCTTGCAGGGGTGGATGTTTAAGGAGGAAATATGGGGAATTCTGCTAGAGGTCTGGAAAAGACACCTCTGCCCTCTCGAAATCAAATGGGAAGATGTCATCCAATCTTGGCAAGATGCTCAGCATTCTGCTCGTAACTTAGGGATAAGTTGACTCCATTGGGGTCAAAAGGATAGTTTGACCTTATACAACCATTATACATATATATATATACATATATATATATATTGCTACACACACATATGTAGGTTAAGACTTATTTGGAGATTCAAGGCTTTCCTTCGGTGCGGTTTTGGAGTGTCGGGGCCCGCCGAATTTTCGCAGCGGTCGGAATCGCGGAACCGGCGCCAGGCCAAAGCCAAGAGGCCGATCGATGCGTCGATCCATCGATCCGTTCTGTGCGAGGGAGTTGGGTCTTCGGGATTCCCTGACCCGAAAGGGGAGGTGCCATGCACTGAAAAAAAAACCGTCGATTCCAAACAAGATGCTTGCAAAAACGCACCTTGAGTGCACTTCTCAAAAACAAGCAGCCCCAAAGAAGGTGGTTGCAAAATGGAGCTGTGTCCATCATGCTGTCCCTAGTCTTCTCTACACCTCCGTCCGCCCAAGAAACGACTTTATCGGTTTTCTGGCCACCGGTGTCACCCCCCAAAAATCCCGGAGAAAGCACACATTCCAAACTTGCCTTTTTTGGTTTGCTTGCGCCAAAAGGACACTGGCAGTGCCAAAGGCTCAAACCATATTCGACGGGCTTGGGCTGCTTTTTGGGCACGTCCTCGCTCTTTCTGCGGGTTCCGGTCGGGTTAGAGACTTGTCCCTTTCGGGTTGCTACCATTGCGAAACGGTGTCCGATTTTCCTTTGCCAGGGTTGTCACAAATCTACCGGTCGGGCTTTTCCTCTTTCAGAAAGGGCAAGAGGCGCTTTTCCATCGGCTTCCTGTAAAGTGCTCCAGCTCGTTCTGGGCGGAATGAAAACGTCCAAGCTTTCAGGGTCTCGCTCTTGGTTTCTTCGCGGCAGGTCCCAGGCAAGCCTGAAGTTGGTCGGCAAGCCTTTGTGATTTTCCGCTTGGTGTCAAGAGGGGGATCACTGGGTTTGGTGGAAAGGACCTGCTTTTGCCCACTCCGAGTGTTCCTGACAGGCAGCGAACAGATCCCGGGGTGCCCCCTCTCTTCTCCGCCGGAGGCGCGTGACAAAAGTGGGGTGGCTGAAACGGTGCCCGGCGGCTTCGGTTTCCGGGGACCCTCAAAAGGAAAGCGACAAGGCCAAAGCCTTTGAGCGGCTGAAACATCCCATTTTTTGGGTTGCCCAGATTGATGCCTCGTTTGAAGGGGAATGGACGACGTCGGAGCATTCTGCCGGAAGAAGCGCCATCCGGAAGCAGCACCACAGCCGCCGGTTGCAGGCAAAAGCGCGGGAGTTGACGAACACGAGCTGTATGTTTTTTTGAGCTCTTTCATCGCATCTCACCGACTAAAGATGAACTCCAGCAGGACTTCCGAGGTTCTCTTGGGCATATGAGGTCTGTGCGACCGAAACGCAGGGTTCCAACTGAAAGACCTGAAGAAGGTTTACCCACCAACTAAACGAAACCGGTGTCTTTCCGTCAAGCCCCGCTCCGTGCTTCGGGCCTTTTTGCCTTTTTTGGAGGCTATGTCGAGGCCCCGGACGGGTGGTGGGCCCACAGCGGCGGGGAGCGGGGCGCCTCAGATTTTTCGGATGGACTTTGAGGAACCCGATCCACTCAGCATCGTAGGCAACCCGGGGAATCCATCCTTTAAAGCCTGGCAAAAAATCCTGGTTAGCTTCTGTGGTAACTCAGCGAAGGGACCGGCTCCGGGCTGGGCGGGTGCTTTGAAGGCAGGACCTTTCGGTGCTGGCACCTGTTCTAGTTGAGATCGAACAGCCAGTTTACAAACAACCAGGTTTTCAACAAACAACCAGGATAAACAAGACCAACAGCAACACAAAGGGTCAGCCAACCCCCCGCCCCTCCCTTTTAGGAGCCAAAGGGAGAACCATCAGCCACCATCACTTTGACACCGAGGATCTAGCCCTCAGAGTTTGCGGTGAACTTCGTTTGCTTGGGCTCAAGTCACAGACGACAAGAGTTCCTTGCTTGAGGTTTTAGCGCTTTTTCTTTGAGGCTCCATTTCAGCCTTGCGCTTTCCTTTGAGACTCAACACACTTTTTTTTTGTTTCCCCCGTTTTCAAAGCGACCCCTTCACGTTGGATCCTTGGACCATTGGGGCTGAGCCCAGGTGGCTTCACAACAAAACGGAGATGGCCTACTTCCACCTGCCGGGGGCTCGGCCTCGCATGCTCCGATCGCCTCTGAGAAGAGAACCCCCCCGGGCCCCCGGGTTGCGGCAGAACAGCCCACGGTGTGTGTGTGTGTGTGGCAAAGCTCTTTGGATTCATGGTCTTGTTGTTTTGGGGTGGGGCCCAGTTTTTCCCATGGTTCTGTTTCACCGTGCCGTCGTGCCGTCCCTCGCTCTTGGCTCGTGAGGGTGAAGGAGCAGGTGCCGGGTGAAGGTGCCCCCCGCTACTTCCAAACCGGGCTCAAAGCCACCAGCTCGCGGGCAACTGCCGACCAGCCACATTTGTCACGAGGCCCAGCGGGCAGATCCGGGTGGTGCTGGATGACACCTCAGTGCCAGCGCGGCCCAAAGCGTCGGTGTCCGCGGGATTTGGGGGCCGGGACCCCCCAAGTGGGTGTGTCGTGTTTTAGGAGACCCTTAAACAAGGCGTGGTTCCCTTTGACCCCTGTCAAAAACCACAAAAAAAACCAGGTACCCTCCAAAACAGACCGCTTCCTTCTTCACACTTCGCCTGGGAGTCCGTGGCCTTGTCAGCGCTCTTGCAAGCAATGCGCAACGTCTTCATGGCCCTTGGAGTCAACCAGCCATGGGAGTCCATGCCATAAATGTCGGCCTCGTCCTTCTCAGCTCCCGGGTGGACATGATGGTTGCCCTCTACTTGATCTTCACTGCTCGAACTGCATGTTTTTCAGTTTCTGGTTTCGTCATTGTTAGTGAGGGCTGCATCTTTTTTTCCGGCAAGCAGCATACAGAGATTTGGGAAGTTTTAGGTGCCTTGTTGTTGAGCAAACATCCACTTTGCACCAGTTGGGATGGACATACCCCCAAAAGGGCTGAGATATGCCATCGTCCTCCCAACTAGTGCCGACGGTCGAGGATTTCCGCCGGATGGGGTTTCTGGGTCAGGGCAAGCACGGCAGTACTCTTTTCCCACGCATCTTGGCTTCTTGAAGGAAAGAAGATACCCCCAAGAGAAGGCTGATACATCCGCCAGGAACCAGGTGTTTGTTGCATGGTTGGCAAAAGAGGGGGACATGGGCCTGGTCCTTAGCGGGTTCCGGCATCGATTTTGTTGCTGGGTTCCCCAGAAGTGACCTTACCCAAAAAGATGACTTCTACTGAGCAACTGGTTGCAACTGGGTGCAGAGAGGAACATATTTGCGCCATGCCAACCCTTTTGCCCTCTTGTACGACCAAGTGCTCCAATTACATCCTTGTTTCCGAATGGGTATGACCTCAAGGGTCAAACTTTTGTAAGGTTGAACGGGTTTCAATAGATAGTGTTTCCTTGCGGAATCATCTGTGCAGAGCACCCATTCCGAACCCAGTGTCTCTGACTGTGCGAGCCCGCGAGGAGATTCCCTTGACTTCCCCTCTCATCATCTGGAAGGGGACCATAGGAACCCCCCCCACCCCGAGCAGAAAGGTTCTCGGAACCCTTCAATTCTGAGAACCTTGCGTGGGGTGGGGGGGGGGCATGTGGACACGAGTCTAGTTTTCAACCTTGTTCTGGGGAATTTATTTTTTGGGGTTCTTGGCTGCAAAATAGTCCCTACGTCCCATGTCCGGGGGGGGGGACCTTGAGTTTCCAGCCATGTGTACGAGCATTGGTTGCCATGGCAGCTTGTATGAGGCAGGTGCCAACGGCACCGAGGAGAAGGCAGGAAGAGCGGTGGCATGGGGACCGCTGAGAGCTGACCCCCCTCTGAACAGGCACATGGGTCCGTGGATTTGTTTTTTTTTGAGGGAACCCGAAAAAAGAAGTGGGCTAGCCTCAAAAACAACGGCACCTTTACATGAGCCACAATCCAAATCTGGGTGCAAATGGGTGCCAGGCGCATCTTATTTTGCATGGCTTTGGGGGCATGTTAGTACCGGGTTTTGAGTGTGACTCATATGGAACCTACGAACCGACCTCTTGTGGGGTTCCATGCCACCCAACACACAGCCTGGGGCCATTGCATGGCCTCTCCCCACGATTTGGAAAAGCCTTCAAAGCGCCAAACAACATCGCTCATCAGCATGCTCGTTGTGAAAAGACGCCTATGCCCGTCCTCTGTTGGCGCAAAAGATCTGCAGGTAGGGAACATTGTTGATAAGTGCCCTCCCTCTTGCCTGCAGTTCAGGGCACGTCCTATCCCAAACTTGATTTGGGGGTTTGTTCAGCTTCCCTCTCTTCCCTCGAAAAGGCCCGGCGGTTTGGAGGTTGGCGATTTTCCCTTCCGCAAGAGCAAGGGGCTCAAATCGAACGCAAGCCAAACCAATCCAAACCACCAATTTAGATGTGATCCCCTTTACATTCTGCAGACAAGTCTGATAGTGTGTATTGCATCGGACCGCAAAATGGTGATTTTCCATTGCTGTCCCTCCAAACTTGCAAAAGGGGTGCGAGCAAAGACACTCTCAAAAGGGCGCCAACTCCTTTGGAAGGCATCTCCATTTTCCCCTAGCATCTCTTTTTTATGATTTTTGGGAGAAACAAAACGGAAAGCTTTGCGGGGCGCTTGTGAAAGGGTCTCCTTTGCTCAGGGAATCCTCCAGGAACCTTGGGTGAGAATTCTCATGATGATCCCCACGAGGGTCTCCTTTGCCCCCTTCGGGGTTTTGGGAACCTAAAGGGTTTCTCCTCCCCTTAGGCGGAGGATGAGGGGCCGCTGCTGCGGGGAAGGGTACGCTGGCTGGGAACCCAGGCGTTGCTCTGGATTGGGCCTAAAGTTTGAGGTTTTCCTCGAAGCTTCCTGATGGAAAACAGCGACGCAAAGAAGGTCCGTGCAAAAGAAGCTACTTGAAGGAAGCCATTCCTTGCGGCTTCCCTTTTCAAACCACCAGAGTGGCTTCCCACCAAAAGTGTCCATTGGAATTTCCAGCTTTCAAGCCAGAGAGGGGCTTCGGCTTCCCACAGCGGACATTTTGATACCACTTCACCGTTTTTTGTTTTTTGTTTTTTTTTTTTTTTTGGGGGGGGGGTGGTGCTCTTTGATTCGACCTCCCATGAACCTCGTGCCGCGCGCGGGAGCGGCCGATGCCGCAAAGCATCTCAGGTACATGCCAGCTACCCGTACAGACCGGCCGTTTGCCATTTGGTTCTTGGTTCCCTTCATTACTTACAAAAGATTTGGCCAGGCAGCTGCAGGTGGAGAATTTCAGGCGGCTTGCTCTGGTTTGCGAGGATGCGATGCTTTCGGTAGACAGCCATTGGATCGATGCGGAGCTGGTGGTTGTGATTCGGCCCTATGTGACAGATCCAGATGGCAGGATAGCATTGGTGAAGCTGGCAAGGGACGGGTATCTTGCAGAAGTTGTGAACCTCCTCGAAAGGCCCCTGGACCCAAGCGCCAAAGGAGTTTCCTCAGACGACTCGGAAGAAGTTGACTCGGATGACCCAGGTGACTCAGATGGCTCAGATGACTCAGAGGACTCAGACGATGCCCATCTACGCAGGGTAACACCGCTGCAGGCTGCAGCTGAGAATGGCCATCTGGATGTTGTGCGTTGCTTGCTGCAAGCCGACGCCGACAAGGACAAAACCGACACAGGCGGAAGGACTCCTCTCCATGATGCTGCCACGCATGGCCACCTGGAAGTTGTGTGTTGCTTGCTGCAAGCCGGCGCCGACAAGGACAAAGCCGACTTTCGCGGAAGGACTCCTCTCCCTGATGCTGCCACGCATGGCCACCAGGATGTTGTTCGTGGCTTGCTGCAAGCCGGCGCCGATAAGGATACAGCCGACTCTCGCGGAAGGACTCCTCTCCATGCTGCTGCCATGAGTGGCAAGGCTGAAGTCGGGCGTTGTTTGTTGCAAGCCGGAGCCGAAAAGGACAAAGCTGACATAGACGGAAAGACTCCCACACATCATGCTTCCGCACGTGCCCAGGTGGAAGTTGTGCGTTGCTTGCTGCAAGGTGGAGCTGACAAGGACAAAGCCTGCAGACGCGGAAGGACTCCTCTGCACGATGCTCTCGCGCAGGGCCATCGGGTAGTTGCGCGTTGCTTGCTTTTAGCCGGCGCCGACAAGGACAACGCCGACTTTTGAGGAAAGGACTCCCCATGCTTCTTGCTGCCGCGGCTGGCCATGAAAGTCGTGCGTTGCTTGCTGCAAGCCGGTGCGGACAAGGACACAGCCGACAAAGGCAGAAGGACTCCCATACTTGATGCTGCCGCGCATGGCCATTTGGAAGTCGTGAGTTGCTTGCTGCAAGCCGGCGCCGACAAGGACAGAGCCGACTTTCGCGGAAGGACTCCTGTCCATGATGCTGCCACGCATGGCCATCAGGAAGTTGTGCGTTGCTTACAGGAAGCCGGAGCCAGCAAGGACAATGCCCACAGAGGCGGAAGGACTCCTATGCAGTTGTCTTAGGGTGAATTTAAGGGGGGTTGCTTGGCACGATAAATTTGCATGAGGTTTTTAAGATAGGCATCCTTTCAAAAAGGCAGCTCACTTTCAACCAGCCCCATTTTTGCGCGGGGAGCAGGGGGAGATATCATTTTAAAGGGTAGGCCTTGTCTCCTGACCAATCCTCGGGAAGCGAGGCAGGCCTTGTAGACTTAGTGCCCTCCCCCACGCCGGACCCGGAAGGACGGTTGGGTCTTTGAAAGGAACACATCCTGGGTTTTGGAGCAGGTCGGAGAAAAAAACAAGAAGGGAGGGAAAAAAAGGATGGGGAGCAGCCAGTCCAAAGAAAGTGGGCTGTCAGAGTTCCTCTCCGTTCGAGGTTCAACGTCGCCAAGGGCTTCGGCTTTGTGGAGCCCTTGGACGAGGCGGCCGCCGTGCTGGAGGGCAAGGAGACCGAAACGACTGCGGCCGATCGGATCGGATCAGATCGCAGTGGAAGGCAAACGGGCGGTCGGTGGGTGGGGGGGTGAGTGGGGGGGTGAGTGGGGGGGGGGGTCTGCTTCTTTTAGGGACCCCCCCAAAACAATTAATGGGTTCCTCTTGGGTTTGAAGTTCGAAACCAAAAAGAAAGGGGTGCCCTCAAAAAATGATACACCCTCTTATTCATACTTGTGCAAGTTTTCCAAGACAAGAACAATGCATAAGTGCCGACTTCCAAAATCGATGGATTGCCTGTGGTTTTTAGTTTTGATTTTCACTTAGCGCCATGTGCGGAATTGCTGAGCTGAGTGACTCGCCACTATTCTTTTGGGGCATCCCTTGAATGAACATTCGCTCGGGAGCGAAAACGGGACCCCCAAAACCCTACCTTTTGGGGAAACAGCAGCAGCTAAAATGTGATTAGCCGGTAACCCCCGGTAGATCCAGGCAAGCCCACAAACCAACAAAAACCCGACCTCTGGGAACCCAGTTGACGAATTTCCCTTTGATTCTGATGGTCAGCCGCCAGGGGATCCGAATCACTAGGAACACCCCTAGCACTCTGCCAGGTTGATGAATCTGGGGCCGGCTTCCTCTCAAACGGGGTTTCCTTGTAGGCCTTGTATGGCCAGGTCTTGGAATTATTGGACAACATGCAGACGACTCCAGGTTTTTGCTGCATTTTTAAGCCTCCCTCCCACATTGGTAGACAACAACAGACTACCGCGATTGAACAAGGCTGCATGTCTACTTCCATGATGGAGGGCATGTGCAGCTGAGCGCGTTCTTTGCTTCCGTGCCTTCCGCGCTTGGGAGCCAGGGGTTCCGGCGGGGTCCAAGCGGCCCCGCGGTTCTCCTTTCGGTTCCGGGCCCCGTTTGCAGGACCTCTTCATGCATCGGAATCAGATCTTCACAGGCGTCGGATGGGTCGGAATGCGCTGGAGGTTTGGCACATTGGGGAATGTGTCCAGTGGCTTTTTTGTTGTGAACGGCGCTCAACTTGGTGTGTGTGTGTGTGTGTGACGCCCCCTTTCTGGGTAATCTCCTGTTGGTTTCTTTGAAAACAGAAGAGATTCCGTCTTTGGGGATATCCTATAAAAAACACCTCCCCAAAACTCGAAAACGACCCCCCAGTGCCGAGCAAGCCGGGGTCACAAGCTTCCCGGCTTCCGGTCGATCCGACTTGGGCTTCCGGGGGCTCCAAGTTGAACATCTCAACTGGCGTATGTTTCATTGAAACATCGACTCAATGGTCGGACCCCAGTACAAGACGCATACCCGAAAATTCGCTGCTTGAGGGGAGCCCGAGGATGGTTCGTCTCCTGGCTTCCCCTTGAATCCAAGAATGGGGGTTCCTTATTCTAGGAATTAGACAAGACGCTGGCCGATTCGTGCACACAGGTTCAAGTGCAGGTGTAACACTCAGTCCAGAGGATGGTTGCTTTTCATGATAGCCCCCCAAACATAGGTGGATGCGTAATGTCCACATTCGGTCGGCCGAATCGGTTGGCCGAACCCTTCATGGCCACCGCACTAGTTTCCCACGGGGTTTGCACGGATGAGAGATTGCTGTTGGCACGCATGTACCCACCCAACCCTGAAAAGGGGCGGGCGTCCTACTTTGACCTGTGAGCGTCTGGGCAGCTGCAAGTCATAAGCTCAAGCGGTTGGAATCACGAGCTGACAGGTCCCCCAATCGCAAGGGGCCCGTCTCCCATTGGGGCGAAGAGAAGAGAAGCTTTCTGAGCTGCCAACCTTAACCAACCACCTGTCAGGGTTTGGCAGCTTGTCAATGAAATTGGTGGAACCTCTTCTTAAACCCAGACCCGCCTTACCGTTGGGGGCTGGGGTTGGGTTTTTGGTGGGCTTCGCCCGCCTTACCGGTGCCAGGAGAAGCCGAGGGCGCGGCCCGGTGCTGAGGTCCAGCCACCCCTATCGACATAGCCGAGTGGGGATCCCCTTTTGTTTGCCTTCACTCCCACCTGACACAGGGTCCATTCAAGAGAAAACTTCCAGGTATCCTCCCATGCTATGTTAGTGGAAGGGAGGTAACTGAGCTGAGTGAGTTGCCCACATCCTGGCCGACCTTTTTCATTTTCGGGTTTGCCTTTTGGGGTCCCGCGAGATAGCATGGAACCCCAGATCGGGGCTTATTTTTCCGAAGGACGGTTACTCCCATGATGTGGTGATGTGAGCAAAGGGACACTAGGAAACCCTAGCGCCGATGGGTTGCCCCTGGCTGGTTTCGATATTCTTGTTTCCCTGAGAGGGAATAGCCGTAGACTAAAGAGAAAGGGAGATCAGCCACTCATCTCGCATAGCTTTGGCTCTTCGCCTAGTTGGCGGCTTCTTTTTGGTGCGGTCTAAAGGGAAACATGGGAAACCTCAGGGAATCCCAAAGGCTATTTTTTGGGGTCTCCCCAATTCCGAGGCAAAGCCGTTTGAGCAGCGCGGCATTGTTGGCCATTTTACAAGGTGGTTCTTGGCTTTGTTGGGGTTGTAGTGAGTCCTCTGAAAAGCCTTTACAACCATGTTGGTAGAAAGAACACTCAGCTTCGGTTTTGGGCGCTCAAATGTGCGGCGCCTTTTTGTGGTGGAAATGCGGGCCATTGCTTGCGTGCCTGCTCTCGCCTTTCCATCCATTTCAACCATCGTCCTGTTTCAAACGCACGTTTCCCTCTGGGGTGAGGGTTTCCTGGAAACATTGAGATTTAGCTGGGTTCAGGATGCTTAGTTACTCCCACATTCCTGCAGGAGCCCTTGTGGTTCCCTGAGGTCCCCTACAAATGGATCCCTAGCTGCAGAGTAGTTGGACCTCTGAACCTTTTGGGTTTGGGCCCATGGCAGTGAACCAGTCCAGACCTTTCGGGATCCACTGGATCGGGTTTTGAGCGAGCCAGCCCACACTCCCGACTCCCGCGGCTTGCCTGAGGATGGGGCAAGCCCCGCGTCCCTGCAGGCCAGGTACATCGATATTTGGAACCGCGCCATGTGAGGCTCAAAATCGGCTTCGACCTCATCCTTATCGGAAGACCCTTGAATCCACATTCGCAGGACCCTCTCAAAGCCTTGAGATGCCGAAGCCCATTCCCTTTCGAGGTAGACACCCCTTGCTTGCTGGTTCTCCGCAGGGCGCATGGGGCTTTGGGGCACCAGGACAGTTCAGTCTCGTTCCCTATCGAAGCAGTAAGTTTGAGACTCAAACACTTCCTTCGGCAGTACTTGCGCATGCCTTTTTTTGGTACCGTATTCAAGGTTCGTTGAAAGGGACACCAATGGGACACCAACCATTTTTGGAGTCGCCCTATTCTGACGAACCCACTTGAATCTCTGAGTTTGGAAGATGGACCTGTAGGCCTGGTTGGCATTGCTTTAGTCAAGGCACAACACGTTCTTTGGCTTTCCCAAACAGGGGCTCTTGCATTTGTTTTTACTTAAACAACCCCCCCAAAAGGACACCAACTCAAACTTGAGCTTTTTGCTTTCTTTTGCCCTCTTTTGAAACAACCCCAAAACGGATACTAACTCAAGCAGCACACCCTTATGTTGCATGCTTTGTTTGCAACTTGCGTTGCTGCTTTTGCCCCAGTGATCCGGTGGCATTTGCTTGTTTCCTTTGGGTGGTGGGTTCCCAACCGCACCAAGACGACTTTTAAGCAGCTTAGAGGGATTCATGACATGGGCATGGGTCAAAATTAAGTCAGGGACCGCAGGGTTTAGTCAATTTTTCCTTTTGCCAGGCTTTCATTTTGGGTACCATTTTTTTTTTTTAAAAAAAAAAATCCCACACCCACGTATCTCGTTTCAAGCTCGACTTCAAAGGGATCAACGAACTAAGTTTCGAATGCAGTTGACTGGCCCGCTGTGCTTTTTTAGCCCCGCCTTCCGAGTTATTTCAAAGCGAACCAACCCCACTGTTTGACATTCACGTCCCCCTAGAAACAGAACCAACACGTGGGCTCAGTGAACATCATCGACAAGGACATTTCTTGCGTGAGACAACAATTTGGGGCACGGAGCAAAGGACAGCAGCCTCTAGTTGCTATGCAAAGCTCACTACTTGTAAGGTGGTTGTGTGAACTCTGTGGGGGGGGGTCATTTGTGGCAGACGACTTTGTCCTGTGTCAAGATGGGTATGAATCTGAATTGTGGGCCATTTGGGGCGCACGATCTATGGGGATTGATGTCCACCAGCCATGATCTGACTGTGTGCCATTAAGATTCAAGGCAACAATTCCCTTCCAACCAGGGCTACAACCTACCATTTACGGGTTGTATTCAAGGCCAGATGGGGTTGTCTTTCTTTGGTACCTTTTTGCGGTTGTTCTCATCGGAAGCCAAACGAAATCTGACGCCATGCTTCATGTCCCCGTAAAAAAATAAGAGTTTTTTTTTTTTTTTTTTTTTAATATATGAAAAAACACGACACATTCCAAACAAGAGGGCCCGAGGGAGGGGCTCGAAAGGCCGAAGAGGTGGTCACCTTCCGCCTCGGTGCGGCTGCCAAGGGCCGGCCAAGGGCGGTGCCGGGGGTTCCTTTGGTTCCTTTTTTGAGGCAACCCGGAAACAGGAGTTCGGACAAACTTGTAGTTGTTATTTCAGGCCGGCGGATTCCTATTTTGAGTCGACACCAAGGTTTGGTTTTGAGCTCGATGCCGGCCGCAATTTGCTTGCTCACCGATGGGGTCAAACTAGCTGTGCAGGTCTTTTTGTGATTTCCGACTTGGGATTTGGAGGAACCTTGCCCAATGGTTCAGGAAATTCGTGGGTTTTAGGTTGCCACTTTGCGTGGTCAAGGATTCGAATCCCCTTTCAAGTGATGCAGTCCGAACCGACCACTTCCGCAGGAGGGCAGAAGCCCATTGCACAGCGGTCTGTGTGTGTGAGTGTGTGTGCGTATGTTAAAAGTAGCTGTTCGAGACAGCCGCACAGGCATTCTGTGTATACGATATATGATATATGTGTGTCTGAGATAGACTTTGCTGATTTCTATAGAAATTACATTTGGGACAGACCCACAATGTATATACAGATATACATGCACACATACATGTACACATACATACATACATACATACGTACATACATACCTACCTACCTACCTATCTACCCACCTACCTATCTACCCACCTACCTACCTACCTACCTGCCTGCCTACCTACCTACCTACATACCTACATACCAACATACATACATACATGCAAACATGCATACATACATAGAAACAGGCATAGATACATACATAGATACATACATAGATGTATAGGTACATAGATGTATAGATGTATAGATACATAGATACATAGATACATAGATGCATAGATACATAGATACATAGATACATAGATACATAGATACATAGATACATAGATACATAGATACACAGATACACAGATACACAGATACATTTTGTTAATGTTGAAACGCATGTGGAAACATGAACTGTGTTTGAAATGCTTGACCATAATGGCCCCGGCCATTTTGGCTCAAGCTTTGCTCTTGGGTTCTCTGAACCCAACTTGTGTGAAAAATTTGAAGGGAAGCATTTCTGAACTAACCCCGAACCAGCAATGGCCTCCTCGGCAACTTCGGCAACTTCCTTCGAGTTGATTGAGGACCAGGCACTCACCGCGGAGGAGGTGGAGATGGCCAGCCAGGAGGCCCAGGAAGTCCGCACACGCGAGGCGGCTGTGGCGGCTGGCCTGGTGTTGGAGGAGCCCGAGGCGCCCCCGTCGGCATCGGCCACCGATGTGATGAACGACCTCTCCAGTGCACTGGGAGCGGCTCCGTGTGTGCCCCTGGCCCCGCCGAGGACGAGGACAAGGAGATGGGCGATGCGGTCACCACGGAGCGGGCTACTCCACCAACGAAGAGGCTGAAGGGCTTCGTGGCGGCCTCCCAGAAGACCACGGCCCTGGTTAACAAACCGGTCTCCCTGGTGCCGGTGGATGGCCGTCCTGGCTATTTCAAGCTAGTGGACCTCCCAGACCTCTTCCCGGTCCTTCCGGCATCGGCGGCCACGTTGCTGAGGGACGTCACGGTGGAGGAGGCGGTCTCCCTGTTCCACAAGTTTGTCGGTAAGAATCTCACGGAGGACTTGGTGGTTCGCATCCTGGAGGCCTATGTTCCGATGAAGATCCAGATCCGGCAAGAGGAGGTCTGGGCCTCACAGTTCCAGCGGAATAAGGCATGCATTGGCACCCAGCGGATGCACAGACTCGATGCCGGCCACTCGGACTACAAATTCATGTGTAAGGCATGCGGCACGGGGTGGCCGGAGGCAGCCAATCAATGCTGGGTCTGCCCGGGCAAGGAGTTTGTCCCCTTCCAGGCACCCTCGGCTACCTACGAGGCGGACGGCGTCACGTACAACCTGCTCATTGTGGAGGGCAAGCCGACCTGGATCCAGCAGCGGGATGGGGGAAGCCTGGGTGCCGCTGGCCCCGGTGGTACCCGGGCACAGGCAGACCGCAACCTGGTGGACGGCACGATCCTGGGGAGAGCTCCTCCGAAAACGGACACGGCAGAGGAGATCACTATGGCTGACGTGGTCCCGCTTAACAGGCGGGTGGACATCCGGCAGGAGATCCTGTCCATGGAGGCGGACGACGAGGCGTTGAAGGTCCGGGAGCGCCAGGAGGTCAAGGTCAAGGTGCAGCGGTCCCTGCAGGAGGCAGAGGCTCAGAGCTTCCAGCTCTACCACCCCCAGGTGGACCAGGCGATCCGGAAGAAGGAAGAGCTGCACAAGGCCTTGAGGGAGCACCGGGAACCGACCCCGGAGGAGTCCTCGGCCAGACGGCGGCACAAGGAGTTGGTCACGGATGAGATGCTGGACAATGAGATGGCAATCCTGGCGCCTCTCCAGGAGGGCATGCAGGCCCTGCCGGCAGAGGAGGTGGCCAACGAGGGAGCCCGGGCCCTCAGGAAGGTTCAACCTGGAGCGATTCAAGGCCAAGCTGCGAGACCAGTACCTGGAGGGTAAGGGTGTCGACGCCAGCCAGGCACTGGCTGATGCGATGGCGCAGGAGCCCAGGACACCAACCAGGCATGGATGCTTAACCACACCCTCCAGCCCTTGGAGGTGTCGGCATGGCCGGATGATCTCAGGCAGGCTCTGGAGAGGGGGCTGTTCTGCCCCTGGAGCTGGATGACCCCGAAGACATCCCCAACGTGGGGGACATCAAGGAGAAGTACGTCCCCTACATCCGGAGGCTCAGAGAGGCACAGAACCCGTGGAACCAGGAGGCGTTGCTGGAGGAGATGCCCGATCTGGCGACACCGGCCCCTTTGAAGGGTGCCACTGGCCCGGGGGGGACCAGTCAAGGCCACCGCAGGACCTGGACTCGGAGGAGGGTAAGCTGTCCCTGCTCCTCTGGGCGATGAAGAGGCACCAAGGGGAGCTACGGATGTTTGGGCGGATCTGGAAGAAGCACTCCGGTGAGATCCCCAAGGGCGCGGATCGCCGGAGGAGCTCCTGGCCCTGGAGCGCAGGACCCACCCACTCACGTGTGAGCGGGACCACATCGACCCGATCATCTACTCGGCCTTGGAGATCCGAGCGCAGGTGAACCGGGGTGAGCGCCCGGCGCCGGAGCAGGTGGTGGGGATCTTCTGGGCTAAGGGCGATGGCGTGTTTTGGACAAGGCAGACTCGCACGTGGGACCTGCCGAGCTTGACAGGGGTGTACGCCCACCGATTCACCTTCAAGTACATCTACTCGGCGTGGACCACATTCCCGCTGGTCGTGAAGACGCAGCGACGGGGCCGCAATGCGGAGGGCTCGACTTCGGATAAGTGGATGGGGAACATCCTCCAGATGCGGAAGGAGGCGGTCCCCTTCCTGGAGAGCCTGGGAATCCCCAAGCCGCGCAGCAATGGAGCTACATCTTTAAGGAGATGGGGACGTTTCTGGCAGCCAAGAACTTCATCGTCAATTGCCCATTGCCGGTGATGGAGCTCCCAGTGGCCCCCGTCCACGACAGCAAGGAGGCCCTGCGTTTCAGGGCGGTCTGTGACGAGCGAATCACACTTCCGCTGTCATCGTTGAGGGCTTTCGACTCGGTGTACACCAAATAGTCCTCCATGGTGGAGATCAAGGTCAACTGGCGTTGCAACGTGGTCCATGACTGGGTGGAGCCGGTCCCGCAGGAGGCGGCGGGGGCCCTGTACGACCGGCTGGGCTACTCCCAGGACCTGATCAGGCAGCTGGGCTGCTCCCCCCCCTTGGGTGCCTCTGGCCCCGGGGGCGGGGCGGCCAAGGAATCGGACCCCAAGGCCAAGATTCTGGCGGGAGCGGACACCACGCTCCGCACGCCGGACCAGGGCACCAGGCGGTACCCCCCGATCACCACGTCCACGGTCACGGCGGTCGCGGGCCGGAAGTACATCAACAAGCACTTCCCGCACGTGTTCTGGGCCTCGGTGGAGTGCGGCCTGGTCCTGCCCAGCATCAGCGCATGGGAAGTGGTGGGCAAGGAGAAGTTCAAGACCACCGGGGGCTACATGTGCAGGTTCTGCAAGGGCTTCTGGAAGGCGAGCCGTGGGGGGACCAGGCTGCTCCAGATTACGGGATGGCACAAGGACAAGGCCACGTGCCTGCAGCTGGTGATGGACGAGCCCCCGGAGCAACTATATAATCAGTGGATCCGGGACAGGATGGAGTTCTACAAGCGGGTTGAGCCGACGGAGCCCCCCAGGGACGAGCGGCTAGTCCTTGGAGATGCGAGCACCCCGCGCATGCGCTTCAGCTCCTCGAATGGCCTGGGGGATGTCTCCACTGCCCTGTGGTCGGTCATCCTGAGCAACCCGGAGAAGTCAGGGCTGGCGGCCATCCACTCAGTGGCAAAGGAGGCGATCTTGAAGGGTGAGAGCCGCTAGGTCGTGTCTCACTACCCTTTTGGATGTGGAGTCGTATGATCTCTCCCCACCGGGACTTGGGTGCCTCTGGCCCCGTCTTGGGTGGGGGGAGGTGTTGGGGTGTTTCCCTTGTTTTGGGTTCATCATTCACCTTGGTTTCCCCCCTGTTCAACACGCCACGACTGCCGGTTTGCCTCGAACCGGAGGCTGCGCAATTTGGCTGCCCCAAGGACGGGCCGTATCGGCCACTGTTTGAAGAAAGCGGCGGCGGCTGACGCTGGGCTCCCTGAGGTCCCCTTGGGGGTTTTCGTCGGGTGGGTCTTCCCCCCTCCGTGGTTCTTTTGGGGATTTCCGGGGGGGACTCTTAGGTCTTGTTGGGCTGCATGTCGCCGGCCTGCCCCACTCGCACTCGGCATCCGGAAGGGTTGGTCGTGTTTGCAGTTTGCCGCGGTTGGGTCCCGGCCGTTCGATAGGAGGCTCGAACCCTTGTTTTCAGCATGGCTAGGGTCTCTACACAGTTTCTGTTGCGCCCGCCTTACACTCGTCTTTGGGACCGTATCCCAAGGGTCCTGTGGGACACGCTGGCGGATGAGTCTATCTCCCCGCGACAGACAGACGGGGAGTTGCTGGTCCTGATGTGCCTGCGCCATGGCACGGCGGAGGAAGGGAGGCAGCTGGGCGGGGAGCCGGCCCTCCGCTTCGCTCAGCTCCTGGAACTCTCGGGCATTCCGGTGGACCAGGCGGACCAAGTGGTACCAACGGACTACTTCAACGGCCTGGTGGCGTCGGCGGCGGGCAGGCTTCCCCAGCCTTTGTCCGCGGGGGACCTGGCCGACCTTTGGGATAGCCTATGGCTCCTCCTCATGGCGGCTGCGGACGGCAAGCTCAGCGAGAACTTTTCCCCGCTGGAGAATGAGTGGGACCGCCAGGACCAACTGAGGTGGTTCTCGCGAGATGACCCACCCCCACTCCAACAGCCGGAGCTTCTGAAGTGGCGGCACTGGAGGCCCGGGAAGATCAGGGAAATGGAACCCACGACTCAGCGAGCACTGGAACTCCATATTGCAGGACATCCTGGGGGAGGACTTCCGCAAGGAAGCACTGGACCTCTTGGGGGATAGCAGGTTCCGGACGCTCAGGCAACACTGCCTGGTCTACGAGAGTCTCCGCAAGAGAGGCTTCACCGTCATCCCATGGCAGGAACGACATGTCCGTTCTCTCCTCAACCAGCTCGCCGATGAGGAGGTCACCCCGTGCAAGTTGCGGCAGGTGTGGAACACCCTCAAGTGGTTCTCCAAGACCTTCGGACTGCTGAAAATAGACGAGCTCCATCGCCTCAAGTCCAAGAAGAAGAGGCGCTCACGGACACGGTCACCAGGCCACAGCGTAAGGCGGTGGTCCCTAGCAAGGAGGTCATTTGGGCTCTGGAGGAGGGGGCCGGCTACGATCGCCTGGGTGCCACCGGCCCCGGCACGCAGGAGGCCCCGGGCAAGAACAGACACGAGGTGCTGGACGCTTTCATCCTGGGGTTCGCCCGGTTCCAGGTGGGTTGCAGTGCTCGCTTCAATGACCTCCAGCATGTTCACCCCAAGGACCTTATCCACACTAGCAACACGGTGGAACTGAAGGCCTGGCAGACGAAGACTGTCTCCGCAGCACGAATCAACCGCAACCCGGTCCCCTTGATTGCTCCGAAGTACAGCTTCACGGGAATCCCCTGGTGGACTACCTGGGTGGCCTCGGTCAGGCGGTTGGTATCCGAGGAGGCATTCCAGGACATGGATTACTTGCTCCCGACGGTGAGCAAGGACTTTGCACGGCCGTCCACACCGGAAAGGGCTCTGAGATGGCTCAAAGATGCTATTCTCCGCCGGGGTGTCACCCCGGGGTTGGTGAAGCCGCTGTCGTGGCACTCGTTCCGGGTGTTCATCCCGGACTGCGCCTTCCAGATGGGGATCCCCCGGGAGCGCCGCATGTACCTGGGCAACTGGCTCACGGAGAGCACGGCAGAGGTCTACGTGCGGGAGAAGCGCAACGTGGTTGTGGAGATCTGGGGCCAGGTAGCGCAGAAGGTCCCCAACCTGAACCTCGGGCCAGGCAGGGAGCGCAGGGAGGACTTGAATCACCCGGACTGGGCGGACCCGCTTCCGCCACCAGCAGTGGACATCACGGACGCAGGACCGGAGGGCCGCGAGGACCATATTGAAAGGGAAGGGGAAGCATCCCCTTCGGTGCGCACCATCGGCTCGATCATGGGACACACCAGTGAAGGCCAAGGACCTGTTTCCAGCCACCCCGGACCTCCCCCTTCGGGTGGTGGCGGCGGTCAAACGCACGGGCAACGCCGGCCAGTCCAGAATCCACCTGCTGAATGTTGAGGGCACGGCTGTGGGATGTGGCTGGCGACCAGCGGCTTCTAAGGTCCAGGAGCTCTCGGTGCTGGATTACATGACGGAGCAGGAGGCCTATGGCAAGTGCGAGCGCTGCTTCAAGCGGCATGGCTTCCCGGCGGACTGGGCACTGGAGCCGGCGGAGGTCCCCACGCTGCAGGAGGACTCGGACTCCTCAGGCCCAGTCGGAGACCGAGGTGGTGGCCCTACCTTTGGTTGCCCCCGGCCCTGGCGACCAAGGGGATGGGAGGCCCGGAGAGGGGCCATGGCCAGGGCCCTCAGCACAGACTGGCATCCTTCGGAAACGGCGGGTGTGCCAGACTGTCCTTCAGAAATGGCGCTATCAGTCTGCACACCCGTTCTTCAGTTTTTGAGAATTGTGAGTTGGGTGGCCCATGAGGCCCACCCAGCGTTGGTCATCTGACGGGGGAAGATGAGTCCCTGGCACCAACACACTGCTCGGATGAAAGAGTTATCGCGTGCTCGTGTGTGGTGCCGTTTGGTTAGCTTGCATACACTTTGTTAATGTTGAAACGCATGTGGAAACATGAACTGTGTTTGAAATGCTTGACCATAATGGCCCCGGCCATTTTGGCTCAAGCTTTGCTCTTGGGTTCTCTGAACCCAACTTGTGTGAAAAACCCACCCACCCACACCAAGGTCGGGGGTCATGGCGGCCAAACCCCCGGATGAGGTCCCAGAAGAGTTCAAGGAGGACGTGGCCAAGCTGCACAAGCCACTGGCGGCCATCCTGGTAAGGAAGGAGATCCCCTGGGCAGCCCAAGCAGCTTTGGGCGCATCGGGATACGTCACGGTGGAAGACCTGGCGGATCGCTGGGACACCCCAGCGGCGGCTAGGGAGAATGGTCCCCGGACCTGGGATTCCGGGATGGGGAGAACGGGTTCAATGTCCAGACCTCGGCCTTCACGGCGATGCGCCTCCTTCAGGCAGTCCGGGTGGCAGCCAGCTTGGTCCGGGGGGGCAACCAAGGGGATCTCCCGGCGGGCCCTGGAGGTCCTGTGTGACAGGCGCCAGCTGGAGGATGCTTACGTGGCCACTCATGGGACCCCGAAGCCGAGGTTGGAGTTCCAAGGGAGTGATGGCTACCTCAAGAAGCAGTGGCGCCTGATTGCCAAGGGTGAGCTGGGCTACATCCCGGCAAAACACATCGTGAGCGCGCTCCCGGAAGAAGGGGAACGCCCCTCATCCACCCACAAGAAGATCACGGTGGACGGCTGGGACAGGGAGGATGAAGAAGAGGTGAGGAGCCACCCCACATCTCGGCGCCAGTTGGAACGTTTGCACCAAACTTTCAGGACGACGCTCCTGATGTGCACGGCGGCACTGCCACAGTTTGGCAACCTGAAGGTCACCAAGGCGGAGCTGGACGATTGGTATGACTGGTTCTATGGGGAGGACATCGCTGGCAGAAGGCCTCCCCCGAGTGACACCACCTTGCTGTTTGCAGAGCGCAATGCGTGGAGGAAGATCCACGAGATGGTGCACCAGGGCACCACCCTCTCCGATGCCCTCAAGAATATCAGGGGCGACTTCCTCTTCTGGCAACGGGAGGTCTATGAGCACCTCAACAGGGCGCCGGAGAAGGGGAAGAACAAGGGCAAGGCACCTAAGGTGTGGCAGACTCAGTGGGAGAAGCCGAAGAAGGGGGGGAAAGGCGCCTGGCCCTCGGGGCCGACCAGGTCCAAGCCGAAGGGCAAGGGCGGCAAGGGGAAGTCCCCCAACTCCCCCTCGGTTCCATGGCCGGACCACTGGGCTTTCAAGAATCCCAAAGGGGTGGCGTACTGCAGAGATCATCACCTCCACAACAAGTGTTCGGGATCGTGCGGCCGTTCCCACAACTGCCCGGTCAGGAAGGATGGGTGGGTGTGTGATGCCCCCCCATCGAAGCATGCGCCACAGGCATGCCCTCACCTTCCCAAGTGACAGGAGGCCACCCAGGGTGCCATAGGCCCCGTGGCTTCCCGGTCTCAGTTGGGATCACAGGCCACCAGTGCGAGAGTGCACACAGAGGGGGCGAGCCAGCCCCACCAGAGCCACAGCGGAAGGCAGACAGAGCGGGGGGCCTCAGATGGGAGGGGACTTCTCCAGGGTGCCACGGGCACTCCAGAAGGGCGGAAGCATCCCTTTCCCCCGCACCCACCGAGGCAGTGGGAAGACCCCCCAGAGAGACCCAGAGGGGAGGATCCGCCCAGCAAGGGGCGTTCCAAGGGCGGGAAGAACCGCCAGGGCAAGCATCAAGCCCGGGGACAGATGACGGGGGGATCAGACAAAGGTCACACGGAATCCCTAGGGGGGGCAAGCCCCACCTTCCCATGGATGCAGGACATCCCGGAAAGACTGAGGCTCAGACTGGGGTGGACGCCGAGGCCAGTGCCGGGGTCTTCAAAGCCGTCCATCCTGCTGTACGCTGGGAAGGATGATGCGGGGGCCCTGGATGCCTACCTCCATGCCTACAACCCGGCCTTCTCGGAGTACATTTGGGCGGTGGATATCAGGAGAAAGGGTGGAGACCTGGGCCAGGACATGCTGGGCGAGGAGCCTTACTCGACGATGTGCTCCATGTGGCCATGGCGGGTAAGGTCGCATTGGTGGGAGGTGGCCCCAACTGCAGGACGTGGAGCATCCTCAGGTGGTTCCCCAAACCAGGTGGCCCGCCGCCGGTGAGGGGCAGAGCAGAGCAGACCTTGTGGGGCTTAGAGGACTTGGAGCCCCGGGTTATGGAGGACACGGACAATGACAGCGTGCTCATGCTCCGACAGATGTACCTGACCTCGCTGGCCTACAAGGGGCTAGGTCAGCCGCAGGTTGTCCTGGAGCACCCGATGGACCCGATGGAGTGCAGCAAGAGCCCGAGCGCAGCGAGGTGCTCATCGATCTGGGTCACGCGGGCCTACGTTCAATGGGCGAGTGCACTCCACCACTCCCTCATCAAGTTTGATGAGTGCTGCCTGGGCCAGGTGGTTGTGAAGTCCACGGCATTGTCAACGGACCTTCCTCTCCACCATTGGCATGACCTGCGTTGCAACCACGGGTCTCACCCCAGGGGAGAAAAGCTCAACTCCAGTGACCTCAGCCGGTACCCGGAGCAGATGATGCAGGGTCTCGCAGCGGCCATCCTTTGCCGAGCGGGACCCGTCCTGGAGGCGCTGAGGCCGGGGGGCATGGCGCCCCAGACTAGCCCAACGACCCCCCCGAGGCGTCCAAGGGAACCTTCTCCCAGCACGCCGGGGGACAACAAGCGCCAGGAGGCTGAAGGCGGGCCAACAAGCGTTGGCAGGTCTGACCTTGGGCTCACTTCCGGTCTCGGCCTCGGATAATCCAGAGGCTGGGACATCGACACAGAGGACTGGCGAGGTGGATGAACTTGGGGGGGGAACTCTTCCCCTGGATCCCTGGGCACACCAGGGCATGGAGATCTCGGATCGGCCCACCATCCTGCCGATCACGCACGACCCCAATATCTCCGACAAGGTCATGTACCTCCAGATGGCTTTCAAGCAGCGTCCCTTAAGAGACGGTGGAGGAAAGCCCTCATTGGGACGGTTGGCCCCGTGGGCCCGACCGCTGTCCAAAGCAGCAGCGCTGGGGGCCAAGATCTGTGTCCTCACTTCGCCGTGGGAGGACAAGCTCCAGGAGTCGCTCTCGTTGGGGGACGGGTCACATCCCTTCCCGGAGGACCTGCTGGAGGACATCAGGGAGATTCTGGCGCCGGGGGCAGGCCGACCAGCGGACGGCCAACCCTTCTTCCTGGACATCTTGCACAGCGTGGCGCTGCAGGACCCCGACCACCAGTTCCCCCGCGACCTGGAGCAAGGGGTCCCACTGGGGGTCACGGACCCCTGGCCACTCAGGAGCTGAAAGGGGAGGAGCCGGAGTTTTAGGAACTCCCCCACCCAATGGGCAGGGGTAACTACCCCTCGGCGGATCACTTCAGCGAGCTCATCCGGGGCACATTTCTGGAGGAGGTCCCCATGGGCATGGTGGAGGGCCCCTTCAGTAAGGAGGAGGCAGCATCGCGATGTGGCTGCGACAGCGAGGACCTTTGTCCCGGCCCCCTAGCGGGCATCGACGAGGGGGACAAGATCCGCACGATCTACGATGGCTCGGTGGGAGGGGCCAATGACACCATCAGGAACCAGACGGTGGAAAGGACGACGGCTCCGACGGTGCTGGATGGGGTCCAAGCTCTCCATTGGCTACATGCGGCAGCTGCGGAGGGACCCCCCTCTCAGGGTGCCTCTGGCCCCGAGGGGGGGATCGTCAAACCTCCACCTGGGGGCTGGCTATGGCCGGAGCCGGGCACCAGGTGGGTGCTGCTCAAGGCGGACGTCACCAAGGCCCACCGGAGAATGAAGGTCCTCAGGAAGGGCGGTTTCAAGTGGCCTCACTGGGGGAAGAATGGTGGGTGAACAAGGTAGGCACATATGGCATGGCCAGTGCCCAATCCTACTGGGGACGCCTGGCAGCCCTTCTGCTCAGGGTCCTCTACGCGCTTTTCCCTCAAGTGGATTGGAACTTCGTCTTCGTCGACGACTTCCTGTGGCTGCTTCGAAGCGAGGGGGCAGTGAACTTGGCGGTGGCGCTGCTGGCCACACTCCTGGCATTGGGCACCCCACTTAGCTGGAAGAAGACGCACCTGGCGGAGGTTAACACGTGGCTGGGCTTCGTGGTCCACCCGAACATCCCGCAGGTTCTCATGGCGGCCAACAAACACATCCTGGTCATGGAGGTTTGGCAGACCATGGTGGAAGGGCAGGCGATGCACTCAAAGGACATCGAGAAGGCCCTGGGCCGCATCCAATGGGCAACGGCTGCATGTCCGCTGGCGAAGTCGATGCTCCAGCCACTTTGGGCCTGGAAGATGGCCACCACCACGGTGGGGAAACCCCCCAAGGTGGTCAGGATGTTGGCGTTCATGCTGCGGTTCCTCTTCAACACGCCTTTCGTCCAGTACTCCCCCTACTTGCCGAAGTCCTCTTGGTGGGGTTGCAGCGACGCTAGCGCCTCGGACGACGGACTGGCATTTGTGGGAGGTTGGTGCTCCAACACAGTGGAACCGGACAAGAAGGAGGTGTACTGGTTCCATGAGCAGATCCACGTGGAGGAGTACCCTTGGGCTTTCAAGAATGGGGATCCAAAGCGGAGGATTGCAGCTCTGGAGATGCTGGGCACGCTCTTCCTCTGTCACATGATCCTCACGCACCAAGGCCCTCTGTCCTCCCGGGTCCGACTCCCGGTGGGCAGTGACAATCAGGGCAACGTCATGGCGATGCTCAACCTTGGATCCAAGAAGCCCTACACGGCGGCGATCCTGATGGAGCTGGTCTTCCTGCTCCACACCCATGGCTGCTCGCTGGCGGCCAACCATGTGCCCCGTGAATTCAATCAATGGGCTGATGAGCTGACGCACCCAGATTTCTCTGGGTTCGACCCTTTGCAAAGGGTCCCCAAGCAGGAACTCTGTGAGGAGTTTGTTTTTCTCCCGCGTCTCCTGAATGGAGATGCATTTGATCTCAGCGTGGGCCCACCCATGCTCCCGTGACCGGAGCCGGTGGGTGACTCACTTCCCCTGGTGGCAGACCCCCCTGTGGCCTGGGTGCCATGGGCCCCGGCTCAGGGGCGGGCGCTATCAGTCTGCACACCCGTTCTTCAGTTTTTGAGAATTGTGAGTTGGGTGGCCCATGAGGCCCACCCAGCGTTGGTCATCTGACGGGGGAAGATGAGTCCCTGGCACCAACACACTGCTCGGATGAAAGAGTTATCGCGTGCTCGTGTGTGGTGCCGTTTGGTTAGCTTGCATACACAGATACATAGATACACAGATACACAGATACACAGATACACAGATACATAGATACATAGATACACAGATACATAGATACATAGATACGTAGATACGTAGATACGTAGATACGTAGATACGTAAATACGTAGATAGATAGATAGATAGATAGATAGATAGATAGATAGATAGATAGATATATAGATAGATAGATAGATATATAGATAGATAGATAGATAGATAGATAGATAGATAGATAGATAGATACATAGGTAGATAGATAGATAGATAGATAGATAGATAGATAGATATATTGATAGATACGTACGTACGTACGTACATACGTACATAATACATACATACATACATACATACATACATACATACATACAGACACAGACACAGACACAGACACAGACACAGACACAGACACAGACACAGACACAGACACAGACACAGACACAGACACAGACACAGACACAGACACAGACACAGACACAGACACAGACACAGACACAGACACAGACACAGACACAGACACAGACACAGACACAGACACAGACACAGACACAGACACAGACACAGACACAGACACAGACACAGACACAGACACAGACACACACACACATACATACATACATACCTACATACATACGTACATACATACACACACACACACATACATACCCACATACACACATACGTAGTATGTACGTACATACATAGGCACATACGCACTCTCATACACACATACTGGGTGGGTCGGGCCTTTTTTCCGCTTTGAAGGGTGGACAATCTCTTGGTTACTAGATCTGTTTTGAACAAAGCTCACCGGTATAGACATGAAGACGACATCTGATTTCCGGTTGGCAACAGCTGAATTTGTCAAGGGGACTGCAAAACCTCCTAACCTGTCAAGAAGACCCGAGCGGGTGTCAAAATGGGCGATTGGACCCCCCAAATTGTGGTGCAGGGCATCACCCAGGTCAAACCGACGACGGGCGCATGTGTGCCGTCGGGGTGAAAAGAGCGGAGGACGCGTTTTGCGGGGAGGGGCTGATAGCCGTGGATCAGTTTGTTCACCCTTGCCAACTCCGTGTGATTCATTGAGCCCAAGTTGGATGGATTAATTGCTCAGAGCCCTGCCCTCACATCCGACTTACGTAGGGCACCCACTAGAGGGCTTCTTTAAGAGGAGACATGGTCATCCAGGATTTTGCAGGTAAGGTTCCCTGGGTGGGAGGCATTGCAATCTGCGCTTCCCTCCGTTTGAGAATGGTTTGCCCTTGGTTTCTCTTTACCCCCAGAAGGGAAGAATGCCGCAGGACCGCTTACCTCAACCCATCAAAGCAAAAAGCGGCCCCTTTGCGGGTCCCTTACAGCGCTCCAACAGATTCTGTCGTAGGATTTGAAGGAAGTCCAAAGGAAGTCACGAGAGAACTTCCCCTTTTTGGTTTGGAAGGGAAGCAAATGCAGAATCCATGTGGCGGTCAAACTATCAGCAGGTCGAGGGTCCATTTGGGAGGAACATGGGCGGATGAACCCCAAATGTCCCACTAAGATCCAGGAGGATTCACTCATTTCCCCATGTCCTTCACTAAATATGGAACAGATGGGTTTGACTATTTTGAGGGGTTTGCAAATGGTGGGTTTTCCATCGGTTTCCTTTAAAACGGGGAACACAAAAAAGCACGTTTTCCTTTGAAACCACAAGAAAACGATTTCCTTTGAAACCACACAAACACGCTTTCCTTTGAAACGACATTAGAAATAGACTTCCATTTCGTGTGCCGCAGACTTGGGCCCAGTGTGCTGTTCAGGAGGGTGATGGCGAGGCCGAAGATGAGGCTGCCGACGCCGAGCCGGCGGATGACGCGGATGACGGGTCCGAGGCGCGAAAACGAGAAGTCTGCAAACACAAATCCCGAAGTTTTCTCAGGCGCGTCAAACTGCTCTTCTTCTGGGATTGCAAACAGACACTTCCTTTTGGGTTACACACAAATCCCGATTTTTTCTCAGGCGCGTCGAACAGGGTTCCCTGGGTAAATCTGAAAAGGTACCTCTGAAACGGAGTTCTTCTGAAACACACACACAGAATCCTAGCTACAAGCCCCATATTGAGCTGACTTGCGATCCAACTGATTTGACACATTCATGTATTGTTTCTGTTATTAGCATTATTATTAGGATTATTATCGTTATTTGTATTACTGTTATTTTCCTCCTCCCCCTCCTCCTCCTCCTCCTCCTCATCATCATCATCATCATCATCATCATCATCATCATCATCATCATCATCAGCGTCGTCGTCATCATATCATCATCATCAGCATCATCATCATCATCACCATCCTCATCCTCATCCTCATCCTCATCCTCATCCTCATCCTCACCACCATCATGATTACTTTTTTCATGATCTTCTTCTCCTTCGTGCTCTTCTTATTGCTACCATCACTGCTACTACTAATTACTGCTGCTGCTGCTACTACTACTTCTACTTCTACTTCTACTTCTACTTCTGCTACTATTAATATAATTTGCGATGGCCAATTTAGGGGGTTGAGGAGTCAGGATCATCCCCTGAAAGTTCTGAAGGACTCAGACCTGTGGGTTATCTCTGCTTTCTTCCTCACCTTTTTTGGGAGGGCCCTCCCCAAAATGAGTGGTTCCTTGGGACTGCCTTTCCAAAAAAAGGGACACATAAAAATAATTCACATCTGAAACTAGGGGGGACCGCTAGCAAGTCACCCGCGGAGTCTGGAACAAACCTAGAAAGCTGGAGACCACCACCCGTGGGAAATCCACGTCCTAGGCGTCCTCGGTAGAGATCGACCTGGAGGAGGAGCTGAAGTGCCAAGCCCAGATTCGGTGCGCTGGCTGTCAGCCTGGCAGAGATGGTAGGGCATAGGTGTCCTTCTTAGGTTACCCTCCCACCAAGTAACATGGAACCAGTCGTTCGGGGGTCCTTCAACAGGACAGTTTTTTTCCAGGATCCGCCTGGTCAGGTTCCATGTGAATTGGTGGGAGGGTAGTTTGGATAGAAATAGTTGGGTTCCGCTGGTTTATATGGGGTTTTCCAATGTTCTAGGGTTGGGAGTTGTTTGTGGCATGAGATGGGTTGCTTGTTTGCTTGTTTGCTTGTTTGTTTGCAAACTAGGTATCCAGAAAAAAATCCACGGCAAGAGCAGCACAGTTGCCCGTTCGGGAATGATTCTCTCCGGAACCGCCTCGAAGGAAGCCACGATGGATCGATAGATCGCCGCATCTATCGGTTGCGAACCGGCCATCGCAAGATGTGAACCCTCAAGCAAGGCCAATTCCAGCGGTATCCGGAGGTTGAGACGAGACAATCGGGAAAGGGCTTGCTTCTGGGCTGCATGCTTGACCCGATCGGATCTTTGGACGGCTCGGAGCAACCCTGGAGCCTCCAGGAGCCCGAGCATGCTACGTATTTTCAAGTGTAGCCATCCTCAGGGATAACCGTTTTTTTTTTTTTGCTTTTCTCGAAAAGCATTTCCCCCCCTTTGCCCCCCATCCATTTCCCATGAATTTTCGCCATCCCCGGATCTCGAGATCCAGACCGATGCGCGGATTCGCGGATGTTCCAAGGTGTGGCTTCCACCAGGACAAGGCGGAGAGCCGGGAGGCCGAGTCCCAGGGCGCTGCTGAAGCTCAGAGGCCTCGGTGGCCGGCAGGCTTTTGATTTCCAGATTTTGCTTTTGATTCCCACTTTTTTTTTTTTTTTTTTTTCGTCGGAGGACCTGGAGGGCAGAGTGTTTGTGGGGTTCCCCTTTTTTGGGTTGGTACATCCTTTGTCAGTCGGATTCCACCAGGAGGTTGATCAGATTACTGGAAAAAAAGGGAAATGGAGGAAATTGTGCGGATTTTGGAGGATCCCCCTCGCAAGTCAGGTTGGTGGAAACCAGCGTTCCCTATAGTTTTAAACGTCACCTTTTGGGCCAATGTGCAAAGTGCGTTTCCTTTTGGTGGGGTTAAGAAGATAGGAGGCCCTGTTTAAACTCGCTTCAACCGGTTTCCAGACTTTCGTGGGATTTTCACCACCGTAGCGGTTACTCTAGCGCGGGATCGGGACGCGCACCCTGGTCGCTGTTTCCAGTCTGCATGCCAGGAAAATGGCCAGCTCTGCTTTTTGGTTAAAGCGGTACCCCAAGCCGACGGCCGGCGCCTGTCTGGGCAAAGACCCCATGGCTTTGAGCTGTTGGGGAAACAGACAGGCCCCAATATGTTTCTTCCGCGTCAACTCCTTCGATCTAAGCAAAAGGGCCACAGGACATTCTTTTGGAAGCCACTTTTGTTTTTGGCTTTGGCCAATGCAAACAATCCTTCAGAAAGAAACCTTGTCTCTTGTTTGGTGTTGGCCAATTTCTCGTAGACAGTGTACATCGCCTTGTTTTTGTTGGATTAGCAACTCCAATTGGACCGCGTCCTAATGCCAATTGTCTCATGGAGCGCCTGGAGGGGGATGGCTATGGCCATGGCCATGGCCTTGACCCTCGCCTGGTTCCCATGAGTTGAGGTTTCCCAGACCCCTTTGGAGGTGTCGTTTCCCTTTCGACTTCGGAGGTTTCGCCCGAGGCCACGAGACCTGCGAGGACTTTGTGGTGGACAAGGTGAAGCTGCCCATCAACGTGTGCCTTGGATGGGCGTGTCAATCTTTGGTCGGTTTTTTTGGGTTGTGAAGGAAAAACAAAGAGAACATCACTGGTTTTGGGGTACCCCTTTTCAAACAAGATCCCCCAGTAGTGCTTTTTACCCCCTTTTTTGGGGGAGGGTTCCCCAACTCACACAGACTACAGCAAAAAAACGGGTACCCTTTTTCTAACCTCTTTTAGTGGAGGACTTAGCAAAGACGCCCCCAGGTGTGCGGAAAGCTCAGGGAAGGGAGGGAAGCACCCGAACTCGGAGGGCCGCCTGTGGTTCAAGCGATATGGACTCTATGGACAGAATGCGTTTGTTGTTTGGTGGGAAGATGAGGTTTAGGTTGCTACTTTCTGTGAGTGGCCAAGCCTGTTTTCGCCTCCGCTTCGAGCGTGTCTTGGGCAGTTGGGGGGCTTGGTCATTTAAAGGGGTCAGGGGATAAGGGAGTGCAGTCTTACTCACAACAATAATCCCTTGACACTGCGCTCAAACAGTAATTCCAGGATGGTTTCCAGCACCCGAAACCACTCACTACTGGGTCGCTGGGGTTCCTGGGATACGCACTCATTATATAAAAGGGGTATATACCCCGTTTTTGTCTGGGGTTAGTGGTTTGGGGTAGTGGAAATTAGAGTCACGCTTGGATTGGAATGAACTACTTTGGTATCACAGGGCTCCATTTTCCATAAGTTGGATCTACGCCCTCCTACACCAATCCTCAGGGCTGGTTCAGCCGCCTCTCAGCCGCCTCTCAGCCGCCTCGCCGCAAGGCTGGGCGAGAGCGCCACCTGCGTCTTCTTCGGCGTCTTCGACGGCCATGGCGGGCCGTACTGCGCGGAGCACGTGGCGTGGTGCCTCAGGCGCCGGAGCCGCCCCGCCGGAAGGGGCCAGTAGCCTCCGGGCTGGGCTGAAACGAAAGCGGACTCGGCGTCAAGCAAAAGGTGCCGCACCGATATTTTTTTTGGGGAACAAAGTCACTCGGGTTTTAGCCGCTTGGGTTCGAACCGCCTTCGCAGTTTCGAGTTTCGACGCGAAGTCGACTGAGTCCACCCACCTGGGCAAGAACATCCTGGCGCGGCTGCGGGACCGCGCCAGGAACGTGAGTGATGAGGCGGGGTCTTCGGCATTTTGGCTTTGGCGCAACTCGACATCACGAACTGATTGTCAACTTCGGAGTCCCGACCGTACAATTTTTCCAGTCAATCCTCTTGGGCGGAAGCAATTGGTTCAATTTTGGTGGATTCGTGTCAGGAGTAACTCAGGCATTAAGGAGGGAGCCCCATCCATTCTCAGGGGGGGTTGGAGGTGCGGAGGCACTGATGTGTGGGGTGCAATGGTTTTTTAACTGCTATGGCTCAAATCGAATCATACGACAGGTGGTCTCTTGGCCAAACCTTCAGCATGGCATCGTGCTAAGCAGGATGAATTCAGCTCGCGGGGTGTCGTTTTTGGGTGATCCAACCCCTCCAATTTGGAAGTAAATATTCTTGGATTTGCCCCCTGAAGGCTTGGTTGTTTTGGGAGGAGAAACCTCAACCTCCTAATTTTTGGAGCCCATTATCCGCAAAGGTTTGGGCTTACCTTTCCAAGAACAAACATGAACCTGAATGAGGGTCGCTGTTAGAGGGCCAGGTCCCTTTCAGGTTCCATGGTGGGTATGTGTCAAACCTGCCCCCCCCTCCTCCCCCCGCCCCCCAAATTGGGGAACTGCTTTCCGTTTGATTTCCCTAGCTGACGACGGCACCCCCACGAGGACTTCTTGACCGAGCCTGACAGGTGGCGGTGAAGACGGCGCTGCTGGGGGGCTTCAAACAGACGGAGCACAACTACCTGCAGCACGCCAAGAAGCCGCTTGGTTCTCCGAAGTGAAGAACGGCTGGCCCCAAAGCCTGCACAGGCTCCTTGCAATGACTTTCCTTTATACAACTCTATGGCCATGGGTCAAAATCCCCTACCCCCAATGAACATCCCAATCTCCACTAGAATAGACTAGAATGGGTGGTGCACCTCCCCCAAAATGGGACCCACAGCCATATAGCCACAAAAAGTTGTTGGTACGCCTCCAGTTTTGGGGTGGGTTCCCTTTAACCAAGTTTCGAGGAACTCGCGACAGGGTCTGAGTTTTGAGTGCAAAGAACCCTAGAGGGGAGCGCTAATCCTATGGCTTTGCCAAATGGGTTTGTTTTTTTGAGGGTGCCTGTTTTGTGATGGTTTCAAAGAGCCACCAAAGAAAGGCCACCCTTTGGAGGGTTACAAACCCGGGTAGGACATGGCTCGGCCCCCAAAAGGGGTCGATAGGCCCAGATCGGCCGTGGCTCTGAAGTAGGGTTCCGAAGCGAAGGGTGCAAAGGACAAACTACAAACTACAAACTACAAACTACAAACTACAAGCGAAGGGTGCGAAGAGAATGTTATGTTGGTAGGACAAACTACAAACTTGTGTGCATTTGTTCTACAGGGCACCCCGTTTGGGTGTTGTTTTACTAGAAAGCTAAAAGGAAAACCGAAGCCATTGTGTTTTTATGTTCTTTCTTTTTCGGTTTTGTTTCCTTGCCGGGGGGGGGGGGGGCACATGATTTGTCCTTTGTTGAGTTCTACCCTTTTCAGGTTGGTTGAAAGGGAAACCAAACGGAGACAAAGAAAGCATTTTTGGGATCCGCACGCCTATTTTCAGACGAGAGCTCAAGTGAGCCCCGAGCCCAAGCGCAAAACGCGCTGAGGACGGACGACAGTTCCGGCAGCACTGCCGGGAGGCTCAGAAGCGGTTCGGCTTTTTGGGGAAAGTCGTTTGGGCTGCACGCTCCAAGGGCTTGGTACTCCAAATATCCTTTCTTCTTGCATGTTAAAAACAACAACAACATCTATCTTTTCTTTGGCATGTTTGGAAACAAACACTTGGTTTGCCATCTTTTTTGCGCCAGGGGTCGACATGGGGGGGGGGAGGTTTATTGTGGCAGTGAAGATGAATGAATGTTTGGCGGGCAGGCAGGCTTTTGTCTTTGGTCCCATCTAGGGGCCACTTTGGTACCACAAAAGGCCACAGCCGCATGAACCCGAACCCCTCTTTAGGGGCTGAACATTTGCACGGGCGTCGGACGGCTGGCCAGGCCCGGAGGTTCGGGGAAGTTCCGCGGGAGTTTTTTTGGTCTGACCGATGTTAGGGATACTGGAAGGTTGCGTATTTGGGAACAACCTTCTACCAAGGGGGTCCCTTGATCCAGAAAAACAAGGACCAAGCTTCTAAGGGCCTAAATGATTGAAAAGGGGTGGGCTACTTCAAATCCAGATTCAGTCATGGATACTGCCCCAAACTACTGGACGATTCTCATATTTTACAGGCTGGTTTGGGGGGCCAGGTCACCCCATGTACTACTATGTAGGCGTCTTGCCTATTCGTTCAATGGCCTTGAAGACTTATTCATAGACACTCTTGGTTATTTAACGTTTCAGATTGGAGTGAAGCAGTGGGTGTATCAAAAAAGATGAGACTCGCGGCTTTGCCTGAAACAAGACCGGGAAGGTTTGCAGGTGGGTTGGGAATCCATTTGGGGAAGTTTCACACACAGCCGCGGACGGACACGGCCGTGGAGATGGCTGCCGGGGGCTTGCATGACTGTCGCAGGACACGTCCCATCTCCGCGCGGTGCTCAGCATCCTTGCGGGCGCCAGCGTCTTCTACGCTGGCCACGTGGCGGAGGAAAACTAGCCCGCGCTTGCGTGAAGTGCAAGCCGGCGTCCAGGGAAGATTTCGCTGCTGCGGCGTTGGCCTGCACGCGGAGCGGGCTGCCAGAGCCGGCCCCGGAACGCGCCGCGCTGGATGATCCTCGATACCTGCTGAGCATATGGGTCCCACAATCCCCATGAAGCTTCCTTTCTTTTGTAGGGGGTTTTCTTGGGTATACTCAAAAGGTATGGGTTTGTCTTGAAATAGCCCCAAAGCATGGGTGGCTTCCATTTCCCTAAAAGCCAACCTCCCCAAGAAAACTTAGTACCCTCATAAAACAAGAGTGACACACACACACACATCCGTGTGTTTGGAGGGTTCTTGGATCTATTCGTCACTCGGCTCGGCCGTCTTTTTGGGGCGCCTCCGAGCCGAGGCTTGCACCATGACGGTCTTCGGGCCCGACGAGCAGATGCGGCTGCGCCTCTTCCTGGCGAACTGCCGGGGACTTTGAGGGCGAGCGAGTGACTCGGTCTCTACTGCTATTGGGTTGAATCTTTGGACTTTAACTTGTTGGATTCCCCTCATAAAACCCTTTTAACCAGCGAACAGTTAAACTTTTGCTGGGGGATCTACAGTACCCAAGCAGTCATGTGCATTCTCGTCCGGGGAGAGATGGCTGGTATGACGCTTCATATGGGAGTTCCTCAAAATGGCGGATCCCTTCTTTGGTTGTTCTTTAACGGAAAATCAGAAGGACACCAACCATTAAAGATCCGCATTAAAGAAGACACTCATATGATTATCCGGTGGTCCAACTTGTTATGCATGTTTGCTTGCTTATAAACAAGTGCTTCCCTTTCTGGGTGGGGAAACCTCTTCAAAATCAACCAAACTGTCGGGTGGAAGAACAGGAAACCCACCCAAACTAACCTTTTCCCCAAACCAAACCACGAAAGAACCATCAAACTGGCCAACCAACAACGTTGCGTTTTTTGCTCGAAATCGGAGGTCTGGGTTGAACGCAAACCAGGTAACCCGGGTATGGGTGCTATTTTGGAACCCTTGCTGGGTTCTCCTCCAAAAGTAGTGTGTGTTGTTGGGTGAACTAAGTATGAGCAGAATCTGAACATGTTCAGATTTGGGCCAATGTACCGTGGATGGACAAGTCCTGGACTAGTTGGGGTCAACCACCACTCCCAGCTGGTGCCTGACGTGGACTTTGCACCATCCACAGCAGCCCTCTTGAGGTGGTTGTCCCCAAGAGTAAATTCCATTGAACGCAGAGTTTTTAGGGGGTTCCTTCCATTGAATCTCCAGAAGTGTACTGACAGCGTGGTTGTTTCTGTGTTTTCGCGCGAACTTTCTGTAAAATCTGAGTGCAAGGACGCCGATGTTTTGCTCCAGTGGCTCTGAAGTTTAATGTGGAACCTCCTGAAAAGTGGTCGGTGGGTATCAATTCCCACCTAAACAATGTCCATCACTCTGCGGAGCTTGCTCCGGAGGATTCCTCTCTCTCCAAGCCTTGCCCCGACTACTCAACCACTATCAAGCCACCATCGGGTTTGTCTCAAAATAGGGGACCCCAAGAAAGCTTGGCTTGCTTTCGGTTTCCATTTAAACCAACCCCCAAAGTGGGTACCAACTCCAAAAATCGCATGGCCCATTGTGCGCAGAGGCCAGCTCTTGTTTTGGGGGTGGAAAGCAACGCAGAGTTTGGATGAAGGCGATCGGGTGCCCTTTTTGGAGATTCCTGTCAAGGAGAACCTCCCTGCAAGGAGCGCAAAAAAGCATGTTTCAGGCAGTCAGGAGGCTTTTTTTGACAGTTGGCTCGACCTTTGATAAACGTGGCTTTGGTACATTCTGGTTTCCCTTACTATTCATTGACAGACTCAGCTTACCTTTAAACGTTCCACCTTTTGGTTTTCCTTCATTTCCCCTTTCAACTAGCAAAAGTTGTCGCTTCTGTCCTATGCGTTTCTTATCAAATTTTGGCGGGAAATGGTTGCGACTTCTGAATCTGGACAAATTACAAGAAGCCCAGCTGGGGGAACAAGGTCCTTGGCGTTCTCCATGTAGTTGTGACTTTGATTCATCTGGAGGAGCGTACAAATCAGAGGAACTCTCCGAAAATGATTTGTTTTCCCACAAAGGCAGCCACGCCATTTTTTGCACAGTCCTCTGGTTTGTATCAAAAGTCACATTCTTTTGAGGCACCGAACTCGCTCTTTTTGCTTGTGCTCTTTGAGAAATGGTTTGACCTTTCCGAGAACAATGGCTAATAATGGGAGAGCAATAAGAGCAGCATGTCAACCCTTCAAAGGAAGCACAACATCCTTCAAAAGACACTCAGACCTCCCACCCAGCAATCCAATCTCCCCCTCCCCTGCCCCCCCCCAACAAAAAAATAAGACAAGCAAAAACAAGGGTTGACTTGGGCAACCGCTCACTGGATGCCTTCGGCTTGCGGTCTCGCAGACTCGCAGGCGGCGACTCCCGGGCAGTGCTCTGTCCGGCGCCCGGGATGAGGTTTGCCCTCGAAAGGCGGGCGGTCCTTTTGGGTTCCTTGAAGGTCAAAGGTCCCAGAAACGTAGAGCACCCCCAAACCCTAGAATCCGGCCAGCGAGTAGTGTGCTGGAACGACCATTCAGTCCAATGGAGGTTCGGCCTGACGTTTCGCGCATCGGCATCGATGCGTCAGTTCTCCTCGACTTACCGTGACCAAAATCGGGCATGGAATTGGTTAGGCCACACGCGGCTACCCACTTAGCCTTTGAGTTCGCCACAGAGATGCGCAAGGGTGGGACGCTTTTTCTGTTCAGCAAGCTTGGGATTCGTAATCGAGATGTAGTCCGCAGGGCACTCCCTCCCTTGGCACCGCCTTTCATTGCGGAGGCATACATAGCGTTTGTGCTTTGCGGGAGTCATCCTGGTTCGAAGCGTCACTCAGTTGTTAGCTGGTAGGTTTTTCCCAGTATTCATGGGTTTTTGTGCATCCCAACTGGTGCGAAGTGGACGTTGCCTTAGGCAGCACTAAACCCTTGCCAACCAAGACCAAACCCAACATTCCCAGTTACTCAGTTTGTGCAGGTTGATATGGAATGGTTCTAGGATTTCTTCCGTGCAAAGTGACCGAAGGAACACAAAAAGGGGGGCCTAAAATGATTCCCAGCCCGCTCCACATCCCTCCAAACAATTGAAATTGTAGGACACGGCTGGCTGATGGCACCCAAACCTGCACGTTTGGCGGGACATATGCCCATTTTCCCACTCACCTGACAAACATAGGTTCCAAAGGCCGCGATGTTTCTTGATTTTTGTTCTGGGTCCCAAAACAGGGATGTTCAAAGGCAATCCAATCCTTACCTTAGGTGAGGGAAGGATTTGGTCCCCTTTGTAGTGGTTTCCCTACAGGAATTAAGGAAAATCGGATTGGCTATTTTGAATCGCCCAGTGAGGGCCATGATGTAGGACTACTCGGTCTTGCCTGACACCCCCCAAATGGGAACCTCCAGACATTCGGGGGTGTCTTCTTTTGATGTCGGTTTCAAAGGGAGACCACATGAAAAGCCACGACCTGCAAATTCCGCGAATTTGACCCACCCATTTGTCAGTTTTGCCAATCCAGGTAGCAGCGGCACAGCGTTGCGCTTGACAGAGGTGTGAGGGAGGGCGGGGAAGGGCAGGGAGGGGAAGGGCAGGGAGGGGAAGGGCAGGGAGGGTGTAAGCTTCTCTTGACTGGGGGAACTCGTGTGGCGGTTTCAATTTGGCTTCCCGTAGCCAGCCACAGAAACAAAATAAAAAACCCTCCACAAAAATGACACCATGTCACTTGGTCATTTGACATCTAGCTGGGGCTGGCAGGGGTGGCCATTAACCATTTGGGACCGTCATTGCTGGGAGCCATGACCATGGCTCACGAAGTTTTTGGCCGTGGCCATGTGCACTTACAGTGGGTGAGGAAGAATCCACTCGCGAAAGTTCCCTTGAAGAATGGGGGGAGGGAATAAATGTAGACTCACAAACCCTTTGCTAGTTGGTAACACCTGCTGAATATTGCCTGTTGCTCAAAGGGCTGGACAGTCGAGATCAGGTGCTTTGGCTTGCGGCTTTCGGCTTGGGTTCATATTATCCTTTTGACACCAACATTTAGGGGTGTCTTTTTTGATGGTACCCGTTTCGGGGTGTGGTTTGAAAGGGAAATGAGAAGGAAGATTTAAGACTCCCCACTTTGATGGAAGGTTGTTGCGTTTGAAACAAATTCGCACCCCGGTCAGCATGTCCAGAATCCTTTGGGGACATAGAAGAAACTCACTAAGGGGGCCCCACGAAAACCAGGGCACCAGACCGATCTCAGACCGATTTCCAGTTTGGGTTTGAACAGCTTTTTCCGCGGGTAGGCCCCTTAAAACCAACGAAACCAGAGTTGCTGGATCGGCTACCCCCCACCAAAATAACATGGAAGTGCAAAGACCCCTGCCGAAAGACTTGTTTCCTCTTGGAAAGGGGCTTTGTGCGCTTCCATGTTAGTTGGTGGGAGGCCCTTCCTCCCGCTAACGTGGCACCTGCGGGAGGGTACCTGGAAGATCAGTTTCCTCTTGCAGGGACCTCCCCACAAGTGCCATGTTAGTTGGTGGGAGGGTCATGTTTCCGCAGTTGCCAGGACCACAAGCCGAATCTCCCGGCCGAGAAGAAGCGCATCGAGGCCCTCGATTCCGGCGGTTTTCTCTCAACTGTACGGTTGGCGCTTGGGATTCGAATTTTCAGGCTTTGTTTGACGTTTGGCAGATTTTGGACAAACAGGTGTTCCGGTTTTCCATGGTAAATGCATTTGAAGTCTTGGCTTGCATCATACCCCAGCAACAAGTGGATATGGGGATGTTTGCGGAATTTCCGGTATTTCACAGGCCCTTTGTGTCGAGCTTCCCTACATTTTTTTTCTCGCGGGTCCAAACCAGATGTCCATGCTTTAGGCATCACCATTTGGGGGCAAGGTTGATTGAGTATCTCCTTGGGGATGTTTCAAGAAAACATATGCGTAACCCGTACGGGTTCTCACCTCAGTCGCTCACGGATGGTTTTGAAAGGAACCAGAAGTGAACGAGCACACCCCACCCTTCGGAGACTCCCGAAAAGACATTTCAAGGGGGCAACACCACCACTTGGAGGGGTCAGATCAAAAGAAGGACCCCCAACACCAATCTGAGATCTCATGGTGGGAATATGTTTTGTACCAGTTGGCAAAGATAGTCAGATCGTAATGGTTGCAACTCCGATAAAATGAGCCCTTTCATGGTGGATGCCCCAAATATTGCAAGTGAGAAACAAGGGAAGCAAGGAAAACATGGTTGCATGGGCGCATGGACGATGGTTTACCCATGAATTGGGGCGCCCCGGCTTACTTGCAATAAGAGGTCGGAGTTTCTCGAAGAGTGGTGGATCCCCGCAACGGCGTTGAACTCGAAGACCGAAACGAAGCCAAGCGTTGAGAGAAGGCGATTCCTTTGAGCACAACCCCCATGGGCATCCATCAGCACTCAGCGGGCAACGGGCAGCTGGACTCCTAGGCTGCGGATGGGGGTGTGGTGGAGGTGCAGGGCGTGTGGCGTGCAGTGCTGCCCCAGAAGAAGCGCGTGGCAGCCCAGAGTCTTTTGGAGGCGAAGCGTGCCCTGTTTGGGGTGGGTTTCAGGGGAAACCCGAAAAAGGACGACCGCTTTGGGGGTCCCCATATGTTTGGGCAAGGCATACCTATGGAGTCGGTACCCATGGTGTGCTTGTTGAGTCTTAGAGATGTTTCGGGTTTTTGCACGGGCTCCCTTTCCCCCGGTTTCCGGGAAGCAAATTCCAATGCTGGCCCGCCAGCAAGAGGCGGGGCCCCAGGCAACCCGCAAGCCCACGAAGTAGGGGGGCATCCTTTGGAAAAGGAGACGTCCAACTATGGAAGTGGGTCTTACGTTTGTTGGGCAATCGTTTGGATGTCCTATGGAATTGTTGGATGTGGGTCTTACTTTCTGTCCAACAGCTGAAAGCTATGAGGTCGATAGGCCCAGATAGGTTCGGGTTCCGGAAGGGTTCCAAGCGTTCCGGGGCGGTTGGGTGTGCCACTTCGGCCAATTTTTGTGGGGACAGGCTTTTGGGGGGGTGTTTTTGGAAAGAACACCACCTTTACTTTGGTTCCATATTCTATCTGGACACATACCCATTGCAAGGGTTTTGGGGGTGTCACAAACCCCCTTTTTGGCAAGCTTAAAAGCATCATTTGTTTGGGCCAGGTGTATGGTGATAATTCTTAAAGGGGACATATGGGTGTGGGTTTTGCGAGGGTACACTTTTCTAGATTTGTTTGCAGGGAAAGCCAAAAGACCGTTTTGTTGTAGAGGGAAACTCAACAGACACCTGCCTAGTGTGTAGGTTCGATACTCCATTTGGAGCCACACCGTATTGTCAAAACCAAGGCAGAGATGTGGTCGAACCATTCATTGATGTGCTTTCCAGCCACGGCCACCATACAATACACCGTGCCATATTTGCCAGATCTGCCAGCTCTTGATCAGCTCGGTTGACTCGGTATGTTTGTTGCGAGTTTGTGGGTTTTCCCGCTCCAAACGAAGAAGGCGCTCGCTCGCACTGCCGCGATGCCCCCCCCCCAACCCGCCCCCCGCCCGCCGCCCGCAGCCCCACCCCTCGCCGGCGACCGGCCCGGAGGCCTCCTGAGCAAGATCGCGGGCCTGGCGGTGTCCCGAAGCTTCGGGGACAAGGACTTCAAAGGCAGCGCGAGCGGCGCTTCGACGGTGCGGTGCGGTGCGGTGCTTCGCCATCTGAGCGATCGGTGGCCCAGTGGAAGTTGCTCTTCCCTTTTAGCCTTTTTTTGTTTTGGAAGGGTTCCGATTCTTCTGGAACTCAAGCAACAAACAACGGGTGCCATGTTTTTCTCCCATGGCCACTGGGCATCCGAGTTACGGACCTCTGATAGGGTGCAAGCTTTGCGAGTTCCAGCCAACCAGGGCATGGCTTGGGCATTTGGCTCGAGGGTTGGGGGCAAATACCGAAAGCAGATCAAGCAGATCTTGCAGAGTTTCATGAGAGCCGGCCTTGTCCAGATGCATCCAAACCAAAATGGGAACCCCGGATTTGAAGAAACCCCAGGTTGATTAATTCGGAGGTGTCCCGTCTTAGGGGGATCCTTCGCTTTTTGGAAGCACTCCCTGTTTCTCCACCAGGTTGATCTATCCGGGGTCAACGTTCTCATTGGCTAATGTTGTTTGCATCTATCGGAACGCCTGAAACCTAGATGGGGTCCCATGTTAGCGAGGGGCTCCACCATGAGAGCTACGTAGGTGGCGATGTAAGTGGGTGTGTGTCTTATTAGGATACCCTCTAAGTAGCCTCTTTGACGTTGGTTTCAAGAGAAAGCACAAGGAGGACACTGATTTGGGGCATATTGGACACACCCAAGCAGGCTTCCATCTTTTGACTCTTCAAGCTAGACTTGAACCCAGAGATTCTCCTTTTGAAGAAGTTGACCGCCCCTGGGTTTAAGGCTACCATAGAGCAACCAACAGATGGAATCCTGTACCCAAGTGTTGCCATTGGGACAGCCGCCAGGTCCGGACATTGTCAGTGCAGAGCCAGAGATCACCGTGCACGAGGCGGTGATTCTTCTGGAGCTGACACAGATGTTACCCATGTTGACCCAGGAGTTCACCTGGGTTTAAAGGGAAACCAAAAGAAGAGCCACCATTTCTTGGGCCCCTGAGTTTGACACACGCCCACTTTGATTAATCATGAATCCCTGGTTGACTTTGATTGGGAGGGTGTCCCAAGTTGGAAGGAAAGCTTCACTAGTGTCGGAAGCACCCGTTACCTGAGGTTTGGTCTAAGTCTCCTGATTGATCCATGGGCAATTGGAGAAGGACACACGAGCTCCACATTTTCCTGCCAGTTCCAATGGGATCGCGAGTTCTGACTTTGGCACACAACGAGCAACATCACCTGCCATGGCCAACAGATCAAATGGCACCAGACAGAAGGCGTCCAAGAACAACCCCACAAGCTCGCGCGTTGTCGTACGTGCTTCATTCACCAGCGTTTTGGGACGAAGAAAACAACAGTCCATATTTCGCACGGGCAACCCGCGTGGAACCTATGTTGGGTTTCCATAGCGGCAAGCGAATGACAGGTGGACTGGAATGAGGATGAGCGCCCTGGCGGAAACAGGGGATGCAGCCGGCATTTGGTTGTGAATCTCAAGAGCTGGAACCCCCGAAAAGTGTTTGATGGACATAGATTCCCACCAAAGGGTCTCCAATGAAAAATCATACCCATTTCTAGAGAGGACTCCTTCAGGAATGCTTTGGGCGCTTTGGTTTTGTATTCTTCGACGGAGCGGGGCCCTTGTTTCTCCTTTTTGTGTAGTTTAGACTTGGCCTGAAAGGCAGGGTGATGTTGCGTATTTCAGAACCCGGGACAGGGGTCCGAATCGCGACGCAGAGATCCAAATGGGTCGGAGGTTTGTCATCCTGGCCACCGACGGCATTTGGGACGTGCTCAGCGACAAAGATTCGGCCCGGGCACCCAGAGCTATGGGCAATCCTGGGACCTTTTTCCTCCTTGAATATCACCTCACAAAGCAAAACTGCGAAGGGTTCTAGGTGCTTCGGCGAAGCGAGGCTGCCGTTCTGGAGCCGCGGTGGCACGTTCCAAGTGGCTTTGCGGACTTGGTTTGGTGCGGCGTCCGGAGATGGGGCTCCTTTACCTCCTTGCATCCCCGGTACCGCGCAACACTGGCGGGCTTCCGCAGGGCAAGCTAAGGCGCAACAGTTCGTATCACTTTGGATGCCACAATATCACTTTGGATGCAAGCTGGATTAAACAGTAGAAGCCGCCGAAGAGCGTGCTGACGGAAGGATGCTTGCAACTCTTGCGCTGAAGTCCCACGGCCACAGGTAATTCAGCTGTATGTTTCCGCGAGGCAAGGCTGGTGTTGTATTTTTGCAAGTGCGTAGCCGTTGGACCCCACGACCCTACCTTGCCCAGCTTTCAGGGAAGTTCTTCGAAGGGTTCTGCAACGTGCTTCGGCGAAGCGCCGCGGTGGCATCTGCTAAGGGTTCTGCAAACTTGGTTTGGTAGGGAGTCCAGAGATGGTGGCCTTAATTATTTTTGTTCCCAACCTGCAACTCGCAAATCCGGACAGGGTGGCTCAAAAGGCGGGGTGCAAAATGGCGAACGCCCAGACACATTCGGATGCCTTAGCATTGGTTCCCAGCCCTCCCTTTAGGTTCTTGTAGCTTCTTAGTTGGTTTAGCAGTCGGGTTTCCCCATTTCCCCCAACACTTCGTCCAACTTTCCTCGCAGCAAGCGCCCTTTGGGCCTTCGCGCCTTCGGCCATCGCCGGGGATCCCCGGGGAACTCCGGTGGCCCAGCGGCCCAGCGGCCCGCCGCATCCCGCATCCAGGTGGCCTTGGTGCGCCAGCACTTGCAGCAGGGCACCGAGGAGAAGGCCGCTGAGGCTCCGGAGCGGGGGGGAAAGAATCGGGAAGAGGAGGCGTGGCTGCCTTCGTGCTTTTTTTGTCTTTCTCCTTTTGTTGTTTTGTTTTGGTGGTCTTTAGTTTTTTTTTGGTTGTTCTCTCCTTTTTCTGGCTGTTTTTTGGTTTTTGTCTTTTGCAAGGGATGACCTGACTTTTTTTTTGGAGGGTGCACTCTTCTTATCTCCCCTTTAAGGGGTAGTTTCGAAGGAAATGCAAAAGGAGAGCAGTGTTTTGTGGACTATTTTGGGATGTCCCGACATTGACTGGGGTCTAACTAGTGCCCTTTTGACCGGGTGATGTTTAAAGGAGACATGGAATGAACTGGACAGGGATGCGGGGGTGTCTATTTTTTGAACGGGTTAGGCTTCTTCAACTCTTTTCTGGAGGTGTCCCTTTAACAGACTGGCAAAAAGCGAAACATAGCAATCCGTGTTTGCTTCCGTTTCCTGTTTTTTTCTCTTGGGGGAGGGGGGCGTATTTTGAGGCAAACCCGGAAACGGCTCGTTTGGTTCATTCTTTCCAGGGATCCTTCTTTCCAGAAAACCACACGAAAAAAGCATGGGGGACACGGATCCGGTTTTCGAAAAGAACCATGGCTGAAAGGAATGGGTTGCAATCAACCCCTAGAAATGGCTGTTGTTTTTTGGGCCACCATTCCTGGAATTGTGGCCCTTTGGTCCAGCAGGCCTTCGGTGGGTCGCATTCTTCCCCCCAGAGGGGGTTTCCCTATAAAACCAACCGAAGGCAAGAGTGCCGGTTCTTTTCTCCCCATGGCCGGGGATCTAAGACCTTACCTTTCCTGGGGTCTCCAACACTGCTTTAGATCTCAGGGACGACTAAATATGAAACAGAGTCAGAACATCTTATGTGTAGAGTACTTCTTGTTTCTGGGGCCCCCTTTGGTTTACTTCCATTTGCTTAAGAACATCTTAAGCATTTTCCTCTTGGGTTCGAAGAGAATCTATCACATAATTTTCTCCGGGGGACTCCAAGCAAATGTGTTGGTTTTGAAGAGAATCCATCACATAATTTTTCCAAAGGACTTCAGCAAATGGAGGTCCGGATTGTTACCCCTTCGGCCGAGATCGGGGGTTCCCCGAGGCGCTGGTGAAGCGCGCCCGGGACAAGGGCAGCCACGACGATTGCACAGCGCTGGCTCGGAGCCTCAGTGCGGAGAACCCGAAACTCCATTTGCTTAAGAATGTGTTCCGGGATAATTTCGGCAAGCCTTGTCCTTTCCCTTGTTGTAGTCGCTCGTCACGGTTGAAGTGTTTTTCGGGGAAAGTGTGTCATCATTGTTTGCTTCCCCTTGTTGGTCTTACAGGGAATTTATCACTACTGGACATATTCTTATCTTTTCCAGGGGGTTTAATCAATTGGAAGCAAAACTCCAGGTGAGTTGAACCCGATGCTTTGGTAGGTGCCGCGTGAGGTTCTCTGAACATGGCAAATGGGGTCTTGGGACCGAATCGCCCCAAACGCACCTTCCCAGTGGGCCCAAAAACAAAGCAAAGGGAAGCCCAAAGAGAACGAGTCAAATCCACACTCAAACGGGTCCTCCTGACGTAACAATCAGGTAGCACATGGCCTGCCGCAACAAGAACCCATGTGCGCCAACTGACCCATTGCTGGGTATGCAAACAGAGGGGGGTGTCAGTTTTGTGGGGACCCCCCTTAATTCCTTTAAAACCACAAACACAAAGACCCCCATTGTCCCGCGCTATGTCCAGCAAATCCCAGTTACCTACCAAAGCAGGCACGGGTTCCTGGAAAACAAGTTTATTTTTAAAGAGACCCTCTGGTGAGTTTCATGTTAGTGGACAGGAGGGTAAATGTGCTATGTTGGAGCCTCTAAGTCTGTAAATCGCTGAGGTCGTACGCTTCGCCTGGGCGAAGTCTGGTCAGGCCAAGCGGGAAGGGGCGTCCGATTTGTTGGAGGTGGTAGGTTGGTTTGCAGAAGGAAGCCAGCCATGTGCGGATTCCAAAAGAAATGAGAGACACACACACACACACATTTGTCAAAAGGATAGATGTCTGATTTTGAATGGGAATATCCTCCCAAATGGGTGTTGGACATGAATCGCCACCAAAATCATGTCAGCCGAAATCATGTGCACCATAGGGACCCAGACAAACAACAATCAAACCCCTGTGAGCCAGTCACACCGTTACCCTACCATCTGATTTGGAAGTCTCCTTGCGCTGCAGAAGTGTTTGGGGAGATCTATGATCAATTTGTGAGCGATATGGGAGGAAGCCCCAAATGTCGAGGCCAGCAGCCTGGGGCGAAACCGAACATTTTCCCATGACCGTTTTCCCATGACCGTGGCTCACAATGGGGGTGCCCCAAGAATGGGTGGGGTGGATCGGGTTGCCCCCTTCAGCAAGCCCTCACAAAGGGTTCAACAAGACACCTTCAACAAAGAGGACCCCCAACCCTCCCCCCCCCAAACACACCTTCATTAACAACAAAATATATATTCAGCCTCGTATGTTTGGGGCGTGTTTGGGGGTGCCCCGGAGGGTGTGTCTTTGTGTGTGCGTGTGTGTGTGTGTGTGTGTGTGTGTGTGTGTGTGTGTGTGTGAGACAGAAGCATCGCTTGGGGGAACTCTGGTTTCTCTGAACCCAGAAGCACTGGCCCGAGAAGTAGTGGCAATCTCCGTGTGAGTGTAATTTTCGATATGTTCATTTTGCTTGTTCCCGTTTTTCCAAGGAGTTTGGGGTCTCCAAACTAAGAACATGTCGTATTTTGTAAGGTAAACTAACCACAACGCAGATTTCGAACATCCTTTGTTTGGCGTACCCTGAAAATGGGACAATTTGCATGTCCAACAACCTGCGATGCTTGTTTCTTCAAAGAGGCAGCGCAGCCTTCCGGCGAGGCCGAGGCGAACGGCATATGTTGCGAGGTCGCGATTTGTTTGAGTTGGTACCTGGAGTCTCCATGAGCCTCATGAGCAAGCTTGGTTTGAAGAGAAAGCCGCAAGTCCATTTTGAGGGTTTGCTATTTTGACACCGCAATATGTTTGGACAAAGTCGCGCATTGTAAGTTGGTGACGACCCATTGGGCGGGAAGAAACAGCCGGATTCACTTTTACGGATGCAGCGCGGGGCAAGAATGAATCCTGAAAGGAAGCCAAAAGACCACAAAGGGTTAAAGTAGTTTCGTGGTTTGAGCATTCTGGGCGGTCCCCCCCCACTGTTTTCAACCATCGTTCTTTTCTCTGAAGCAGTTTGAAGCGATGTGAAAAAGCAGGCGGTCCGTCCAGTCCGGTGGTGACCTGCTGGCTTTTCTTTTCAAGGACAGTGGTGTACCTTTCGGGAAAAGTCACAAACATATCGGTTTCTTCCTGGTTTTTGTTCGGATAGTTTTGGATGGTTGCGTTTTGGAAGTATGGACTGGCGAAAGGAGGGGTCAATTTGATAGCATGGCATCATTTGCGGGCTCCAACCACCAACACAACCAACAACACCGACCCTTGGAGGGGTCATTCCACTCGGCCCATTTAGCATTGGTTGGAATGTTACCAACACCTTGCCGGACGCACAGTTTCCACATTTCGGTGTGGGGTCGCGGGGGCCTGTCCTGCGGGTTCTTTTTGGAGAGGTTTCTCTTCCGCATACAGCAAAAAGCGAGCGCCCTCTATTTTCCTGTGGAGCTCCACGGCGTTGAGCGTGGATGGTTTGAGGCATGGAGGGGGCCCTTCCATGATACATTCGTGAGGTGTTCGAGGCCGAAAAAGATGGCCCCAGAGGGAAAAAGGCCCGAGCGTTCCAGTTCCCCACGCAGCCGGACCTACCTATTGGTTGGATCGCCGCTTTCCTTGCCCCGGTCGTTGAGCGCCCACCCACGTTCTGTTTCGCAGCAGCGAATGAGTGAATGACCCATCTAAAACCATCCTTGGTGGTTTGCGTCAAGGGGCCCATTGACATGTTTGCCCCTCCCGACGTGGCCAGTGGTTGTTTTGGGGTGGGTGCGTTGGGCCTGGGGCAGAGAGAGAGAGAGGGAGAGAGGTGAGAGAAACAGAGACGCAGCATTCCCAGCATCGCATCATTTGGACCTTGGGGAGTCCGCACACGTAATATGCAGCATCACTTTGTCCAAGTGGTGGGCTGCTTTGCGGGCTTGCGACGGAGTGCCAAACGTGTGCAAATGATGCTGGTGCTCGCGGTGTTGCCCCGAGTCAAAGCCAGAAGAGCATCTGAAACCAGGCTGTGTCAACCTTTGCGACCGTGTTGGTTTTCAGTGGTTGATGGTTCTCAATTTTGGGAAATCTATTTTCTGAAAAGGAGGGATGTCGGGATTGAGGATTACTGTTACTCAACTATATAGGTCTTCTTTTAGCAAGCCAAAGGGTTGATGGGTTTATTTTCCGTCAAGGCAAGCCAAATGTCCAGGCGAGGCAGGCCAAGATCCAGGAACCCCACGTGGTGATCACCTTTTGGAGGGCCCAGCCCTTTGGGAACGCATTTTGGTACATCAGGTTTGCCAGTGAAGCCAAATTTACTGTTTTTGGCAGGCATGCGAGATGGAGGCGTGGAGGGCAGAGTCTGAAAATTGATTCAGGAGTCCCTGCAAAACTTCAGGCAAGTCAAGAATCGCTCGACTTCTAGGGTTTCCCTCAATTTGGCCTTTGCTTAGGGGCTTGGGCTTTGGGGACAAACATGTTGATCCCCTGAATTTCCGGACTTTGATTCGAGGGTCCTTTTAACATCTGGAAATCAAGTCAAGGCTTCTTGCATGCTGCTCTCATCTCTCGATTTCCTTGCGGTTTGAACTTCGTGGTGGGCCGTCCCATTTTTCAAGGCTACATTTCCAGGTTTCTAGGCACAACCCAATGGGGCACAGTTTAATCTGCTTGGAAATTACTGCTGGAACCTCCAGGGTGGCACAGTTCGTTTTGGCCAGTGGAAAGAGTTATGTTTCCTTCTGGTAGGAAGTTTATATGGAACCTGTTGTTGATAATTTGTTTTGAAAGAAACCAGCAACCAGACCTGTTTTCGATTTGCGTGTGGCTCAGGGCAAGAGAAGTCCTTCTTGGGAGGAGTTTCGATTGCGAATGAACCACGACACCAATCAACAACAGGGGGGACTCATTTCTTATCTTACATCTTTACCCTTTACTAACATGACGATGGTAGACACTATTTGGTTGAACATCAAGCGACAGTCGCGACTTGTGACTTTGAAGTCGATGTCCGAGTGGCCTCGCAGCGTGAGAGCAAATTCGGCAGGGCGTTCCAGGGGGGCTGTTGGGTTGTTGCGGTCAGAGTGGGCCCTGACGCCTTCTGGCTCAGCGTTTCCCGCTCCCGGCTTCGAAACCGCCGGCATGGCGGCGGCGCGCGCGCGCGGCGCAGTGGTGGGGTGCCTGGTGGCGGACAGCGCGGCGGTACCGACGCACTGGTGCCACTGCCAAACTAGACTACCCTCCCTCCAGCAGTCATGGAAGCTGCTGTTGGGGAAGCCCCTTATCCACTTCGGTGATGGAAAGCGGGCAACCCTTTTGCCTTTCTCCTTTTGCCCCGAAAGGGGTTTCCTTCATATCCCCCTTTAACTAGAAAAGAGTTGCCACATTTTGAAGGGGGTTCGGGGGTTGGAGGGAGCAACCCAGTGGAAGATTGGTTTCCTTTTGATGTCCCTTCCGCCGGGGCCCATTTGCTACCTTTCCCATCGGCTCAAATGGGTCGAATGGGAGCGGATGGATCCGACTCCGAAGGTGCTACGACACCGGCAAGCTCGCCGAGCACCTGTCGAAGGCCGGAAGGGACCTTTTTTTTTTGGGGGGGGGTTCTTTTCTTTTTTGTTCTTTGATTTCTTCATGGGTGTTTCGATACCCAAGGAACCCACACACACACACACACACACGCCCACCCGACTGGGCACCTTTGGCCTCGCAATGTAAGCAAAAGGAACACCGAGCCCATGAAAAGGGGAGCTGCAACATGTGAGTGTGGTCGCAAAAGGCTCTTGCGCTCAAGAACTTTGGATGACATCGGGTCGAAGGAAATGGAGGTTGCTCACCAAAGTGCACGATACATATGTGGACTGTGGCGCATACGATTCTGTCGGACTATCATCGCTTGTGTTGCGAGGGTATCTTCCATGGATCTCGGGCAGGTTTCTCAAAGACGCATGCGTGTTTTTGTTTGGCCAGCTGAGGTTCTCCAGATTCCAAGGCTGAGCAGGTGTCATGGGTTTTGGAGGAGGTACCATTTCCCTACAAAGCGAAACGCTTTGAACGGCACTTTCAGTTCCACCAGCCAATGCATACTGTTGCCCTTGGCAATGGAGCACACTCTTTGGCCAATTTGTGGGGTTTTGAGTCCTGTGGATTGCCATGGGTCCAAATATGTTCCTTCTTTTTGCGGGGAAACGCTCACTGGATGTGTTCTGACTTGCGGCAAAGAGGCCACCGGTTTATCAGACCCAGAGAAAGATTTGTTTTTGGGTTTTGAGGCAACCGTGTCCCTGGCAAAAACAAAAACTTCCATGCAAGTTGACCCATTGACCCATCCGTTCTTTTCATGGAGGCTGGAATCCCAGCATGCCTCCCGCCATGATTTTCATGCGGACTAGGTCTCCCCCCCTTCCCGAGAAAATTGAAGACTGGGATCGTACTTCAGGCCATTTCTTCCTGGATTTAGACAGTTATGGAGTAGGGGAAACTTGTAGACAATGGTGGTGAAGAACACTAACCCCCTTTTCATGCTGGTTGAACCCCAGGGTCATGGCCCAAATCAAACTCTCACGGCGTATTCTTGTAGTAACCAAAGCATGTTGGATTCCCAGCCCTTCATATACTCCACCTATAATCCCAGGGTTACAGTATCCTCCCTACTTTATGGTTGTCTAGGTCAACGTTTGGTTTCTTCTTAAGTTGTTTGCCCCACTAAAATGATGGGCTAAAGTGTTAACCGCAGGTGGTCGCTTGTCTTGACTCTTTGTAAGTGTCCACTTGGGCCACCATTTTGGCTCAAGTGGGCACTTCCCTTCTGTCTTGGAATCTGAAACTTCTCATTCCCCTCCTATCAAAGCCATGTACGCCCCCGCCTATGCTGGTGCCGCGGTTGCAGAGGCTAAGGCGAAGGCAAAGGCATCCATGGCGAAGTACCTGGCAAGCCTTGTGAAAAAGGAGGAAGAAGGTTGGACCGTCCTGGCGGCTGAGGTCCCTCAGGCACCGGACGAACGGTTCTTCTCCAGCGCCGACGAGCTGGAGCAAGCCCCACTCATCCCAGCCAAGCGTAAGGCCGAGGACGAGCTGATGGCGGACTCCCCCCCTGGGGTGGCGCAGGTGCCGAAGGCCCTGACACGCCCCCCAGGGGCGTTCCTGGAGCTTCTCGACCCTCCAGAGCCGGATGTTCCCATGGAGGAACTCCTGGCGGAAGACGAGGAGGAGCCCCCGATGGAGGAACCCCTGGCGGAAGATGAGGTGGACCCCCCGATGTCCGACACCAAGTGGCAGGGACGCCAGGACCTGATGGAAAAGGCCAGGGCGCAGGCGTCCTCGGAGGGGGATGAGGACCCCGCAGCCCCCCCGCCAGGGGGAAGCGTCTTCACCAAGGCCCTCAAAGTCTCTGAGGGCCTTTACCAATTCAGTGCGGACCAGATGGCGGGCGACTTCCCGTGTTTTGATGCGACCACGGCCACCAGGCTCCGCCGACTGCAGGCCAAGGATGTCCAGCGGCTCCTGAGAGGCTTTGAGGGCCCCCAACTCAAGCAGGGGGGCCTGGAGCGCGTGGTGGAGGCGTTCTACATCGCCAAGATGAAGTATGAGCATGAGGCCCTGCTCAGCACCCCGGGACAGAAGGTTGGCAAGCGCGCTGGCCTGGGGTATGGGGGCCTGGAGAACCGCCCCCTGGGTAAGGAGCCCACATCCTGGATCTGCCCCTGCTGCACCATGCCCTGGGTGAAGAAGGGCGCCAGGAAGTGTATGGGGTGCGGCAAAAAGACGGAGCCCATCGACACGGCGTCCAACTTGGCCACCCTGGAAATGGCGGGCACGCACTGGCAGCTGACAGTGGATGACCAGGGCAATGCGGTCTGGACGGCGGCCCGGTCCGCAGGTGCCGATGGCCCTGATACGGACCGGGCCCGCGACCTCAAGCTCAGCGCCTCGGTGGATGTCAGCGAGCTGGCCACCGACCCGATGGCATGCGAGAACCTGGACCAGGCCAGCTTCTCGGATTTTGTCCCCTCCTCGGTCCGGGCGGTGATCAGGAACTGCCCCATGGAGCTGGACGAGGATTTCCTGACGGCCCCAATGGGGGAAAGGCCCCCGTTGCCGGGCGACAAGGAAGAGGGCCAGGAGTGCAGGGCCTTCCACCCGTCGGCAGTGAAGGCCTTCAAAATCCAGACCCGGCTCAACGCCACCACCATCGCCCAGGAGGAGGCCAAGAAGGCAGACCAGGTGGCAGCGGTGGAGCGATCCGCGGCGGTCCTCCACGAGCTTCAAGGAGGGGCCATCGATGGAGGAGGCGATGGGGGCCAACTCCTCAAGAATTTGGACTTGGACCTCTTCCGCGAGAAACTGCTGGATAAGCTGGGCGCGGACTGGGGGAGGCCCACACCGGAGCTCCTCCAGGCCCAGACCACTGCGGAAGAGGCGAAGGCAAAGCACCAGGCCAGACAAGCGAAGGGCGCCCTCGAGACCAGAATGCTCGAGCCCATCAAGCCTCCATTCAGTGCGTGGCCTAGCGAGGTCCGAGTTGCCATTGAGACAGGGGTCTTTGAGCCGACCACGGCATGGAGGGATTTCAGCATGGACGACCTCACGTCCCTCACGGACTCTTACCTCGAAGCCAAGGCGGTCATCTCGCTGGGTAGGAACCCCTTTCCGGCGGCCCTCCTGGCAGATCTGCCGGATCTGGCGGGGATCCCCATTCCAAAGGCGGGGGGCTCTGGTGCGGCGCGCCCAGGTGCCGAGGGCCCTGACAGGCAGCCCACCATCCCCCCAGCTTCGGGCTCTGGTGCGACGAGCTCAGGTGCCGAGGGCCCTGACAAGCCGTCCGCCACCCCGGGGGGCCTGGACACCCAGGACCCGGAGGTGCAGCTCGCGGTCCTGCGCTGGATGATGAGCAAGCGTGTCGGAGAGGTCCGCATCTTTGCGGGCCGCTGGGTCCGACGACCGGGGCCCGTACACGTCCCGGACTGGGCCAACAACCTCACCAAGGTGAATCCGGAGGCGCTGGAAAAGGGTACGCATCCCAGGAACCACCAGGCGGGTGGACTCCCATGGGCCAGGTACTCCGTTGAGGAGCTGAACCAGCAGGCCAAGGCGGGGGACCGACCATACCCCGAGGACCTGCGATCCATCTTCTGGGCGGCCCCCCACGATCCGGAGGAGGACTTCCACTGGGCGCGCCAGATCTCGTCCTGGACACTCCCAGGCTTGCTGGGGATGTTTGGTCACAGCTTCACTCTGCGCCAGCTCTGGGGAGTCTGGGAGTCCCTGCCATTGCTTCAGGGCCCTAGACAGCGGGGCCCGAAGAACAAGGCCCAGAATCAGATCCGCCTGGAAGGCTGGGAGACCCTGAAGGAAGATGCTCGGTGCTTCCTGAAGGAGGAGGGCCTTCCGCTTCCGCAGACAGGACCGGAGTGGCGCCTGGTCTACCGGGCCATGGGCAAGGTCCTTGCGGCCCGGGCCTTCCTCACGGACACCCCGGCGGAGGTAATGCAGCTCCCGGTCCAGGACGTGGCGGACTCCAAGGAACAGATGATCCTCCGGGCGGTATGTGATGAGCGCATATCTGTCCCGGTGGAGAGTCTCCAGCAGTTCCCAGAGGTGTACCAGGCCCTCATGGACCGCATTGGAGGCCCGGGGGCCCTGGCGGAGGTGAAAGTCAACTGGCGCTGCAACACGAAGCAGTGGTGGGTCGGCGCAGTCCCCGACTCAGTGGCCCCCTCCATCTACCGCAAGCTCGGCTACACCAACGACATGATCAAGCTGATGGGCCTGGACCCCTCCGCCCCCGGGTGCCGGACAGGTGCCGATGGCCCTGACATCCGCCCCAGGGGAGGAGAGGGCGATGAGGGGATCGTCTACCCCCCCATCACATCGGACAACGTCCACGGCGTGGTGGGCAAGGATTACAAGAAGAAGAACTTCTCGGCAGAGACGAAGCACGTCTTCTGGGCGCACATGGAGTGCGGCCTGGTTCTGAGCTCAGTCACCCCATGGGAGCTCATCCCCAAGACGAAGGGGGAGACCCGGGGGGCTATATGTGCAAGTACTGCAAGGGGTACTGGCGCGCCGGGGGAGGGGGCACTCGCCTCCTCCAGATCCGGGCCGGCAAGGCCATCCTTCAGCTGGTGCTGGACGAGCCGCCCGATGGACTGTACAACCGCTGGGTCAAGGAACGGCTGGAGTTCTACCGCCGGGTAGAGCCGTCTGCCCCGCTGCGGGATGTCTCCGTGGTGGACCAGAAAGTCCCACGGTTTAGGTTCAGCCACGTCACCCAGACCGGCCATGTTTCAGATGCCATCTGGGAGCTGATTCTCCGGAACCCGGAGGCGGCGGCGCTCAAGCGCATTGACGACATTGCCAAGGGGGCCGTGTGATCATGCAGCACTGCGGCCATCCGGAACGGACTCGCAGGGCACCCCGGGGGAGGACAGCTGCCGATGGCGCTGATATCCCCCCCGGGCACAGCACAGGCCTTGACCTGTACCAGGCGAGAAAAATGGGCGCGCTTGGGCTGGTCCGGAGTGCGCCTGGGCTCCCCCCCTCGTTTGGTTTTTCCCTTTCCGTGGAGGCTCCCCGGGTCCCCCCCCCCCCGTTTTCGGGTTTGGCTTTCCGGGGTTTTGGGGCCCCCCCTGTTGTTGGGTTGGGGTTGGCGCCTAGGGATTTGGCTCCGGGCTCGAGTGGATCATGATGATGTGGAGGCCCCGCCTCCCTTCCCCGTTTGGAACGACCTTCCTAGGGGTACCAACCGCGGTCCAGTTGATTTTGCATGACCTTGGATTTGCACCAGTGCAGTCGGACGGGGAAATCCTCGTGGCGTGCTGCCTGGAATGGGTCAAAAAGGACCAGGTTGCCAACCCGGATGCGGTGGTCTTCGACCCGCGACCGTGGACACGAATCGTGGGGATGGCACCCGACGATAACCATGTCCTGGTGGCCTCGGACACCTACAACTTGATCCTCGCAAGGATACTCGGCTCCCAACCACAACCGCTGGAGGAGGCGGATTTGGAGCTCGCTACTAAGACCCTGCAGCAACTTCTGTTTCGTGCGGCAGGCGCTAGACAATCGTACACCTATTCTCCACTGGAAATGGAACAGGCCATCCGGGACCGTGAGGAGTGGATCCTCTCCGGATCGATTGAGGCCCCGGATGTCCTGGCAGTGGCCAACAAGTGGCGGCATTGGAAACCAGGGAAGATCAAAACCCAACTGCCGACATCCCAACGAGCGTTGGAACAGCACTTGAGGGCCAGGTGGCTGGAACGCCTCCTGGGCTACTTCATTCCCTTCCGCCACCAGATCCCCTACATGCACCAGGTGATGGGGGCCAAGGAGCTGGAGGAGTTCGGCCACCTGTTCGGAGATGCCCGTTTCCGGACCATCCGAGCACATTGCTTGGCCTATGAGGGCATGCGCAAGATCGGCTTCCAGAACCTCCCCTGGACGGCCGGGGACGTACGGCACCTCATGAACCAGGCGGTCACGCTGGAGGTCACCCCGGCGAAGCTCCAGAAGTGGTGGGGCACTTTAAAGTGGCTCTCCATTAAACTCGGCATGCTCAACGTTGACGAACACAAACAGCTCCTGGCAAAGCGAAAAGCCATCCAAGAGACATTGGTGGACACCCAGGTCAAGCCACAGCGTAAAGCGGTGGTTCCGACCCGGGCGATTGTTTGGGCCCTGGAACAAGGGGCGGAAGGGGGCCCCTCGGAGAACCGGGTCCCGGAATTGACCAAAGCAGTAGACAGGTACATTATGGCGATGGCCAGGTTCAACCTAGCCTGCAGTGCGCGCTTCAACGACGTGCAGCACACCTCGCCGCAGACGGTCAGGTCCACGAGCAACACCCTGGAGCTGCTCGCCTGGCAGACAAAGACCACGTCGGCAGTGGCCATCAAACGGAACCCGGTCCCGCTCATCGCCCCATTATTCTCTTTCTCGGGAGCCAGATGGTGGATCCCCTTGGAAAAGTGGTGGAAGAGATTCAGGGCCTCGGAGGAGTTTCGCGAGATGGACTACCTGATCCCCACGATCAATAAGGACAGGACGGGTTTCATCCCCCGCCCAGGCACCCCAGACAGGTCCCTGAGGTGGCTCAAAGACGCCTTGGGGAAGCAGGGCGCGCCAGCCAAGGATGTGGCGGAACTATCGTGGTACTCCTTCCGGGTCTTCATGCCGGATTGTGCATTCCAGGCTCACATACCGAGGGACCAACGCCAGTACCTGGGGAACTGGTTCAAGGAATCCACGGCGGATGTTTACACCCGGGAGAAGCGACACGTGGTGTGCTCCATCTGGGACCAGGTTCTCCAGAAGCTCCCGTCCATGCAACTCGAGGCAGGAAGGGCGGTCCGAGTCGACCTCGGACATGAGGACTGGGCGGACAGGGTGGAGTGCCCTGCCTCACCAAAGGCCTTGTTCAAGGAAGTCCCGGACACACCGCCCTCACATGCCAGCTGGGATGTGATCCCCGCCGACAAGCCGGCCATCACCAAGGTGGCTGCAGATGAGGTGCCTCCGCCTCGGGGTCCACTGACGGTGATTGCCACCACGGCCCGAAAGGGTCCCACCAAAGCCTACAGCATGCACCTACTGGACACGGATGGCGTCACAGTGGGGTGTGGCTGGAGGCCGGGGCCGCCCAAGATCTCGGAGCTGGCGGAGCAGGACTTCCATGCTGAACCGGAGATGTACCTAGGATGCACCAGATGTTTCCGGCACTTCACCTTCCCGAACACGTGGATGGCCGTGGAGCCCTATGCAGCACAGGACTCCGAGGCCTCCATCTCCCTCTCCTCGGACACTGACGAGAGCGTGGACACTCAGTCCGACAAGGAGGCGATCGTCCTCCCGGAAATTGAGTGAGGGGGGATAGAGCAGGTGCCGAGGGCCCTGACACTCTTCCCCCCGTGCCTCCAGGCAAGGCGGCAGGGGGAGGGCGCAGGTGCCGAGGGCCCTGAGACGCCCTCCCAGGCACCCCCCAGGGTCCGCAGCAGGGCAGTTGCACGCACAGGTGCCGAGGGCCCTGAGATGCGGCAGCGGGACCCCACGGCATACGGGGAAGGAGGACCCCCCCAACGACCAGCTCGTCCGTTGGTATTGGCAGCTGATGCGATCCGTCCGTTGGGAGTGGCATCAATCCTACTCCCATCAGCTGCTGAGGGGAGCTGCCCAGTGGAACTGGGCAATCCTCCCATTTTGGCACTAACCCTTATGCGGCAAAAAGGAGGCACCGTTTTGCGAATAAGGCCTCAGTAGCACCTGAGTGGTGCTTCAAAGAGTCTGGGCTAAAGTGTTAACCGCAGGTGGTCGCTTGTCTTGACTCTTTGTAAGTGTCCACTTGGGCCACCATTTTGGCTCAAGTGGGCACTTCCCTTCTGTCTTGGAATCTGAAACCCCGCCCACCCACACCATGGCGGCGACGCCGGATGAGTTGGTGGCACCACCACAGGAGGTTCCCGATGCGTACACGGACGCAGTGGCTAAACTCCACAAGACCGCCAGGAACCTCATGGTCCTCAAGGGCATCCCGTGGTTCATCCAAGCGACGCTGTCTGATGAGGGCTTTGTCTCGATGGAGGACCTCGCGACCCGGTGGGACTCGCCCGACCGGGCAAGGGAGACGGCGCCGAGGGAGTTGGGCTTCGCCCCCAACAACAACCGCTACACGGATGTGACCTCCCGGCTGATCGCGGCCCGTATGTTCCAGGTGGTTCACGCGGCTCAACGATCCATGGGAGTGGGGGCACATGCAACATCGGGACCCGGGCCGCACACGCCCGGGGACACTGCCCCGAATCTCACGGTCTCGTGCGAACGGGGACAGCTGGAGAGGGTTTGGGAGGAGAAGACCAAACTCACCAAACCCAAGTTGGCCCTGCAAGGAAGCGACCAGCTGATGAAGCGCCAGTTCAAGCTCTGCGCTGGAGGCGAGATCGGCTTCATCCCCATGAAATACCTGGTAAGCGCACTCCCGGAACCAGGAGAACGGCCATGGAAGACCGCCAAGAAGACCACGGTCGATGGCTGGGACCGGGAGGACGAGGTGGAAGAGCGGGGCGAGCCGAAAACTCGCCACCAGCTCGAGAGGATGCACGCGGTGTTCCGGAACACCCTCCTCATGTGCGTCCTATCGTTTCCACAGTTCGGCCAGTTCGACATCACCCGAGAGGACCTGGAGAGCTGGTACGAGTGGTTCTATGGGGAGGACATCGGGGGCCGTTTTCCCCCTCCCGAGGACCACGTCCTGGCAATTGCCGAACGCAATGCATGGCGGAAGATTCACGAGCAGATGCATGAGGGCAGCACCCTCAAGGCGGCCATGCTGTCGGTAAGGCAGGACACATTGTTTTGGACACGTGAGGTCTATGAGAAGATCAGGACCTTCTCCAGGGGCCGCCCACAGACCAGGACATCCATGGACTACGCACCACCCCAGAAGGGCAAGAACAAGTCCAAGGGCAAGGGGAAGTCCAGGGGCAAGCCTGGGAGCAAAGGGAAAGGTAAGCCCCCCCAGCCGAACAATCAGGCCTCCAGGGGCAGTAACAAGCAGGCGGCCACCGATCCGAAAGGGAACCAGTTCTGTAACAACTGGATGCGCGGGCGCTGCCCGGGCAACTGCGGACGCACGCACAAGTGCAACCTCATCCTGGCGACGGGCCGCATCTGCCTGGGAGACCACCTCCCGCAGGACTGCCCGGGTTGACTAGGGGCTCGGACCCCGACCCCCCGGGAGGCCTCAGGTGCCGAGGGCCCTGATAGGGCCCGGGGGGGCGAGAGGGGGCGAAAACGCCCCAAGCAGGCACATGAGCCCCCTCCTGCAGGTGCCGAGGGCCCTGACACAGGGGGGGGACAGGCCAGGTGGCGGCCCTCCTCGGCGGAACAAGGATGGGGACGACAGAACCAGCGTGCGCAACACCCCAGCTGGGGTCAGAACAACCACACAGCTGACACAACGGCAACGCCGCAGCCCCGTGCCACAGGTGCCGAGGGCCCTGAGATGGCAGGGGCGGGACGGTTCCCCGCAGGTGCCAAGGGCCCTGACACGGGGGGCCGCGCCCAGCAGGCCCGAGTGCCGGACAACTGGCAGCACACCGCAACGCCGAGGAACACGCCCAGGAGGCAGCCGATCCCACTTCCGGCGCCCAACATCATCAAGCAGGACCCGGTGGTTTTTCATAAGAGTTCTGTTGGGCTGAATGAAGGGGGCCAACGCCTTTCAGCTACCCCCCTGACAAGTCCCACGGAGCTGTCACCGGGAGGGGACACCTTCCCGTGGATGGAGAACATCCCGGAGCGCCTGGCACAGCGGCTGAGATGGACACAGGGCACATCGCCCAAAGTTCCATCCAGTGGGCCCATCATTGTCCTGCTCTATGCAGGCAAGGAAGACCCAACTTCCTTAGACAGCTGTCTTCATGCCAACTACCCGCACCTCTCCAGCATGGTGGTGGCAGTAGACATCCTACGATCGGGACCAAAAGGGAACCACGACATGCTCCAACCCGAGCTGTATGGAGCGCTCTGCACGGCAGCAAAGCAGGGCCGAGTGGTCTTCATTGGGGGAGGACCCAACTGCAGGACATGGTCCATCCTGCGCCACATACCAAAACCGGGGGCCCCCACCCCGGTGCGAGGACGCACTCGAGAGACACTTTGGGGCCTCCCACACCTGGACCAGGCCGCCCAGACTCAGCTTGATGAGGACAGTACCCTCATTTTGAGGCAGATGTACATCACCAGCCTGGCAAGGGCCTCAAGATCGGCGGTCTCTCTGCCAGGGCCAAAATCCTTCTTGGAGCACCCGGAGGACCCAGTGGTGAGCAGCTCGCTGCCCAAAGCCAAGGAATGCTCATCCTTCTGGATCACGGAGGAGGGGCAGCTTTGGATGGAGGAAAACTCCCTGACAGCAATCTCCTTCGACCAGTGCCGCCTGGGCCAGCTGGTCAAGAAGGCCACCACACTTGCCACGGATCTCCCAATCCAGGACTGGGATCAAATGCGGTGCACACATCAGTCACATGTGGGCACCAGCGAGTCCTCGACTCTCAGCAGATACCCCTGGGATATGATGGCAGGCCTGGCCAAAGCCATCGCTGTGTCACTCGCAGCGCCGGGGCACATCCGGATCCCCTCACAATTCCCGGGAAACCCTAAGGAACCACCTAAGGGAAGGGGGTCGGACCCCCCTGGGGGCCCTTCTCCCCGGGGAAAACGGGGACCCAATCAGGGAGGCGGTCCCTCCTCGTCACACCAGGGCCCAGAGCCCGGAGGCAAGAATGCCCCGAAGCCCCGCCAGCACGGGCACATCCACCATGAGGCTGACACCGTAAGCCCTCGTGGAACTATGAGTCCAGACTTCCCATCTCCCATGCCCCCGATGGCCGGAGATGCGGAACAACTGGAAAAGGAAGAACATGGGGACCAGGTCCTGGACCGCCCCGAATGTCTGCCCGCTTTCCGGGTCCCACGCCTCACTGACCGAGTTGCGATTGTCCAATTGGGTTTCCGTTCACGCCCCCTGAGAGATGGGGGGGGGAAACCTTCCTCGGGGAGGCTCAACCCCCCCTTTCGGAGAATTTCCCCTTTGGCTACTTTGGGCGCCCTGATCATGACCCTTACCAGGCCCTGGATTGATAAGGTCCGGATGTCCCTGGCATCAGGTGCCACCACACACCCCTTCCAGGAAGCCGACCTCGAGGAGCTGCGGGCTATCCTAGGACCAGGCACCTCCATGAACGATGCCCAGGACAACCCTTCCTCCTGGACTTAGTGTCGCACTTGGCATCCCTTTCAGGTGACCCTGATTGGGAGTTCCCCCTAACACTGAAAGAGGGGGTCCCCTTGGGAGTCTCGGACCCTACCTTGACCTCCCCGGGAGTTTGGCCCACTAAGGAGGAGCTTAAGGGAGAAGCCTGGCTGGGGGAAGACCCCCCCCCCGCCAGTGGCTCATGATAACTACCCAACGGCTGAACTCTTTGCCGAGGAAATCGAATCAACCTTTTACGAGGAACGAGCCTTGGACATGGTGGACGGGCCCTTCACTCGCTCCGAGGCGGCGGAGAGGTGCCGCTGCAAACCGGAGGAACTTTGCCCGGGCCCCCTTGCAGGGATTGATGAGTCGGACAAGATCAGGACGATTTACGATGGCTCCAAAGGGGGAGCAAACGCACACATCCAGGCTCACACAGGGGAGAAGACCACTGCACCGATGGTCGGAGACTGCCTCCACGCCATCCACTGGCTCAGGACAGCGACGGACCATCCCCATCTACTTTGGGCCACGCTCCCGAACACTGAGGAGAGACCTCGGGATGTTCACCAACCGGTGCAGGGGCAGTCCCCAGGTGCCGAGGGCCCTGAGAGGGACCCCCGCAGCACCAGCCTGCCCCCCAGATCCGAGGGGCCTGATCGGGGCAGGGGGAGAAGGGAAACCTCCGGCGGCATGGACGTCTCTCTGGGATCGACACCCTCAGGAAAGGGACCACTCCCAGGTGCCGAGGGCCCTGATAGGAGGGCCCCCTTCCCCCCAACCCCCCCGGGCACGGAATGCCCTGGGGGGAGCGGGGGGGAACCCCTGAGATGGCAGCTGCCGACACAGGGGGAAACCTTCATCATCCTCAAGGCAGATGTCACCAAGGCCCACAGGCGTATTAAAGTGCTCCCTAAAGACTGGAAATACCAGGTGGCCTGCATCCAAAACCGGTGGTGGGTCAACAGAGTGGGCACGTACGGCATGGCCTCGGCACAGCTGTACTGGGGAAGAAAGGCATCCCTGGTGCTCAGGCTCTTGTACTACATCTTCCCCCATGTGGACTGGCACTTAGTCTTTGTGGACGACTACTGCTGGGTCCTCAGATGCAGCCGGGCGGACTGGGACGCCACAGCCATCTTGGCTACACTGCTGGCGCTGGGAGTCCCGCTTTCCTGGAAGAAGACGGCGCTCTCCCCGATCAATACCTGGTTGGGTTTTGTGGTGGACCCAATCACGCCCTGTGTACTGCTGGCTCCAGTCAAACACGTCATAATCCTGGCCACTCTTAAACGGCTGGCCCAGGGGGACATCTTCACCAGCAAGGAGGTGGAACAAGCCCTAGGCCGTATTCAATGGGCTACTTCGGCGTGCCCATTGACGAAACCTTTCCTCCAGCCTTTTTGGAGCTGGAAGAAGGCCTGCACCACTTCGGGCAGGCCACCGAAGCTGGTTCGTGCTCTGGCCATACTTTTGGGGAGACTCTTCAACCAGAGGTTCCCACTGGCATCCCCATTTGCTCCCACACTCCCATGGACGGGGGCATCTGATGCGGGAGCTGGCAGACAGGCGGACCATGCATGGGTGGGTGGTTGGTGCTCGGACGTGCCCAACCCCGACAAGTCCCGTGTTAAGTGGTTCCAGCACAGAATCACACCGGAGGGCGAGCCGTGGGCCTTCACTACTGGGGACCCGCAGCGGGCGATAGCGGCCTTGGAGCTCTTCGGCCTCCTCCTTTTGGTGAGGGCCGTTCTGCTTTGTGCAGCCGGCTCGGCTTCTCACACTAGGATCCTGGTGGCTAGTGATAACCAGGGAAATGTTTTCTCCCTTCTTAACGATTCCACTCGTAGGATGCCCAATGCGGCCATCCTCATGGAAATTGTGCTCACGCTGCATGACCAGCAGGTCATGTTGGGGCCGTCGCATGTGAAACGCGACTTCAACACGTGGGCGGATGAGCTGACCCGCAATTCCCGACTGAGAACCGGGTCTTCCCCTCAGTCGAGAGCGAATTGATCACACTGATCTTCGCTACTTTCCTTCCTCACCCATGATGCCGGGAGGGCATCCGGTGAGGTGGGAGGATTTCTCCCTCGCTGTGGGAGTGGCATCAATCCTACTCCCATCAGCTGCTGAGGGGAGCTGCCCAGTGGAACTGGGCAATCCTCCCATTTTGGCACTAACCCTTATGCGGCAAAAAAGGAGGCACCGTTTTGCGAATAAGGCCTCAGTAGCACCTGAGTGGTGCTTCAAAGAGTCCGGTGCAAGTAAAGATTTAAACTTTCGGTTTAAGGATGAACGTGGGCGTTGTTCAAGGGAATCCCGGGGCGAAACGTGGATCCACTGGGTGGCGGCTGGACTTATAGCGGGGTCCCTTCCGCCATTACTCTCATCTAGATGCTGTTGGTTCAATTACCCCCCTCTTCTGGTTGTAACCCCTAGATGGTGTTGGTTGAATTAGTTCCCTCCCTTTCATCCTCATTTTGTCGTACCCCAACCATTTCAATGGTGGCCAACTGGGCCCGGGGCTTTGGCATCGCCGGAAAGCAACGCACGAGGCCAAGAGGGGCCCCGCCTTCTGCGACCCCCCAGGGAACGTCTTCTACACCCCGGCCCCGGGAGGCGATGCGTTTGTTTTTTTGGGGGTAAGCTGAGACTTCTCCGTCTGCACGTTTTGTTTTTTGCATTTTGTTTTTGGTTTTCGTCTTTTGGGTCTGTGCATTGTTGGTGGGGGGCAGCAAGAAGCACGGCTGTTTGCTACCATACCAAGGCTTGTGCCTGGGAAAATTGCCGGTTTTCCACCTGCAAAATCTGAGTGTGCTGTTTTCCCCCTTTGTTGGAGGGGTTTCCCTTTAAGATCAAGTACCCAAACAAGGTGGCCTCGGTTCCCGTTGCCACTGGGCATTTGGGTGAGAGAGATGGGTACCAAGCTGAAGCGGGGACCAACTCAAAAGACACGCAACAAGATCTTTGGATGGTTCAAATGGGTATGGGTCAAAAACACAGCACCAGTGGACTGCGAATTTTAGTCCTTGGTTCCATTTATCTGGGTCCCATTTTGGGTACCTATTTTTGACCCACAGGTCCCGGTTGTCCTTTGGGGGTTTTCTTTCAGTTCCCGGGAAGCTTCCCTTTGGTTTTCCCGGGCCGCAGGGGTTCAGATCAAGCAACAGGGCCATTCGGAAATCGGGGGCACAATCAACTCGGGCGTCTCTTGAGAGGGAATTCCGAAAAAAGGTCCGCTTCCTATTGGTTTGCCTTCAAAACCAACCAGATACGGGTACCACAGCACCAACTCCAAAAAAGGGCACTCAACGTGTCCGGCGCGGCGCGCGGTCCATCCGTCGCCGGGTTTATGGCGTTGCCAGCGAGGTTTCAGCTGCTATGGGGAGCAGACTTTGGCGCTGCTCGAGTCCCTGGTGGAGTGCGGGAAGTTGGACTGCGAGGACCCCGCAAGCCGGTGGTGGCGGAGGTCGGAGGGGGGGGGATGGTTTGGGGGAGTTGGAGGGGTTAGGGGGCTGGGGTGGATTCGGAGAAATTGGGATTCCCGTCAAAGGGGAAACCAAAAGATGTTGGAAGGGACAGGGGTTTTGGATGTTTTTTGCTCCTTCGGCCGGGTCCTCTACATAGTTGTTTAAAGGGAAAAGGGGCGAAGCGGAAGCCGTTTTGTTGCCTTTTGGCAGGTTTGTGCCTTGAGCCTTTTGAGCACCTTTGGTGCACAACTTTGCTGCATGGACTGGGTTGGTTGATATGGGATCTCTTTTTGAATTCCGATGGGTGTCTCAAAATAGGGATTTGGACCCTCAAAATGGGTGGTATTGGGTGATTTTCCTTTTCATGTTGCTTCTGCAACCAACCCCAGGAAGGGTACCGAGCCTCAAACAACTCAGCCTCATTGTAGATTTCAGGGCTCACCAATACGACCCAGAATGAAGACTAAATTGCCTCAAAGGGCCCCCAAACAAATTGGACAGCTTCCGGATGGTTTCCCGAAAAAACCCAACCCCAGAAAGGGTACCAGCTCGAAAAAGAACCCTACTCGTACATGATTTTGCGGAATGCTCATGAAGGTTCCTTGCAGGCACCCAGACTGGTTCCTCCAACCCAAGCCAACCCGTGGCTCTTCCACCCGTGGTTTGGGTTTGGGGAGTTGAACCTGTTCGGATGGGAAACCAGTGTGAGCCCAGGCTCCGCAGGTCTTTTTTGGGATTCCGAATGGGTTTTCGGGGAACCCCCCCCGCAAATGTTGGTTTTCCTTTTGGCTACCCTCAAGGTTTGACAGACCCAAATCCCATTTTGAGACAAACCCCAAGGGCGACATGCCAGTTGCCGGGCAACTTAATGCGAGCTCACTGGACAAAACGAGCCCATGATGATGGTTCTTTACTTGGGGCCTCTGTATTTTCCGCCGTAAATTATCATAGCTTGTCCAGATATTGTTCAGGGACACGCCTGGGTGTGACAATTTTTGGATTCGGACACTCACCTTCTATTGGGGTCGTTTATTTTGGGTGTTCCAAGAGGAAGCCGAACAGAAACCGAAGCGCTGAGACCTTTGGGTCCACTCTGAAGCTTGAAGCCCCCGAGTTCGCGAACCCGCCAAAAGTCATCTCCCAACCAGTCCAAGGTTGGTTGCACATCTTGTTCCAAGCCATCCCAGGTGTTCCCAACTAGATCCAAAGAACCAGGGCAGGGTACCTTCAGCCCCATAGGTGCCGAAAAATCGACGGCCCTGGTTTACCTGGTGGTTCAATCATCTACCAGGGCCATCTATTTTCCCCAAAAAGGACACCTATGTTCAGCCCCCCCCCCCCTTTTTTTTTGGGGGGGGGGGAGGGGGGGGGGGGGGCGCTTTTTCCCATAAACAAATATATATATATATATATATATACGACGAGAGCGGCGCGCCGCCCGTCTCGTCTCTCGTCTGCCTGCTGCCGGTTTCGGTTTCCAGGACTTCGCCAAGCGCCTGGAGGCGAAGTTCGGGAAGAGCAGCCCCTACGAGGTGGAGGCGGTGGACCAGGAGATCGATTTGGCCATGGGGCAGAATCTATGGCTCCATGTTGGGGTGGATGAACATCCATTGCCACCTAATTTGATGTTCACCAGGGGTACAGGATTTTGACCAGCCATTTGTCCGTCCCTCCGGGTGGGTCTGTTGCGGTTTTACGGCCGGGGAAAAAGGTTTCAGGAGCTTTCAGGCTCCCGCAAAAAAACAGCAAGCAAACACGGGAAAGGGTCAAATTGCCCTTTTGGCCTTAAACAAAAAAACAACAAAACGGCAGTTCGAGGGTTGTGTTTTTGAGGGCTGTAGTTTTGTTGCGACCCTTTGTGAGGGCACTGTCTTGGTGTGTAGAAGTAGGGCGTGCTAGTGTTTTGTTTAACGTTAATTCTAGTTGTGGTTGTTGTGAGCGAAAACAAGCAGAAGTCGCCTTTTTCTTATTTGGTTGGTTCCTATTTTAAGACAAATTGGTCCCCCCAAAACCAAAACAACGCTGGCAGGAGAACTGGCCGGAGCTCAAGAAGAACCCCACGGACGAGTCTGGGCAAGTCATCGAGTCCGAGCGGAAGTGGTCCATGCCTTTACCTGGACCCTGGCGCCACGGGTCCATCAAGGCGGGGCTCGGGTCAGCGGGTCAGGGGTTGGCCCATGGGTTGGCCAGGTGGGCTGGGTGGGGCGTTTGGGGCTTCGGGCTTGGAGATTGGACTCGGGATGGCCTGTTCTTCTGCAAAGGGCCGGCATGGGGGAGACGAATCCGAAAGTTCTTGCCGAAAAAACCAGGATGGACCACCTAGTCTTTCTATGTCCGTGACTGGAATTCCGAAATGATTTTGGCCGCGCGCGTCACTTGGCAGGGTTGTTGAAAATCGAGGTCCCCCGCCCATTCTGAGCAACCCAGCTTGTTTTTGCCACATAATTGTCTGTTTTGATCGAGGCTTGATCATTACCCTGCTTTAGGCTTGTTGAAAGAGAATGAAAAGGAAAACCATCATGCTTGTAACAAATGCAACATCACTGGGTATGTGTCGAACTAGGGATTGGGCCCCCCAAAAAATGGGGCCCGGTTTTCCCTTGTTCTCATCAGCCACGGGCACGGAATCACCTGGCAGCGGCAGGGGTTCCTCAAGAACTACGTGACCGACAAGAAGGGCTTCCCGGAGTGTGGCTCCAGTGACGAGCAGGCGGGACGCTGAAGGTCGGAGGTGGCAAGTGACACGTTGATTGGTGGACGGAAGGTCACACCCCCAAATGCCACGCGAAAGAAAGGGGGGCACCCCCAGTTTTCTGGCGTGAGCAAGGCTCAATTTTTTCCCCCTTGAAATCCATTAGGACCCCTTCTGGGTGACCATTTCTTATGTTGACAGAGAGCCTTCTGGTGGAGCCCATGTTAGTGGCGATTGGTTTGTTTTTCGGGTTCGCATCGGTTTTCCTTTCAATCAAGGAAGGGAATCTTGGACCCATGATGTGCGTCAAACAAAGGGACCCCCCCCAAAGAAAACGGGAACCGCGTTTTCCTTTTGGCCCCCTTGAACCAACCCCCCAAAATGGACACCCTCAAACCACAAGCCAATATACATTTAGGAGTGGACACTCTCCATCCAAAGCATCTGGTTGCTAAGCCTCGGACTGGATCCATCAAAGTGACATCCTCAGAAATCACCTTCCTCTAAATGGTGTCTTAAAGGGAAACCGCCCGGTCTCAAAAGTATTTTAGAGCCTTCAAAATGCAACCGTTTGAAGGGACCCAATTCAACACAGAGGATTTGGTGGGGGTCCCAATCCGATTATGGGCGGCTTCGACTCTCCTTTGTGCTGACCCAGTTTGGGCCCCGCCTTCTTATTCCCAATTCGCAGGCTTTCCCGCGGGCAAGTTGCAGGTTTTTCCGGTGGATCTAAATCGAACCTGTGAAACCCTTGGCCCCTCTGGGCTGATTTCCAGCAAGCCAGTCGTCTGGGGACGGCCAGCTTCAGGTGGACGGGGTTTGCAAGGTGGCGCCCGTGGCGGCCCTCTTGGCGGGCAAGGAGAGCATGTTGCCGTCCGTGGACGCGGCCGTGCGCGTGGTGCAGGCAGGCGGAATCTGACACAGGTGGCTTTGATGAGACTCACCAAAGCCCAAAGCGAGTCGACCTTTGAAGCCGTTTTGGGTTCCCTGGTCCAAGCTTAGGCGAGGGTCCAAACAGTCCCTTTTGCTTCCAGGACCTTTTGGGCAAGACATGTTTACTCTGTGCTCAAGGTTCGAGTTCTTTAGGCGCTTAGAGTAGCCAGGAGCCGATCAGATTTCCAACAAAAGCAGAAGGCTCGGGGTTGGGGTCCTCTGGATGGTCCTGGGGAACAAGCCCTTCCTGAACCTCTCAGAGGAACAGGCGCGCGGTACAGCTTGGGTGATATAGCCCAATTGCCCCCCCTGGGACTCCAAGTCGGCTTGGTGGGTTCACACCAACAAGACGACCGCGTTTTGCGACTGGCAAATCGGGCGGGAAGGAGGGAGCTAGTGGACCCTCTTTTGGTTGGTGTAGACGGGAAACAACAGTGACACCAACACCTTTAGGGGGCCAATTCGGATTCTTCAGAGAACCCCCAACTGGGTTTGTCGTTTTAAGGGGAACCGACAAAACAGGTTGTCTCAAACACTCCCTTTAGCTTCACCTTAACGCAGCCCCCAGAAGGGTAGCCTCAACAGACACCCAAATAATAACTATTGACATATTGACAGACCTTGCAACTATCACTACCGTGGCGCCGTGACCAAACCCTCAAAAGGATCAACTCTGGAATCCACCGCTAGAATGGTACCCAAGCCCTCCCCAGCTTGGGTTTCCGACAAACATATTTTAGTTTCTACCTCTTGGTAGACCCTTAGAATAGGTGGACCCCCCATTTGTTTTTTCCCCAGAACACCGACAAAGCGGCGGCCTTCGCCTGTGGCTTCGCCCGCGTCTTGGAGAAGTTGGTGCTGGGCGCGGAGAGTGTCTCGGACGCCATCTTCGCAGCCCAGGCCGTCGGTCGAGTCGCTGTGCTCGAATCGTTTGGGGGCCGCGGTCGGTCAGGGTTCCATCCATGGACCCTTCTCCAAATACCCATTCTTTCATTGTTGCGGTAAACAGGGGTCCAAATTTGAGGCGACTCCGTATACACTGTTTAGAGGTGGAATCATGTCGAGCTCTGACTCAAAATGGGGGGTATTTGCCTGCCAGGTTTTGTAAAATGTGCAACAGAACAAGCGGTATGGGGAGTGGCGGGGGAGAGTTGGTCAGGAGTTGGCTGCCGCCTTTGGACCAACCGGGGTCCAGGGTCAACGTTTGTGACTTGACCAAAATGTGGAGCAAATGGGGTCGGATCCAAAGGTCCTTTACATGGGATGACCATTGGGATAAACCACTATACAGATGATATGCCCCACTAAACGGGGCAAGTTGTGTATGGTCATTTGGGGGCCAGGAATATTGATCCGTCCCCAAATGGGAAGATTCAAATCCTAGGTTGAGGTTACACGTTGGCCAAGGGGGTTGCAATTCGAGAGGTTCTGGGGGTGGGGGTTCCCTTGAAGCGACCATTGGACGTCGGAGTGTCGTCGATGTAGCTGCCTTTCTGGTGAGCGACAATTTTCCACCGACTCCGGGGGTAAAACGAGCTCACGCCTTTTGGAATTGTGTAGTGTTTGCTGGCTGCAGATTAATCCGGAGGACCCCAATAATCGGAGGCACCCCGCCAAAAATGAGCATTGCCTCACTAAAGATGGAGCCGTCTCTGGTAGTTCCTCGAACTTAACAGGGTCGGAGTGAAAGATGTGGCGATCCATCAGAACCCCCCCCCCTTCTGTAGATTTAATATGCATTGTGCCTCTCTAATCACAACACGGGGTCTCCAACTGAAGAACCAACACGCAAAACAAAAGAGTCGTGGGTTCTGGCAGATATGAGGTTTGGTCAAACAATGCAGTTGTCCATGGTTCATTTGCGTAGAACCCAAAAGCACTTCTATTTGGAAGCTTGGGAAACACATGAGCAACCATCCAACAACTAGTCAAAGGTGGTAAAGGTAACGATAGAACTCAAATGGGTACGGGTCAAAATTCAACCACCAGGGGACCGCAGGTTTTTAGTCCTTGGAGGGTTCCATTTTGGGTACCTATTTTCCCAAGGCCCACTTCCCCCCGCACGACGCGCATTGCCCCTAAGCTGAGATTCGTCTCTCCGGATTGTTTCGCGGCGTTTTGGTCTCTCCAGGCCCTCTTTCTAGGGGTAACTTCCATTTCCATTCTTTCCAGGGATCCGGATCTTTCTAGAAAACCATCAAGAACCCTGGCGAAATGGCGATCGGATTTTGAAAAGAAGGATGGCTGCAAATGGAAAAGGAATCAACCCCATAGAACATATATATATATATATATATTGCTATTTGTTTTAGTCCCCTGGGGTGTTTGTCTTCCTCGTCTTCCCCCCCCCAAACCACCCGTCGCCAGGCGGACCTGGCGGACCCAAAGCGAGCCTTCAAGACGGCGCTGGACGCGGAGGCGCGGCACGCGCGGAGCGCGCTTGCGCGGAACGCCCGCGCGCCGGGGGAAGCGGGTGGGTGGCCAACTTGTTGCCCCCGGAAAAACACCTAAACGCCTCGGGGCCCTTTTTGGGGCCCTGGGAAACGGAGGGGCGGGTTTGCCCTTTTTCGGTTCAAACCGGCTCTACCCTCCCAACAAACATAGCACCTGTGTGAGGCTACCTGGAAGAGCATGTTCCTCTTGTGGGGCCTGTCAGGTGCCATGTTAGTGGAAGGGAGGGTACCCTTTTTGGGTGGGTTGTCTTAGGTTGGAGGGTGGAGAACACCCATGACTGGATGGTTGGGGGCTCGGTATCACTAAGGAGCTAGAGGAGATGCAAGGACATGGTAGATGGGGAAGGAGATGCCGTTCCCCCAATCAAAGTTGGTGTGGCTGGGGATTGGAGTCTGTCGCCTGCATTTGGTGGCTTTTGAAGAGCAGAGACTGTGAGTGAGAGAGATGATGGACTGGATATGACTTGGAACGGCTTGCAGGCAGTGACCAAGGGAAGAGTGGTGACCCGCCAGTCCATCCCTTCCAGTCCATCCCTTTTCTGTCATGGGTTGTTAAACAACGGGCGGCTGGCAACGTTTGTTTCATATAATCAGGAGGAATTTCTCGCTAGCAGGGCATTTTGGTTGGGTTGTCAAAGTGAGTAATGACATTCAAAGTTGGTCAGCCCAATCCTGATTTTGGGGGACGGTTGGTTTGCAACTCATGACCTTTTTTTCCCCAGCTTAAAGGTTTCTTTTTTGGTCCCCTTCAAACCAGGGTAAGTACCCTCAAGAATACGACACACCCGTTTTGGTCACTCCGCATGTGAATTCATTTTGTTCGGTCCCCTGTTTTAACACGCCGGTTCTCGGGTTTCAGGCTTTAGCCATGGCATTTTCAACTGAGACGACGGTTTTCTCGTTTTCACCCCGAAAAAAAAGAAGAAAAAACAGAAACCAACCACAAAACAACACAGGGGAAGAAAGCACACAACAAAGAGAAACAAAAAAACGCACACGTGAGCCTCGGTCTGGGGAACCGCGAGGTTTCCCCGCGGGTGAACTCGCAGCGCGGAGGTGTCGGCACACCTGGGGCGGGTGGTGGGGGAGTTCGCGGAGCTGCCCATCCTCGAGGCGCGGCTGGGGGGCTGGGGCGCTGGGCGTTTGCCTTGGGAACTGGTTTGAGCCAATCCCCAGCGACCAGCCGCCTGGAGCCTTTTCTGCAACACCATCCCCACCCCCCCCTCCCCCCCCTTGGCCGCATTTTTCGCGCCCCAGCAAACCCCCCCAGATTCCCCGCTCCGCGCGCACAGCTCGCCCCGCGCGCCGAGCTCGACACGGCTGGGCGCTCGCGAGGTGGGCGCGAAGCTGAAGCCGGCGGAGGTGGCCTTTCCCTTCGCCGGGCTGAGCTGAGGCTTGCCGCAGGCCGATTCGACCCGACTGCTTCGACGAAACTCGGAGGTTCGGTGGGTTTTGGGGGTGAGCCCGGTAGGGTTGGGTTTGAAGCTGCAAGAGTGCATTGTTGGAGCCGGTTGGCTTTTGAAGGAAGCCGGGCAACTTTTGGGGGGTCCGAAAAATCTATTTTGAGACATACGCATCTCAGAACGAGCTGGAATGCCTGAAGAAATGCCCTTTCAAAGTGACGCTGGAGTGTCATGAGCCTCGCAACGTATCATGAGGTCTCCGGCTTTGTACCCGACAGAGATGGCACCACCCCTAAGTGCCACTCCAGTCACACCGCTAGCCAGGTGTGGGGCGCAGCGTGTATGCATGGGTATTCCCATTGCTTCTTGGGGCCAACCCGCCCAAGGGTGAGAACAGGGCGGATGACAGCGGGGCTTTGGGCTAACGCGCTCGCTGGGAGGCAAGAGGTCGGGCTACGTGCCAGGGGCACATGGCATGGAACTTCATGCGGCCAGGCCTAGTCTCGAGGAAACCTTGAGCTGGCACATGCTGCGAAGCAGGGGAGGCTACAACCACTTCTGCGTGGGAGTTTGGCAAGGAATCTTGCAACAATTGGAGCTTTGGTGAGCTTGGCTGCTTGAACCGGTGCCCGTTACTGCTTGATTTGACATCGTTTTTGTGTTGGCGTGGTTGGCAATGCACGTCCTACAAACGTATCTGGATTTCGTTCTTTGCCCTGTTGTCAAGATATGCCCTTTCAAAGCGACTGGAGTGTCATGATCTGTGATGCTTCGCGACGTATCATGAGGTCTCGTAACCGACTTTGCCCTACCCGACAGAGATGGCACCACCCCTAAGCGCCACTCCAGTCACACCGCTAGCCGGGTGTGGGGCGCAGCGTGTATGCATGGGTATTCCCATTGCTTCTTGGGGCCAACCCGCCCAAGGGTGAGAACAGGGCGGATGACAGCGGGGCTTTGGGCTAACGCGCTCGCTGGGAGGCAAGAGGTCGGGCAACGTGCCAGGGGCACATGGCATGGAACTTCATGCGGCCAGGCCTAGTCTCGAGGAAACCTTGAGCTGGCACATGCTGCAAAGCAGGGGAGGCTACAACCACTTCTGCGTGGGAGTTTGGCAAGGAATCTTGCAACAATTGGAGCTTTGGTGAGCTTGGCTGCTTGAACCGGTGCCCGTTACTGCTTGATTTGACATCGTTTTTGTGTTGGCGTGTTTGGCAATGCACGTCCTACAAACGTGTCTGGATTTCGTTCTTTGCCCTGTTGTCAAGATGTGCCCTTTCAATGTGACGTATCATGAGGTCTCGTAACCGACTTTGCCCTACCCGACAGAGATGGCACCACCCCTAAGCGCCACTCCAGTCACACCGCTAGCCAGGTGTGGGGCGCAGCGTGTATGCATGGGTATTCCCATTGCTTCTTGGGGCCAACCCGCCCAAGGGTGAGAACAGGGCGGATGACAGCGGGGCTTTGGGCTAACGCGCTCGCTGGGAGGCAAGAGGTCGGGCTACGTGCCAGGGGCACATGGCATGGAACTTCATGCGGCCAGGCCTAGTCTCGAGGAAACCTTGAGCTGGCACATGCTGCGAAGCAGGGGAGGCTACAACCACTTCTGCGTGGGAGTTTGGCAAGGAATCTTGCAACAATTGGAGCTTTGGTGAGCTTGGCTGCTTGAACCGGTGCCCGTTACTGCTTGATTTGACATCGTTTTTGTGTTGGCGTGGTTGGCAATGCACGTCCTACAAACGTGTCTGGATTTCGTTCTTTGCCCTGTTGTCAAGATATGCCCTTTCAAAGCGACTGGAGTGTCATGATCTGTGATGCTTCGCGACGTATCATGAGGTCTCGTAACCGACTTTGCCCTACCCGACAGAGATGGCACCACCCCTAAGCGCCACTCCAGTCACACCGCTAGCCGGGTGTGGGGCGCAGCGTGTATGCATGGGTATTCCCATTGCTTCTTGGGGCCAACCCGCCCAAGGGTGAGAACAGGGCGGATGACAGCGGGGCTTTGGGCTAACGCGCTCGCTGGGAGGCAAGAGGTCGGGCTACGTGCCAGGGGCACATGGCATGGAACTTCATGCGGCCAGGCCTAGTCTCGAGGAATCCTTGAGCTGGCGCATGCTGCGAAGCAGGGGAGGCTACAAGCTTCTGCGTGGGAGTCTGGCAAGGAATCTTGCAACAATTGGAGCTTTGGCGAGCTTGGCTGCTTGAACCGTTGCTCGTTGCTGCTTGATTTGACTTCGTTTTAATGTTGGCGTGTTTGGCAATGCACGTCCTACAAACGTGTCTGGATTTCGTTCTTTGCCCTGTTGTCAAGATGTGCCCTTTCAATGTGACGTATCATGAGGTCTCGTAACCGACTTTGCCCTACCCGACAGAGATGGCACCACCCCTAAGCGCCACTCCAGTCACACCGCTAGCCGGGTGTGGGGCGCAGCGTGTATGCATGGGTATTCCCATTGCTTCTTGGGGCCAACCCGCCCAAGGGTGAGAACAGGGCGGATGACAGCGGGGCTTTGGGCTAACGCGCTCGCTGGGAGGCAAGAGGTCGGGCTACGTGCCAGGGGCACATGGCATGGAACTTCATGCGGCCAGGCCTAGTCTCGAGGAAACCTTGAGCTGGCACATGCTGCGAAGCAGGGGAGGCTACAAGCTTCTGCGTGGGAGTCTGGCAAGGAATCTTGCAACAATTGGAGCTTGGTGAGCTTGGCTGCTTGAACCGGGGCCCGTTACTGCTTGATTTGACTTTGTTTTAGTGTTGGCGTGTTTGGCAATTCACGTCCTACAAACGTATCTGGATTTGGTTCTTTGCCCTGTTGTCAAGATGTGCCTTTCAATGTGACGTATCATGAGGTCTCGTAACCGACTTTGCCCTACCCGACAGAGATGGCACCACCCCTAAGCGCCACTCCAGTCACACCGCTAGCCGGGTGTGGGGCGCAGCGTGTATGCATGGGTATTCCCATTGCTTCTTGGGGCCAACCCGCCCAAGGGTGAGAACAGGGCGGATGACAGCGGGGCTTTGGGCTAACGCGCTCGCTGGGAGGCAAGAGGGGCTTTGGGCTAACGCGCTCGCTGGGAGGCAAGAGGTCGGGCTACGTGCCAGGGGCACATGGCATGGAACTTCATGCGGCCAGGCCTAGTCTCGAGGAAACCTTGAGCTGGCACATGCTGCAAAGCAGGGGAGGCTACAAGCACTTCTGCGTGGGTCTGGCAAGGAATCTTGCAACAATTGGAGCTCGGTGAGCTTGGCTGCTTGAACCGGTGCCCGTTGCTGCTTGATTTGACTTCGTTTTAGTGTTGGCGTGGATGGCAATGCACGTCCTACAAACGTATCTGGATTTGGTTCTTTGCCCTGTTGTCAAGATGTGCCCTTTCAATGTGACGTATCATGAGGTCTCGTGACCGACTTTGCCCTACCCGACAGAGATGGCACCACCCCTAAGCGCCACTCCAGTCACACCGCTAGCCAGGTGTGGGGCGCAGCGTGTATACATGGGTATTCCCATTGCTTCTTGGGGCCAACCCGCCCAAGGGTGAGAACAGGGCGGATGACAGCGGGGCTTTGGGCTAACGCGCTCGCTGGGAGGCAAGAGGTCGGGCAACGTGCCAGGGGCACATGGCATGGAACTTCATGCGGCCAGGCCTAGTCTCGAGGAAACCTTGAGCTGGCACATGCTGCGAAGCAGGGGAGGCTACAACCACTTCTGCGTGGGATTTTGGCAAGGAATCTTGCAACAATTGGAGCTTTGGTGAGTTTGGCTGCTTGAACCGGTGCCCGTTACTGCTTGATTTGACTTTGTTTTAGTGTTGGCGTGGTTGGCAATGCACGTCCTACAAACGTATCTGGATTTGGTTCTTTGCCCTGTTGTCAAGATGTGCCCTTTCAATGTGACGTATCATGAGGTCTCGTAACCGACTTTGCCCTACCCGACAGAGATGGCACCACCCCTAAGCGCCACTCCAGTCACACCGCTAGCCGGGTGTGGGGCGCAGCGTGCATGCATGGGTATTCCCATTGCTTCTTGGGGCCAACCCGCCCAAGGGTGAGAACAGGGCGGATGACAGCGGGGCTTTGGGCTAATGCGCTCACTGGGAGGCAAGAGGTCGGGCTACGTGCCAGGGGCACATGGCATGGAACTTCATGCAGCCAGGCCTAGTCTCGAGGAAACCTTGAGCTGGCACATGCTGCGAAGCAGGGGAGGCTACAACCACTTCTGCTTTGGTTTTTGGCAAAGAATCTTGCAACAATTGGAGCTTGGTGAGCTTGGCTGCTTGAACCGGTGTTTGTGACTGTTTGATTTGGCTTCGTTCGTGTGTTGGCGTGGTTTGCTATGCACGTCCTACAAACGTGTCTGGATTGCGTTCTTTGCCCTGTTGTCAAGATGTGGCCTTTCAATGTGATGTATCATGAGGTCTCGTAACCGACTTTGCCCTACCCGACAGAGATGGCACCACCCCTAAGCGCCACTCCAGTCACACCGCTAGCCAGGTGTGGGGCGCAGCGTGTATACATGGGTATTCCCATTGCTTCTCGGGGCCAACCCGCCCAAGGGTGAGAACAGGGCGGATGACAGCGGGGCTTTGGGCTAACGCGCGCGTTGGGAGGCAAGAGGTCGGGCTACGTGCCAGGGGCACATGGCATGGAACTTCATGCGGCCAGGCCTAGTCTCGAGGAAACCTTGAGCTGGCACATGCTGCGAAGCAGGGCAGGCTGCAAGCACTTCTGCGTGGGAGTTTGGCAAGGAATCTTGCAACAAGTGGAGCTGGGTGAGTTTGGCTGCTTGAGCCGGTGCCCGTTGCTGCTTGATTTGACTTCGTTTTAGTGTTGGCGTGGATGGCAATGCAGGTCCTGCAAACGTGTCTGGATTTTGTTCTTTGGCTTGTTGTCAACATGTGCCCTTTCAATGTGACGTATCATGAGGTCTCGTGACCGACTTTGCCCTACCCGACAGAGATGGCACCACCCCTAAGCGCCACTCCAGTCACACCACTAGCCGGGTGTGGGGCGCAGCGTGTATGCATGGGCATTCCCATTGCTTCTTGGGGCCAACCCGCCCAAGGGTGAGAACAGGGCGGATGACAGCGGGGCTTTGGGCTAACGCGCTCGCTGGGAGGCAAGAGGTCGGGCTACGTGCCAGGGGCACATGGCATGGAACTTCATGCGGCCAGGCCTAGTCTCGAGGAAACCTTGAGCTGGCACATGCTGCGAAGCAGGGGAGGCTACAACCACTTCTGCGTGGGATTTTGGCAAGGAATCTTGCAACAATGAAGCTCGGTAAGCTTGGCTGCTTGAACCGGTGTTTGTGACTGTTTGATTTGGCTTCGTTCTTGTGTTGGCGTGGTTTGCTATGCACGTCCTACAAACGTATCTGGATTTGGTTCTTTGCCCTGTTGTCAAGATGTGCCCTTTCAATGTGACGTATCATGAGGTCTCGTAACCGACTTTGCCCTACCCGACAGAGATGGCACCACCCCTAAGCGCCACTCCAGTCACACCGCTAGCCGGGTGTGGGGCGCAGCGTGTATGCATGGGCATTCCCATTGCTTCTTGGGGCCAACCCGCCCAAGGGTGAGAACAGGGCGGATGACAGCGGGGCTTTGGGCTAACGCGCTCGCTGGGAGGCAAGAGGTCGGGCTACGTGCCAGGGGCACATGGCATGGAACTTCATGCGGCCAGGCCTAGTCTCGAGGAAACCTTGAGCTGGCAAATGCTGCGAAGCATGGGAGGCTACAACCACTTCTGCGTGGGATTTTGGCAAGGAATCTTGCAACAATTGGAGCTTGGCGAGCTTGGCTGCTTGAACCAGTGTTTGTGACTGTTTGATTTGGCTTCGTTCTTGTGTTGGCGTGGTTGGCAATGCGCGTCCTACAAACGTGTCTGGATTGTGTTCTTTGCCCTGTTGTTAAGATATGTCCTTCCAAAATGACGCCTGGAGTGTCATGATCTGTGGTGCTTCGGGACGTATCATGAGGTCTGGTGACCGACTTTGCCCTACCCGACAGGGATGGCACCACCACCGAGCGCCACTCCAGTCACACCGCTGGCGGACAAATGAAATCAGCCAGAAAACGTTCTTGCGCTTTGTTTAGGAACCATTTTGGGGGTCGTGTAAGGGGAAACCAAAAGGGACTCCCGCCATCTTGGGTCCCCCGATTTTGACACATGGTGAAACCACCTGGGGTCCGTAACTTTGAGGCACTAAAGCGGTTCCAGGAGTCAGCTTTAGGCTTTAGGTTCTCACAAAGGACTTGGCTCCGATCGCCTGCCTCACTCGGGTTCAGGGTGCCAACCCCCTGTGTAAACCATGGTTTACCCAGTTCCCAGACGTTTCGAGATTGTAGGCAAGCCATTTTCAGTGGTCTTTCAAAGTGGTGGTTCCCTTGACCACCTGGTTTCCGAGTTTCCGAGACCCTTCTCCCTCCGCGAAATCCCGTCGCGCGGCAACAAAAAAAGCCATCCCAAGGCACTGCTGATGCCACTGCATTGCGCCAAGGGGGCGCCCAGCTACCAGGAGGCGGTGGAAGGCGTCGACCGGGCAGAATTGACTGAAACGTTGCTCCAAAAAAATGGACGGGTGGAGTCGTTGAACTTGATACAACCATGAAGTTCATACATGTTGACATTGGATTCATAAGCACCGAAAAGCTCCAACCTCAGATTCAACGGGTTCTGGGGGAGAAGGTGGCTTGGGAGAAGATGTGGAGAAGGTTGGAGACGGAAGGAGGCCAAGCAAGGCTGGCCAAGGCAGGACATATTCAGCCGCATCCTTTGTATTCTTTTTTTTTGGCATGCGCGCTGTATTAGTCAGATGCATGCCTCATGCGCACCTTGATTTGTTCTTTTCTTTGCTTTTTCCCGAATGTGTAGCGAAGGGTTCCCGTTTATAAGTGGGGATCTGGGGGTGGAGACCGTGTTCGCGAGGAGTTGCTCCAGAGTTCGCAGCCGTCCGCAACCGTTTGCAACTGTCCGCAACCGTCCGCAGTGAGGCGATAAGCGTGTGCCATTGGGATTTGTCGTGGAAGCGTGTTTTTGATGGATCGGCAAGTGCTGTTTTCATTGGCCCTGTGCGCGAATCGTAGCTTCTCAAGCTCGACGTGTCGTTTCGCTGCGCAGGCGCAGTGTTTTGGAAGGCTGCGTAGCTTGGGATGCGTGTCGTAAACGTGTCAAAGTTGGATTTCGTGGCAGGTCCAGCACTTTGGATGATTTTGAGTTTGTGGCAAGCTTACTTTGCGTGACAGGCGCAGCAGTTTCGAGCGTTTTGGTTGAATCTCGTGGCAGGCGCAGCACTTTGGAGCTTTTGGTGCAAATTTCGTGGCAGGCGCAGTGCTTTGGTGCCTGGGTGTAGATTTCGTGGCAGGCACGTCACTTTGACTCAGTGAGATCGCTCTCGCGGTGGCGCGGTGCACATTTTGAGAGCGCAAAGCGAACCCTCTGCGCGCTTTGGGTGGGACGAATCGCTCTCGCTGTGGCGCGGTGCGCATTTTGAGTGCGCCTGGGTGTAAATTCGTGGCAAGCGCGTCACTTTGACTCAGCGAGATCGCTCTCGCTGTGGCGCGGTGCGCATTTTGAGCATGCGAAGCGAACCCTCTGCGCGCTTTGGGCGGGTTAAATCACTTTCGCTGTGGCGCGGTGCGCATTTTGAGCATGCGAAGTGAACCCTCTGCCAACATTAAGTGGGTCGAATCGCTCTCGCTGTGCCGCGGTGCACATTTTTAGCGCGCAAAGTGAACTCTGCGCACTTTGGGCGGGTCGAATCGCTCTCGCTGTGGCGCGGTGCGCGTTTGGAGACAGAAGTGTCGTTCAGAAGTACCGATCACAAGTGTCCATTAGAAGTGTCGAATAGAAGTGTTGACCAGAAGTGTCGATCAAAAGTGTCGCTCAGAAGTATCGATGGAAGTGTCGACAGAAGTGTTGCTCGGAAGTGTCGATCAGAAGTGCTGCTCAGAAGTGTCGATCAGAAGTGTCGAACAGAAGTGTTGCTCAGAAGTGTTGCTCAGACGTGTCCCTCAGAAATGTTGTCAGAAGTGTGGATCAGAAGTGTTGCTCAGCACTAGAACTGTTGATCAGATCAGAAGTGTGGATCAGACGCTATTTGGTGGCAAAACTTGCATGTGTTTGCAAAGCGCACGTGATTGCCTGTAGGTTTAGGGTGACAGGTTTTCAAGGGACCCTGGCGCCCAGGCTTGCTTGTTCTAAATTGATTCAGGGCGGGCATGTGAGAAAAAGCACATTTCTTGAAACAAGGGTCTGTCGCTTGCCAATGTCTGCGAATTCGCGCAGGTGTGCGAGACTTGCTGGGCACGAAGAGGTCAAAGCAATATTCTTTCAGGAACGAACATGAACGGATTGCATGTTTCTTCAGACTGAATGTTGCACTCGACGCGGATTTGCAATCAAACTCAGTCTGGCTGGTTCTGTGTTGGTTGTTGGCTGTTGTGTTGGTTGGTTGCCTGGTTGGTTGATTGGTTGGTGCATTTGTTGGTTGCTTGGTTGGGGTTGGTTGTTTGTTTGTTTGCTTGTTTGCTTGCTTGCTTGCTTGCCTGCTTTCTTGGTTGGTTTTTGGTTGGTTCTTGACCCGCCTGAGCGCGTAGCTTGGGCTCAGTGCAGTAAAAGATCTGACTTACTCTCGTTTGGTGGCGTTGTGGGTGACACGGAGCGGCTTTTGGACATGGTTGAGAGTGGGATGGCCGAGGTGCCTGGCCCCTTCCCAGCTGCCTTCACTGAGCCAAGTCCTCCACAAACCTTTGCACCCTAGAGCCAGGCCACTGTGAGCTGGACTTGGGCAGCGATGAGGAGATGGTGGAGCCTGAGGCGCAGTTGGTTGCAGAGAATGACCTGGTGTTTGAAGTGGAATTGGAATGCCCTCCTCTGCAAGAAGGCCATTAGCCACCGCCGCAGCACCCCGTGCGCCTGCACAACGGCCTTGAACCGCCTGTCGTCCTTCGTGCCCTTGTCGGGGTGGTTCTTTCTGCAGGCTGACATGTACGCAGCCTTCAAATTTGAGCCCCAGTTCTGGAAGGGGGTGGCAGTGAGCTGCGCCAAGTTGAAGTGGAGATGTTGGGAGGCTTGGTGCGCCTCATGTTGGTCCACTTGCTCATGCTCTTCCACCTCCTCCCGCTCGCCAGCCTCTTGCGATGGAGGGCTAGCAGGCGCGTGAGGTGGTGAACAGTGAAGCTTGTTGAGAAACTGGAGGCCCAGCACGCCCACGGTTTTGTCCGCCATTGTTTGAGATGTATTGGCCAATGGCAGAAGATGGCAAAGTGCCCGGCGTGCAGCGGCGTGGCAAACCGTGGCGGGCATCGTGGGTGCGGCCTCCAACCAGGACCGTGGCATCTGCGCCGCTCGTTTCCTGCGCTGTGGGCAAGGTTTGTCACCATGCTTGCGCGCGGCGAGGAACTGGAAACGTGCAAGGCCAAGATTCAGAAAGAGGGGCTGCTTGCCCTAGCCGCAACTTGTCTTATGTTTCATTACTTTGCGCGTTGGAGTGTTGAAACTCTCAAACCAACCACCTAACACAAACCGTGCATAGAAACCATGAGCTTTTGGCTTGCCGTCCAGAAGGAGCTGGCGAGGAAGCGGGGCAGGGAGCAGGCAGACGAACTCACAGTTGAGATTGCCTTGGAGAAACGAAAGCAAGATCTTGCCTTGGAGGAGGACTTCTTCAACCAGTGCGGGCTGGACTTGTCTGGTGGCGCAGACAGCCCCACCAACCTCGGCGTGCTGACAATGAACCAGCACGGGGGCAGGTTCCGTGTTGCTCAGAAGTGTTGCTCAGAATTGTCGATGAGAAGTGTGGATCAGAAGTGTTGCTCGTCAGTGTCAATCAGAAGTGTGGTTCAGCAGTGTTGCTCAAACTGTCGATCAGAAGTGTCAATCAGAAGTGCGGATCAAAAGTGTTGCTCAGAAGTGTCGATCAGAAGTGTTACACAGAAAAGTCGATCACAAAAAGTGTCGTTCAGAAGTGTTGCTCAGAAGTGTCGATCAGCAAAAGTGTGGTTCAGAAGTGTTGATCAGGTGTCGCTCAAAAGTGTCGCTCAGAAGTGTCAATCAGAAGTGTGGGTCAGAAGTGTTGCTCACTCAAGAAGTGTTGATGAGAAGGGTCCTCAAAAGTGTCGGTCAGAGTGTCGATCAGAAGTGTTGCTCAGAAGTGTCGCTCAGAAGTGTCAATTCAGCAGTGTTGCTCAGAAGTGTCGTTCAGAAGTGTTGATGAGCACTGTGGATCAGAAGTGTTGGTCAGAAGTGTTGGTCAGAAGTGTTGCTCACAACTGTCGATGAGAAGTGTGGATCAGAAGTGTTGCTCAGCAGTGTCAATCAGAAGTGTGGTTCAGCAGTCTTGCCCAAACTGTCGATCAGAAGTATCAATCAGAAGTGCGGATCAAAAGTGCTGCTCAGAAGCGTCGACCAGAAGTGTTGCTCAGAAAAGTCGATCAGAACCAGTGTCGTTCAGAAGTGTTGCTCAGGAGTGTCGATCAGAAAAAGTGTGCTTCAGAAGTGTTGATCAGGTGTCGCTCAAAAGTGTCGCTCAGAAGTGTCAATCAGAAGTGTTGCTCAGACAAGTCGATCAGAAAAAGTATCGTTCAGAAGTGTTGCTCAGAAGTGCCGGTCAAAAAGAGTGTGGTTCAGAAGTGTTGGTCAGGTGTCGCTCAAAAGTGTCGCTCAGAAGTGTCAATGAGACGTGTGGGTCGGAAGTGTTGCTCAGAAGTGTTGATGAGAAGGGTCCTCAAAAGTGTCGGTCAGAGTGTCGATCAGAAGTGTTGCTCAGAAGTGTCGCTCAGAAGTGTCAATTCAGCAGTGTTGCTGAGAAGTGTCGTTCAGAAGTGTTGATGAGCAGTGTGGATCAGAAGTTTTGAGCAGAAGTGTTGCTCAGAACTGTCGATGAGAAATTTGGTTCAGAATTGTTGCTCACCAGTGTCAATCAGAAGTGTGGTTCAGCAGTGTTGCTCAAACTGTCGGTCAGATGTGTCAATCAGAAGTGCGGATCAAAAGTGTTGCTCAGAAGTGTCGATCAGAAGTGTTACACAGAAAAGTCGATCACAAAAAGTGTCGTTCAGAAGTGTTGCTCAGAAGTGTCGATCAGCAAAAGTGTGGTTCAGAAGTGTTGATCAGGTGTCGCTCAAAAGTGTCGCTCAGAAGTGTCGATCAGAAAAAGTGTGGTTCAGAAGTGTTGATCAGGTGTCGCTCAAAAGTGTCGCTCAGAAGTGTCAATCAGAAGTGTTGCTCAGAAGTGTCGCTCAGAAGTGTCGCTCAGAAGTGTTGCTCAGAAGTGTGATTCAGAAGTGTTGATCAGGTGTCGCTCAAAAGTGGCGCTCAGAAGTGTCAATGAGAAGTGTAGGTCGGAAGTGTTGCTCAGAAATGTTGACGAGAAGGGTTCCTCAAAAGTGTCGGTCAGAAGTGTTGATCAGCTCTAGCTGGACAGTCGCAGCTGTGTAGCGCTAGTCTAGTGCACGAAGTACCAGCTCCGAGCTCCGGCTGGAAAATCTGTAGCAACAAGTGGAGCACGCAAAGTACAGTTTTACAAGCTGAAAAACATAGTTTGCGCAGTAGGCTTGATTGCGAGCCCCGTTGGCTGAAACCGAAAAATGTTCTCTCTAATTATTTTCTTGGGTTTGCGCAAAGTGATGTGCATTCGGGTTCGTGGGCTCTGTCTTGTTTTTTTTGGCGGGGGTGGCAAGACTATGAGCTGAGAAGGATGACAAGGTGAGGTGCGACACGGCTGGAGTTCCTAATTGGCTGACTGATTCTGGATTGCATGATGGCTCCGCATTAGTCAGATGCGGGGGCCAGCGCGTCACATTAACTTTTAGCCGTCCTCTACAACTGGTTTACCTGAAGTCAAGGCTGGCGATAATTAAAGGACGGGATGACCCCACATGCCTAGCGTGTTGTAAAGCGGGGCCTGTACTTGATGTGTCTCATAGTGAATGTTTCATGTGAGTAGAAATGAGTGTTAGACATGTGTGTCAACTTATGAGTGGCTGGCGCGCTGTTTCTTTTCATCGCGCACTGTCAAGCGATTGGCCGGTGGCAGTCGTGCCCGTCCCACTGGGAGTCGTGCAGTCGCAGGTCTCCGTTGTTCGAGGTGCGAAAAGCGTTTTTTCCAAGGGCCGCAAGGTGCATTTCAGTGTCTGCCAAAGCCATTCTGCACAACGAATTTTTGTGAGGACATTGTCGGGTATGGGCGCTTTTCTGCTTCAGCTAAGTGGCAGGACAGATGAAGTTTCAAACGGCTTTCAACTAGATTCATCCAGATAAGGTGCGGTGCTTGCCAGGCACGAAGGTCATCAAATCGGGAAGTATGTAAATCCACTGGGTATCTGTTTTATTTCGCACGCTGCGCTAGTTTATAGCAAGGGTACGTGTCAGGAGAACCACTTTAGTTTGATGCGACAGGTTGGAATCAACCCGGCATTGACTGCTGGAAGGGCTTAGTTTGAGGACATCAGGAAAACATAAAGTGTTAATTGGCATCAATTGAAGTACAATTGCGTTTTGTTGAGGCAACGTGAGAGCAGGCTGGGCCTGCCCCACTAATCTGACGTGCTGAGATGTTTTGAGGATGCATCCGGGCTGGAATTGAAATCAATGGACTTTCGTGCGGAACCATGGTTCTGCCGAACTCGCTCGAGGCTTGCAGCAGAGCTTAGAATAGGTATTGCGTTCCGAGAACGCCCCTTAGTAGTCGGTCACACTATTTACAGTGCATGGTTCTAACCAGGAAGGTTACCACAATCTTCGAATTCACGTCCCTTCTCCGGATCTCCTATTTGGTAGCCTTCCATTTTGCTAAAGAATATTTATTTTATTTCCCTTGTTGGTTTTAAAAGGAATTTAGCACTACTGGATATTTTTTTCGCAGGGGACTCAACCAAATGGAAGTAGCTGGTTCAAGCCCCTATTTCCCTGGAAGGTGCCATCAAAGTTGGGGGATGCACTGCCAGCAGGCCGGAGGGCTTGCAGTGGGGTTGAGGGTAGAGGGTTTTGGTCCGGGGTTTGCTTTCCGGTATTGCTTGGCGTTGCTTGGTGGTTAGTCCGGCTTGCGTTTTTGTTTGGCTTGATTTTGGCCATTTTGTTTTGTTTCCGTGGTGGTTGTGTTTTGACTTGTTTGGTGTTTGGTGTTGCTTGGTCTTGTTTCGAAGTATGTGGAAGAGTATCATGAATATTTTTTGTTGCTTTGGATTTAGTTTGGTTTGGTTGCGTATCGTCTTTTGTTCTGTGTTCGGTTCTGCTTTGCGTTGCTGTGGTATTTTTGTAGTTATCGCCTTTCTGCTTTTTGTTGTTTGCCTTTGCGTTGGCGTTTGTCCGGGTTTCTTGGATTCGATGGTGGTTGTTTTCGTCACGGTTCGATTGATTCTGCCGATGTCTCGGTTTTTCGGCTCCGGGCTACGGTTCCGGAAGGGTTTCGGGGTTGCTGTTGGGATACCTGGACTTATTCTTAAGTTGGTTTGGCATGTTTTGATGGGTTTTAGTGGTGACCAGAAGAAGGAAACCCAATTTGGGTCCCCGCGCTTGTACGGGTGTTTCTCAAAACGGAGGTCCCCAAAATGGTTGTCTTCCCTTTAACATCGAAGCAAAAGGCGGTCCATCATGTTCAGAAACATCTAAAAATCCAGATACTGGAGATTCCGCAGGACATCATTGCTGGCAGGGATGTATGCGGCCATGTCTTCAATTATTTTAGCACCCATATGAGTGACAGTCTCAAAATCGGAAATTCCTGTGGCTTCCTCTTAAACCTCGAAAAGGAACCCGAGCCTCAAACGAGACTCACCCTATCTCGCGCCTTTTTGCGAGGCTCGATACCCCCATGTTTTATGAAGGAAATCCAGAAGGTAACCCAAGCAAAAAAGGCGAGACTCCCCTCAGGGCCTCCCTCGCGGGCGCCCTCTTTGGTGCGGCGGCCGGCTCGGATGGTGCGGTGCCGCCGGAGTGGCTGGCGTTGTGCAAGGAGCCGGGAGAAAAAACAGAACGGCGGGCATGTGGCTACCCGTTTTTGGGGTAGATTGGCCGTTTTTGCGGGTTTAATCACTTTTTATATGGTTATATGGCTGGTAAGTTGGCTGTTTGTTTAATACAAAAGACGGTTTGAGTTCCTGGACTTTGTAGTTGTTAAAAGGACACCCTTGCCATTTTAGGTGACTCTATTCGGAGAAACACTTATATGGGCTGTTTGTTGTTTTAACGAACCATGGGTTAAACGAGATTGTTTGGGAGAGTTTGACACTAGCAGTCATTACAGGGAAACCAAGAGCAAGTGCCAGTCTGTTTGGCATGGGGGTGAAGTTTTAATATGGGGCCCGGTTTTACGGAGAGCTTAAGGTTGTGCCCCCATGTCCCCCCCCCCCACACCAAGAGTAGACTACCAATATTGTTAGATACTAACATGAGGGATCTTTGGTGGACATTACCAGCCACTTTGGAGATTGTTGCCTATGAATTTAAATTGATACATTCCTTTAAAGGGAAGCCACAAGGGTTACAAGACCCCTTAAACAAACCAAATCTTGGTCCCCTTTGAAGGGAAACCTAAAGGATGTTGTTAAAACCATAGTTTCACCGTGTTTGCAAAAACACGCATTCCCAACAGCCCCAAAGAACCGCCTTGGATCCACAAAACTCCCCCAACCACCCCAGACCATCTAGTGGCTGGGTGGTTCCTTTTTTGGAGGCTCGGTACCCTTTGTGGGGTTGGGGCACTGTGTGATGGGTTTCCAACTAAACAAACAAGCCCAGGTGGTACTCCCAACAGCAACCCCCCCCCCAAACCCGAGCCGCTCCCTTCATCACTGCTTGCCGCCCATCTGGCCCGAAACCGATAAGCTTTCAGCCGGGGAAAACGAAAAGGAACCTCCACGTGGTGATGGTCAACCTTACGGTTCTCCTTTAGCTCTTGGGGAGAATGCACCAAGACCCCGAAGCTCCAGCAGTTGTTTGAACAGTTTGGTATATTGCCAAAGCTCGGCGTCGTATCGCCTGGCCTCTTGCAAAGGAGGGCGAGCGCGTCAAAGGCCTTGCCGAGAAGCTTGCGGCGCTGCGCGACTAATGTCGACGGGATGGTGAAATCCCCACTCCAAATGCCCAGCCTTTTTTGGGGGGGAAGATAAACAGCTGAATAGATAGAATAGGGTTGCGGGAAGCTTGAAAGCCAAACTTAGTCGGAATCATGCGAATATATATATATATATATATATGCTACCCCCCCCCCCCCAACCCCCCCCCCCCCCCCAGGGACCTACCGTTTTGCTCTGTGCTTCAGATGGTTAGATGTTGCCCTTCAGACATGGCAGAGGGGATTAATGGGACTTGCACACTACAGGCCGCATGTAGTCATGCAAGACTTGTCCTGTACAACGCCACAGATCTTCATTGCGGTGCCAGTATTCGTACTGAGCACTCCTGATCTGCGAGACTAGCGCATTGGAGGAAGCAGCGACAGACTGGTTGCGACGCAAACGTTCCTTGATGAAACGCCAAACTCGATCTATGATCTGAGTACCGGACTTAGTCTTCAGAAGGCGGCCGTCTGGGAGTTTGTGCTTGGAGATCTTGACGTAGGATGGCTTCACCCAGACATGCGTGTTGCCTTTCTTGACTCGCTTCTTCTTGTGCACGACGGCGTCGTGAAGCACGCCAGGCACTTTGAGGCGGTATGACCGGGCCGAGTCGGAATGCAGGACCACCCGTCTGTTCTGCAGCCACTTGAGAGCGATGGGCTTCCAGTCCACCTTGCGCATCGCCCCAGGACCAGGAGCTCGACTGACAATGTTGGGAGGCTTGAGGTTGAACAGCACGAGCGTCCTTGGACATCCGCGTTGTATCAGGCCTGCCCATTGTTCCCAGCGGACATTCTTGTTGGTCTTGGCATCTGCGTCAGACAACTCAAAGGGCTGAAGAGTCTTCTTATCAAAGGTGGCCTCGTCGACCTCGACATCCCGCCATGCTCGCGCAGCTCCACCGAACACAATTTTCTTCTCCTCTCGCTGGACGTGCCACTTGCGGACCAAGTCAAGGTTGCGGCTCATCTTCTCGATCGCTTTGTGGTTGATCTGGGTCAGGATATGAATGGTGCTCAAGGACACATTCCCCAGTCGCAAGAGGAGGGCTGCGGCCTGAAGTTGGAGAGGGTGGCCTTCGGAACGATTCTTCGGCGTGAAGATCGGGTGGAGGTGAAGTATTGTTGGCATTTCTTCTTGCTGCAGCGATGCGCGTGGGCAGCTCGGGAGGGGCGTGCCACGAGAGGACCGAGGACGCCTTCTTCACATCGCGGACAGGTTGCGCCAGTCCAATCGGGGATGAACTTGTCCTTGCGGAGCACAGACAGAATCTGCTTGTCGCTTGCCTGTAGAAGCTCCTGCAGGGTACGACACCACCTCATCTGATCACGCCGAAGAAAGCCTCCACCGTCTGAGTGGCGCTGGTACTTCACCTTCGACCAGGACGGCGTCTTGCGTCTTCATGGCGGCAGGCTTCTTGAGGCCCATGCGAGCCCGACCCTTCTTCGGATTAGGAAAGGCATTGTAGTGCTTCCCCATGGCGACAAGACCACATGCGCTACAGCTGAGGAGCCCTTGGCAAAACTCAAGCGCAAACAGCGGGGATGAATGCGTTTGTGGGGGCACGTGACTGCATGACACTTCATTGCTACGCAATCAGACTGACAACATTGTGACATGTGCGCACATTTTGCGTAACCGCGGTTGCCTGTGCATGTGCAGGGCGGCATCCTCATCAGCTTCGAAGTCCGCTAGCACGTTGTCAGCTGGCTCCAGGCTCGTAGGCGCGGCTGCATCAGCGTCGATGTCTGGTAGCAAGGTGTCGGCTTGATCAGGATGGTCAGGTGCTTCTGACATAGCAGGGGAGACAGTTGACCGGATTGCTGCAATCTCAGGGGCAGGCGACTTTCTGCGGATGCGACGGAACTTTGAGCCGGCTGGGTTTGGCCAAGTAAAGGCGGCTCGGCTCACGCGATTGGCTTTCGGCCCTGCGCCAATGAAATGAGGTAGGCAAAGGTCTACAGCTTGCACAGCTTGTTCAGGGGAATCTGGAGAGGACGGAAGAACACGAACAGGGCGAAGCCATGTCTGCAGCTTCTTATCGCAATCCTCCACGTACTTCTTGACAGTAGGGAACTGAGCCATGCACTCCACGCCATGACCTATCATAGATTGCTCCCGTTCCACCTCGGCTGCATGGTTGGGACCGTACAGCGTAACACCTTTCTTGTAGCTGCCATAGAGATGCTTGTCCTTGAGTGCCAACAAGTCCAAGTGCATGTTGTCCTTGGTAATGCGGTGGACTATGGCATCGTGGCACTCGGATGGCAGGCGGACATACAAAGCGGATTCCGTGAACACAAAGGTGACGCATCTCTTCATGACCGCAAGGATGTCCTTCATGTGCGCGAACTCGAAAAGAGGGCCCACCAGCTTGAAGAAAGCTGCGGGGTCGAGTGTTGTATCTGAAGGCAAGAGTCCCGGGAGCTCTTCGCCAGTGTCATTGGAGGCCAGGGCCCGGAATTGATTGCGCGTCATGCGGGCATCGCAGCACCGACCGCTGACAGTGCCATCCTCATCGGTGGTGACAAAGGACTTGACATCAGCGATGTCTAGACGCCGAGACGAGGGGTCATCAAGGAAAAGCGCCTCCTGGATTTGTGGCGCTCTCTGCCGCAAGTTGTCAAGCGGTTTTCCACGTCGCCATCCCGGTTTGACACTCTGTAGCCCTAGTCGCCGGATGTGGTAGCGCCCCATAGCCATGGCCATAGCAAGGATGACAGGCGTCTTGCCGACGCCTGGGCAGCCGAGCATGAGCACTGCTGTGCTCATGAGAAGCGGGTAGATGAGCGGTAGACTGTATGTGTTGAGCGGGAACTCGTTGTGCGGAACGGCTCCAGACACACCTGTATTCTGACACATGAGTCTGACTTTCATTTCTGGCCAGCCAGCCACTGGGGAGCCGCTGTCGGGCTTGATGTTCGTGAGGATCCAGAACGTTTGCTCGTTGAGCGCGTCGCACTCCGGGGCGAAGGAGTTGATGTAGCGGATGCCCTCTGCAAGATCATCATGTTCAGGCGACCACTGGCTTGAGTTTGCCTTCTGTAAGCTGCGCTGCGACTTGTCTGGCGACTTCTCGTCTAGCTCATGCCAATGAACATGACGACCACATATCCTCGCTAACGCCCACTGCGTGGCCTTCTTGACAGCATGCGGGCCTGAGCGAAATACTGGCACAAAAGCCGTGCCGCTACACATAGCCACAGCTACATTGGAGGAAATGGTCTTCTCCAAGTAGATGACTTTGACCACGTCCATGCAGCCGTCGCCCGTGTTGTGGATGATGATGTCGACCTTGCTCGTTTCAGGTGGAATGGTAGCAAAGCGAAGTGGCGGAGGAAGTTCTGCAAGTTTTCCTTCTGCGACATACTGGGTGATTACGCTTGCGCTGCCACACTCTGACATGCCAACATGTGTGTCGAAGATGACAGAGGCAGACTTGACGTCTTTGGTGCACAATGGGCGGCATACCCCACTCAAGAAGGCCGGGATGGTGATATGCTCCCCCGACTCGTTGGTGTAGATGGCAGGTTCCGGCAAGACCCTCAATTTGTAGTTGACACCGGCAACCTCGGCAATGCCCTCATCCAACAGTCGTCCCGACATGATGACACCTCAGAATCTCAACGAGAAAGGATAGGAGCACGAGAAGTAGACAAAATGAAGGCTGCGGCGGCGGCAAGCAAAAACCAGCATGCGACTGTTTTTGATGGCTCACTACAATTTAGAAGAATGTTCTAGATGACTCAATACAGTTTATGCAAATGCAGATGACCACAAGATCACAGATGACACCAACCCCAGATTAAGACACCTTGCGTTTGTTATATACTCTCCTGTCAGTTCCCTTGCAGGAAAGAATCTCTATGCAAGCTGAGGGCGCCAGGGGGGGTGCACACGTGTCGCCAGTCAAGCACACTGTTTTTCATATCACAATGCAGTAGCCTATCCACATGTTTCCTAGGCATGGTCGAAAATGGCCTTGGCCGCGGCAACCGCGCGCAGGACTTGGATGCTTGCGCGACGCTCAGCGTCGTTTCCAGAAGACTCAAGCATCATCACACCACATGCGTAGGCATCGTGGAACTCAGCTGGCCACGTCAGAGTATTGGTAGCCTGGGGAGCGGTCAGGGACGATGCCGTAGACGACTTGCTCGACGATGAGTAGGAGCTCTCGACCTCTGCTTCCTCATTGTCCTCATGCGCAGTGTCCTTGGCATCCATTGGAACAGGCGCATCTGCTATGGCTAGCTGTGGCGCCTGCTCCATGTCCGTGTCCTCGATGGCAAGTGCCTTGCCGCCCCTCTTCTTCTTAGGCTTCTCCAGCAACTCCAAGAGGCGCGCATCAGCGAGGGAGTTCCAGGCCCCAGCCATCCCAACTTGCAAGTTGAACTGACCTTGGATGTTGTTGAGCATCAGCCGTAGAACATCTGGCGTCATGGGAAGGCGAGACGGATGTGCTTTGGCAGCACCATTGTTGATGCACTTCAGGATTTCCTGGCCTGACCTGGTTGCTGAGGCAGGCCAGGGGGTATTGGTAACAGTCGAAGGAGATACGTCCTGGGCATTGGTTGAGGATGCATTGGCCTCGGCAGGGGCTTGGGTAGTCGGGGAGATCTTGAGGTACGCGGAGCCGTCCTTGAAGAGGACGGAGCCCTTCACTGAGAAGCACGACATGGCCTTTGAATGATCAGAGCTTGGATGCTTGCACAACGCTCAGCCAAAGCACGGCCGCGCAAGGTGCAATATTGATTTCGGGCATCGATTTAAACCGATTTAAACCAATTTAAGTTAAATCGGGCTTGGATTCAAGATTCAAGAATCCAGGCCAAACCTTTCCAGGGAATCTTGAATCCAGGCCTCGATTTAAAACGATTAAACCGATTTAAGCTCAAATCGGGCCTGGATTCAAGATTCAAGATTCAAGAATCCAGGCCAAACTTTTCCAGGGAATCTTGAATCCAGGGTCCGGTTTAAACCGATTTAAACCGATTTAAACTTAAATCGGGCCTGGATTCAAGATTCAAGATTCAAGAATCCAGGCCAAACTTTTCCAGGGAATCTTGAATCTTGAATCTTGAATCCAGGCCCGATTTAAGTTTAAATCGGTTTAAATCGGTTTAAACCGGACCCTGGATTCAAGATTCCCTGGAAAAGTTTGGCTTGGATTCTTGAATCTTGAATCCATGCCCGATTTAACTTAAATCGGTTTCAATCGGTTTACATCGAGCCTGAAGCTTCCAGAATGTCCTTGGAAATGCTTCTTTTTCATTGCTTTCCCCAAAGCCAAAAAAATGGTAGAAAACACTACAAATACCAGTGAATTCTTCAAAAAGGTAGGTCCCTGGGGGGGGGGGTACCATATATATATATAGATATATACACATATATATTCTGTGATTATTTAGCTGGAAACGAGGGGAACGTCTAAAGCTGTCAATTCAGACCGGCGATTCTTCTCTCATGGCGAGTTGCGCCACTAGGCAGCTGACTCAAGAGGATTTGGAAGATATGGGTGGCTCATCTGTTTGAGGGGACGGTTTCCTCTTGGTTTCTTTTTAAGCCGAGAAAAACGGGTACCCCCAAAAATGACAGACACGTATGAGGGTGTTTGGAGTGGGGAGTGGCAACTTCGGATTCGATGAGGACTCTGGGCTTCCCTTCAAACTCGAAGCAAGCTAGGCAAGATATCAAGTCTGTTTCCCGTGATTCAATTTCTCTGCAGGCAACCAATGAACCCACCCTTTAAAACATTTAGGAGGTTCATGACCAGGGGTTATCATCTAGTAGGGAACTGGGATCGGGACTTGGGGCAATTTGATGGCCGTGATCCCAGGTAACAAGGCGGCTTTCAGACCTTCTTGGATGAAAGCCAGGTGTGAAGATGTTTCAGCTTGGATGTTGTTCTTTCCCAAACCATGTGGCCACAGGACCGGATCGGTTTGGTGTTCTTCTGGTTGTCGAGTTAAACATGGGCTTCTGGTTTCAGTTTGGTAGGTTCATGTCCCAGTCCAAAGACACACCTTCTGGAGGGCCATACGAAGCAAATCAAGAGGGAACCACAACCTCAGTTGTCCAAAACCGACCTTTTTGACCCATTGTTTTTGCCATGTTGGTCTATCAATGTCCAATAGGTCAACTTAGGTCCTTTGGGCTGGCGCGTAGCTGATTCATGGCGTCTCTCGGAATCCGAAGTTGACGACTTGCCGACTTGCCGGTGGCTCCCTGGAAAATTCGAACCACCCGAACCTCTTGGTGTTTCCACCCGAAAATGGGGGGAACACCGATCCGGGTTCAACCCCCATCAACATAAAGGCAAGGACCCAGAGCAGATGACAATTCCTTAGGTGAACATGGTGGTTTCCTATCAACCCCACTGTCTTCATGGCTGGAACCGCACGGGGTATTTTCATTGGGAGTCACTCACGGTGGTGCTAACTCACAGCGCGGGTGACAGTGCCACCCCACCGCGCAGTGGAGCCCACTGCATCCTGGATTCTGATTTGAAGCGGCCCTTGAGCGTTTTGCTCAAGTGCTTGCGCCATTTCGCTGCCCGGATGTGCGAAATCTAGTGAAAAGATGGTGGCGGTCTCTGTTTTGAAAGACGCCGCCCCATCTTGGATGCTTCGTGCTTCGGGTGTCGTTTGAGCAGCAAAGCTCTTGTGCGCGCCAGGATCGTTCTGCGAAGAACAAACAAGCCTCGCAATGCTCGGCGTGTGGGGAAAATTTTTGAATGCTCGCCTTTTTGGTCCAAATTGAGGGAACATACGGTGTCTCCCCCCTCTATTCAGGGCCTTGCGGAGAGAACTACTGGAGTGTATGCCGGGGGGTTGCCGTCCCCCTTCAGCTGCGAACCGAGGATTACGCAGACCCCTGTTTGAGACTGATCATTCATAGGGGAAGGTGTGTGGACACTTGGGTCCATTTTGCAATCACCTTCTTTTAGAGTGTTGAGGCATGTCTCGTTTTATGCCTCCAAAGTTGTGGTTTCTTTTTGGATTCCCTTTGCAGCCACAACAAGGGCTACCCTCGAGAAAAAAAAACACGCCCGCTGTGCAATCACTTTTTTTAGGGTGTTGGTTCTTAGGGTTCTGGTCTGCAAAAACCAAGTGTCCATGAGGAACTCCTGAATGGTGGGCTCCGGGGCCGGGGAAACCGGGGTGTTTTGGTCGGTGTCCTCTACCAAAAAAGTGGGGGGTTTTTGGGTTGCAGGTGGGAGAGGAGGAAGAGGAGGAGCCTCCAGACGACGACCCAGAGGAAGCGGAGGCGCAAAGAATCACATGTCCACCTGCCGTGGGGTTGGAGCTAGCAACAAACGAGGGGGGGGTTCAGCTTCCACACAAGGGTGCCCTTGTTTCCCATGTATGTGGAGGTAGATATCTGGGACACCTCTGCTTGCACTGATCCAATTTGAATCCAATGCCGTTTTCTGAGATTTGGTGTTGGGGGGGGGGGGGCGGGCGGGGGTGTCGCTTCCAAATGCAACACTTTTGGATTCTTGAGCTTGTTTTGGTGGCGATGCCAGTGATGCTGGCGATGCCAGTGATGCTGGCGATGTCAGTGATGCTGGCGATGCCAGTGATTCTGGCGATGCGTAGTGATGCTGGTGATGTTGGCCCTCTTCTGCCAGATGCATCCTTGGGCTCGCACAAGGATCGGGAAAGCGGATAGGTTTTGCTACCTTGTTTATGGCCCTGCCCCAACAACAGGGGTAAGATATGAAAATTCCGACCCTGCTTCGGCAGGATTCTCCTTTTGACTCTTGTTGAGAATTTGGAAAGAGAGGACATGGCCGTCGCTGGCCTACGCCCGGGTGCTAAAGGACCCCCCCGCCCCCAATTTTCCTGTGAAAAGGCATATGAATGCGCATTGCTATGAGTAGGGGTGCCACGCAAACCAATGAACACCTGTCAACGTTGGCCCCATCTGGACAGGCCAACCATTTGGCCTTTTCTTTTGGACGGAACGGGCTGTCTCCTTTGAATTAAATCATTGTTCTTTTCAAAAACCAGCTGTTTCCCTGGGTTTTTGATTGGACTTCCAAAAAACGGGTCATTTTCGGATGGCCCACGAACTCAAGGCCCCCCCATCTCCTCTGACCAACAGCGACCCCGTCAGAACCGAACCGAACTGCAGCACCGGAGGCCTTGGCGCAGATGGCCAAGGCCATGGCAGCGCACCCCGGGGCTGTGCTGGGCCCGGAGGACGAGGACGGGGCCGTTTGGTCGAAAAGGCTCGGCTCGGTGAGTCCAGTTGGCGGGTCCAAAACCGTTTTGGGATCCCATTGTGGGGATTGGTGAATTCACCACCCATTTTAGAACCCATTTTAGAACCTATTGGGATGTTTACTGGGGGTACGATTTGGATTTTGACCCATGGCCATTTGGCGGTGGGTCAAAAGCATCGGGTGGTTACCTAAAATGGCTTGCTTGATTCTTGACCCAGACCCATTTGGGTGTGGGTCAAAACCAATGGGATATTATTTTGGGGATTGGTGAATTCACCACCCATTTTAGAACCTATTTTAGTGGTTGGATTGGGATGTTCACTATGGGTATGATTTGGATTTTGACACATGACCATTTGGCTGTGGGTCAAAAACATCGGGTGGTTGCCCAAAATGGCTTGCCCTGGTAAATGGAAACATAGACAAACATCTGCGGTTCCTGGTGGTTTATTTTGGACCCAGACCCGGTTGTTTGCGGATTTTTTGGCAAGATCAGGGGTATCACGAGCGAAAGCCATGAGAAAGGTTCTTTGTTTGGGGATCCGATTTGGGTCCAGGGTTCCACTTTTTGACCACCCCGAGATAGACTCACACCCAGGCATTCTCCTTTTGGGGAGAATGAACAACCCCCTGGGTTTACTTTTTTTCGGGGTACCTTGTTGGTCTCCTTTGAAGGGACACCAAAAGGACACTTCAATTTGTTGGCCTTGCCCAGGCACTTTAGAGACTCAAGACTCCGGATGTCGGTTGCGACCATGTTTTCTGTTTTGCTGCAAGAAGTCCTCATTGGTTCTCGAACCAGATTCCCAGCACGAAGGGCGAGGACCACGCAGTGCGCCAGTTGACAGAAAAGGAGTTCCTTGGTCACCTGCCAATCGGCCGGGTTCTACCGGGCTAGTGCCACAAAGCGTGGAATCCGAGGAATTCCATGGGAGGTAAGCAAAGGGGTTCCCAAAAAAATCCCCTTAAAGGGTGGTTTACACGTCACCTTTTGGTCCTTTTGGTTGCCATGTTGCTTCCCCAAGGGCACTGGGACCCCGAGTTGGGGACGAGGGTCTGTTTGAGCCATCTGACTGGCCCACCATCATGTTTGCTTTTGAACAGTCATCTTTTCTTGTGGGCTTTGATCATCAGCAGGAGCGCTCCAAACTACCTCACACCTAGAGAAAGTTGCGTGAGCCATTTGTGTAGACCCTTGGTTTTTTGTGGACGTGAACAACCCATGGGCCTGTAAAGGGTATGAAATCATTGGGGCCCACACCAATGGCCCATGAAGTTTCTCTTTCTATTTAAGACACCAGTTGCAGAACATGCTGCGGGACATCCCAAGTTTTCTGGGTACTTGGAACTCCCATTTCCTGTAGAAATTCCTGGCTATGAGAACAGCGACCGATGTTTGTGGTTTGCTGCAGGAAGGACCCCCCGCCTCCAGTGCCATGGACAAAAACGCCGCGAGCTCCAAGCCGGCGCCGGCCCCGGCGGAAAACAAGTGGCGGAAGGGACTTCTGTCACATGGCCAGACGTACTCCCCAGATGAACATGGAACTGGTTTGGGGTTCCAGATTAACTCAAGAACTTCTGCATTGGGCCTCCGGTAACATTGGATTTTGGGGTTTCAGTTGAACCGTTCCCCGACGTTTGGGTTTGCCTGAGCCAACTCCGGAGATATGAATTGAAATTGGTGTATCTCGAAGCACTTGGTTTGTGATTCGCAGCAAGGTCGCGAACCAAAAATGGTCCCCCCAGCAACCAACACAGTAGCGGGACACCGGTGGTTGCCTTTTTATTTTGCCTCTATGGCTTTTGTGTATACCAAAACTCACTTACGTGAAGGAACCTAAGCAACTCCACACATCGCCTGATTTAGCTTGCCTTTTGAAGGTTCATCTTGGTTGTCCGTCATTTTCCCATCCAAGCATCAACAAGTCCCCACTTTCCGGGATATGTCGAGCCAAGCGCACGACCTCGTTGCCCTCCGCACCCCTAAAATTGGAGCATGCGTGTCGTCTTTCTAGGGGTGGACTCCAAGCATTCTTTTCAGCCATCGTTCTTTTCACAAACCGATTGCCATGTCCCCCGGGCTTTTGGTGGTTTTCTAGAAAGATTCGGATCCCTGAAACTACCCTTAGAGCCTTAGAGCCATTCTTTACCGCTCAGGACTTTCAATGGGGGTTGAACCCCGGTCTTTTGAATCTACCAGGAGGGTTACAACTAAAGGATGGGGTGAGGAAGTTACCTATAAGAGGGGGAAGTTACCCCGAGAAAGAATGGGGATCCTTTGCTAGAAAGAATGAAATTGGAAGTTACCCCTAGAATCTCGAGCCCCTTTCTCGAGCCCCTTCCTCGTCGAGGCGGAGGGGGACATCTTCGCCGACGGCGCCACCGAGGAGCCAGACGAGGAGCGAATTGTTTTGTCGTCGAAAAAAAGAGACCCCATGGGTTTGCCTCACTTTGGTGTTTTCGCGAGGGTTTTCTGCTTTTCTTTGGTCCAGAAAGAAGTTGCTGGTCAAGATTTCAGTAGCCCAGACCTCTTGTCCGGCATCTCCGTTCTCGGAGGGGTGTCCCTTCAAAAAACACAGAAAGAGGGCGCCCCGTTCTTCCCGCTTAAAAGCAAGCAACAATCAAAAACAAACACAGAAAAGGGCGCCCCGTTCTTCCCATTTAAAACAAGCAGGAAACAATGAAAAGCAAAAACGAAGGACACCCCGTTCTTCCCATTTAAAACAATCAAGAAACAATGAACAGCAAAAACGACGGGCACCCCGTTCTTCCAATTTGGTACAATCAAGAAACAACGAACAGCAAGAACGAAGGGCACCCCGTTCTTCCCATTTAAAACACAGAAGAAACAATGAAAAGCAAAAACGAAGGGCACCCCGTTCTTCCCATTTAAAACAATCAAGAAACAATGAGATGCAAAAACGACGGGCACCCCGTTCTTCCCATTTAAAACAAACAAGAAAGAATGAGCAGCAAGAACGAAGGGTACCCCGTTCTTCCCATTTAAAACACACAAGAAACAATGAAAAGCAAAAACGAAGGGCACCCCGTTCTTCCCATTTAAAACAAACAAGAAACAATGAGAAGCAAAAACGACGGGCACCCCGTTCTTCCCATTTAAAACAAACAAGAAAGAATGAGCAGCAAGAACGAAGGGTACCCCGTTCTTCCCATTTAAAACAATCAAGAAACAATGAACAGCAAGAACGAAGGGTACCCCGTTCTTCCCATTTAAAACACACAAGAAACAATGAAAAGCAAAAACGAAGGGCACCCCGTTCTTCCCATTTAAAACAAACAAGAAACAATGAGAAGCAAAAACGACGGGCACCCCGTTCTTCCCATTTAAAACAAACAAGAAAGAATGAGCAGCAAGAACGAAGGGTACCCCGTTCTTCCCATTTAAAACAATCAAGAAACAATGAACAGCAAGAACGAAGGGTACCCCGTTCTTCCCATTTAAAACACACAAGAAACAATGAAAAGCAAAAACGAAGGGCACCCCGTTCTTCCCATTTAAAACAAACAAGAAACAATGAAAAGCAAAAACGACGGGCACCCGGTTCTTCCCATTTAAAACACACAAGAAACAATGAAAAGCAAAAACGACGGGCACCCCGTTCTTCCCATGTAAAACATACAAGAAACAGTGAAAAGCAAAAACGACGGGCACCCCGTTCTTCCCATCTAAAACAATCAAGAAACAATGAAAAGCAAAAACGACGGGCACCCCGTTCTTCCCATTTAAAACAATCAAGAAACAATGAAAAGCAAAAACAACGGGCACCCCGTTCTTCCCATTTAAAACAATCAAGAAACAATGAACAGCAAGAACGAAGCGTACCCCGTTCTTCCCGTTTAAAACACACAAGAAACAGTGAAAAGCAAAAGCGGCGGGCACCCCGTTCTTCCCATTTAAAACAATCAAGAAACAATGAACAGCAAGAACGAAGGGTACCCCGTTCTTCCCGTTTAAAACACACAAGAAACAGTGAAAAGCAAAAACGACGGGCACTCCGTTCTTCCCATTAAAGCAATCAAGAAACAATGAAAAGCAAAAACGACGGGTACCCCGTTCTTCCCGTTTAAAACACACAAGAAACAGTGAAAAGCAAAAACGACGGGCACCCCGTTCTTCCCATTTAAATCAATCAAGAAGCAATGAACAGCAAGAACGACGGACACCCCGTTCTTCCCATTTAAAACACACAAGAAACAACGAAAAGCAAAAACGAAGGGCACCCCGTTCTTCCCATTTAAAACAAACAAGAAACAATGAAAATCAAAAACGACGGGCACCCCGTTCTTCCCATTTAAAACAAACAAGAAACAATGAAAAGCAAAAAACGACGGGCACCCCGTTCTTCCCATTTAAAACAATCAAGAAACTATGAACAGCAAGAACGAAGCGTACCCCGTTCTTCCCGTTTAAAACACACAAGAAACAGTGAAAAGCCAAAGCGACGGGCACCCCGTTCTTCCCATTTAAAACAATCAAGAAACAATGAACAGCAAGAACGAAGGCTACCCCGTTCTTCCCATTTAAAACACACAAGAAACAATGAAAAGCAAAAACGAAGGGCACCCCGTTCTTCCCATTTAAAACAAACAAGAAACAATGAAAAGCAAAAACGACGGGCACCCCGTTCTTCCCATTTAAAACAATCAAGAAACAATGGAAAGCAAAAACGAAGGGCACCCCGTTCTTCCCATTTAAAACACACAAGAAACAGTGAAAAGCAAAAACGACGGGCACCCCCTTCTTCCCATTTAAAACAATCAAGAAACAGTGAACAGCAAAAACGACGGGCACCCCGTTCTTCCCATTTCAAACAATCCAGAAACAATGAAAAGCAAAAACGACGGGCACCCCGTTCTTCCCATTTAAAACAATCCAGAAACAATGAAAAGCAAAAACGACGGGTACCCCGTTCTTCCCGTTTAAAACACAAGAAACAGTGAACAGCAAAAACAACGGGTACCCCGTTCTTCCCATTTCAAACAAACAAGAACAACAACGAAGAACCATTGGATGTCTGGGTTTTCGGTTTGTGCCACACCCCGCCATCCACGTCCCGCAGGAGGCGGCCGGCCTGAAGCGATGGGACGCCACCCATGCGGCAGGCGGATGGTGCGAGGGCGCGAGGGGGGCGAGCTGGTTGGCTAGTCGGAATATGGGTGTGGGTGATAACCAATGGGATCCCATTTTGGGGGTTTTTGGTGAACCACCTGAATTAGTCTATTCTAGTGGGGATTGGGACGTTCACTGGTATTACAGGGTTTTGACCCATGGCCATGTGTGTTTTCTTGCCTTCTGGCGTTCTTTCAGGAAACAACAAAAAGGCAGAAGTGGTTGAAACCAGAAAGAAGTGGCTTGCCCTTTGGCCTGCCTCAAAAGCAAACCCGAAAAGGGTACCCTCAAAAAGGAATGGGTCCGTGGAGGTTTGGGCAACATTTGCCTACTTCGTCTATTGTTTGTTTGGGTGGGGCACGGGGCGATAACGAAATCTGCCCACAAACCGCACATGTTTTGGTGTTGGTTGGTTCAAAGGGAAACCAATAGGATATGCACCATTCTGGGGGTACCCTACTGAAACATGTAAACATTCGCCTTTCCGGCCAACATGAGTTCAAATTCCCAGTGCGGTGATGCTTATAGAAGGCATATATGGAGCTCTCCTCGGTCCAACTTATCTCACTGTCAGTTCCTGCAGATTGTTCGACTGCTGTTATTCTGTTTCACAACCATGGACAGCTCTCTCTCTCTCTCTCTCTCTCTCTCTCTCTCTCTCTCTCCGTTTCTCTCTCTGTGTCTCTGTCTCTCTGTCTCTCTGTCTCTCCGTGCCTTTGTCTCTGCGTCTCTCTGTGCCTGTGTGTCTCCGTCTCTCTGTGTCTCTGTCTCTCTGTCTCTCTGTCTCTCTGTCTCTCCGTCTCTCCGTCTCTCCGTCTCTCCGTCTCTCCCTCTCTCTCTCTCTCTGCATATATACATATGTAGACAGGTTAGACTAAGAACAGAGGTCAAATTCCCGGCCCCGTTTTGGGAAGAGCATGACATCTCTCTCTCTCTCTCTCTGTCTCTTTCTCTCTCTCTCCGTTTCTCTCTCTGTGTCTCTGTCTCTCTGTCTCTCTGTCTCTCCGTGCCTGTCTCTGCGTCTCTCTGTGCCTGTGTGTCTCCGTCTCTCTGTCTCTCTGTCTCTCTGTCTCTCTGTCTCTCTGTCTCTCTGTCTCTCTGTCTCTCCGTCTCTCCGTCTCTCCGTCTCTCCGTCTCTCCCTCTCTCTCTCTCTCTGCATATATACATATGTAGACAGGTTAGACTAAGAAGAGAGGTCCAATTCCCGGCCCCGTTTGGGAAGAGCATGACATCTCTCTCTCTTTCTCTTTCTCTTTCTCTCTCTCTCTCTCTCTCTCTCTCTCTCTCTCTCTCTCTCTCTCTCTCTCTCTCTCTCTCTCTTCCCTCCCTCTCCGTGAAGCTGCAAACCCCTTGGCACCGCTTGCAACAAATTGACCACCCGCCCTTGTGTGTCTGAGATATACCACCTAATCGTTTTTGTTTCTTCTTTCTTTGCATATCTGAGAAAACCAGCTGTTTCATTGTAAATACCTCTTTTGTAGTCAGGGCTTGACATCATACTCTTCAAGAACCGGACATGTCGGAGTAGGGAGCAGGTATGACAAGGGATTTTTTGGCCCCTGTTGGCCCCCCAAAACCTCAGCCTGACGGACCCCACCCCACCCCGACCCCAACCCCCAACCACCCCCTTCTCCCCCCACCCCCCCTTTCTCCCCGCGCCCCCTCCGCTCGCTTGCGGAGGGGCCTTGGCCTCGGAGCTCTTCGAGGGGCTGGGGCCCACCAAGGAGGAGCTGGGCCAAGGCGCCCTCGATCGATTCGATCGACGCGGATTTCGATCGACGCGATCGACGCGATCGACGTTGTTGTCAGCTAATCAATGCCCTCATGGTGGGTCAACAAACGCGCCTTTTGTCGGTGGGAGCACAGGAGTTCATGGATTTTTGGGGATTGATTAAAACATGAGAACTTCGTAAAGTAAGGTGAAGCAGGTTTCATGATTCATCATCAGTACACTTAAGATCAACTGGGGTGTCACTCACCAACATTTTGGCTGAGCTGGCGACATTACTGGGTCATGGGGTGTGAAGTCTCCCGGGGTACTTTGCTTTGGGGACATGATTGCGCTCCAGACAAAAACTGGGCCCCTTCAAGTGAACAAAATCAAAGGTTGACGAACTAAACCCCCATCTGATCATACTGTTTCTGGCGTTCCCTGGGGGTGAAGGTGGGATCTCCCTAAGTGGGCAGGATGGGCTCGGGTGTCGGGCTCCCTGTGTCTCGTTTTAGGTGGTTTGAGCATGAACCGTCCCAAAATATTCAAAAAGCAAGGGTAGAAAGTCGGTGGATGGTTTCCTTTGGTTCCCCTCTACAAGGATTCTAATTTTCACTCTTGTCCCGTCTTGAAAACCCTGATGGAGGTGTGGCAGGGGTCCTGATGGAAGTAACTGAGTCGCTGCTCGTCGACTTTCGATCAAAACTCGTGGGCTATGGTGAATTTGAGGACAGTTAACTCACTGGCTTTCCCAGAGGGTGGCTCTCTAATTGTCCATTGATTACAACAACATATTCTGATGGCGGCTTAGGAGCGATTGGCTGACTGGTAGTCTTCTGGCTTGGCAAAACAAGCGCCCAAAGTACCCAGAAGGCCCAGTTGGACCACCCAATTTCCTACTTTTGGGGAATGGCAGGGTCCCATTGGTTTGTCTCAAAGGCATTGACCCCCCACCAAAAAAAAACAAAAGAAGAAGAAGAAGAGTTGGGCATGGGTTTTCTTGGTTCTTTTCTCATATGGGTGGGTCTTTGAGTGTCAAGGGCTACTTTCCTATAGCCGTTTGACTGGTATTGTTTGAAGCACTTGTCACCATTATTTGCATGATTATTGGATTCTTTGCGTTATTTTGCTTTGTACGCAGAATTGGGCCTTTCACTTTACGGCGGTGCTCGACCTCTGATGGGGCCAGACCTTTGTTGGCCACATACCAACTATATATGGCTGTATATTAAAAACAACAACAACATGTATAATATATGTGACATTCGTTATAAAGTTATGGGCGCCCCTAAACACGGCGGTTTCGTTTTGGCATCCCTTCAACACGCCCGTGGTTTCGCATCAAGCAATGTTCCTGTTATGCCCGTGCATTGAATAGTTTTGTTTGGGGGTTCTCGTCAAATAAGGTTTCTCATGTGCCCGCGTCTTTATCATTTTTGGTCAGGACAAGCCAATAAATCCGGCACGAAGATGACAAGGTCAAACGATGCCAACAGATGCGGGGCCGCTACGAGCTACTAGCAAAAACAGAGGCAAAACGGACACCGTCACAGGGAACAGACAAAGATAGTGTTCCTAAAAGGACACAGAACCAACACCACTTGATTTGGAAGGATTTGGATCCGTTCCTAAATCAGATCTTGGTTTTTGGCCCCGATCGAGACTCAGGCCCTAGCCTACTTGGCGGCCTGATGAAAGATGTGGGCGGCCCGGTGCCCCGGGTTTGGGGTGCTAATCGACGTGCAAATCGATGGGCCTGGAGTTTGGTAGGGCCTCTAGCCCTCGAGTCTCCGGGGCTTCTCTTTTGCTTGCATGTATGTTTTCATTTTGTGTTAATTGTGGGGGGGGGGGTCCGCAAAAAGCAGTCCGTTTTTGGCCAATCCACGCCAAGGGTTGGAGAGTGAGGTACGCGTTGCGTTCCCTGCAGCTTTCTTCTGGCAAGGTGTGCTGTGCTGAGACAGCAGGTTGCCGTCCTCGTCATGCGACTCGAGAAACTTATCGATGCGGTTTTTCCGGGCATAGCGCTGAGGTTAACGGCCTCTCTCCATTCTCGAAAAAAAAACATGGGCCTCATATTGACTGCAACAAACGCGATGCGGGTGCTTTCAGAATGCAGCCCAAATCATCCGCAGGCATCCAAACGGAGTGCCCTGGTCGGAACGGAGGTCCTGTCCATCAACGCAGACGTCAATTTTTGGAAACCCCTATGTGGCTACGAAGCTTGAGGGTTGGAACCAGCTCAAAAGTTGCTGGACATGAATCTCCACCACACCCAAATGGTATCCACCAGAGGGTCCCTAATGAAAAAAACAACTGCCCATGTGTTGCAAGGAGAAAAGGAGAAGGCCGAGGAGAGTGAGCAGCCTGCCAAAGAAGCGGTCGATGGGGACATGGACATGTTCGGCTGAGCTCAGCGACTCCCCAGCACTTGCCACCTTCTCAGAACCTATAAATAGGAAAAAACCTTCCGCCAACTCAACATGTCATGCTGCAAAGGTCTTTATGTGTCCCTTGAAGGATCAAGCCCAATTGCATCCGGGGTGCTCCAAACAGGATTCAAATTCAGGACTCCTGGTGGCGGGCGTAGATGTTGCAGCTGGGTTGCGCCCTGAGGGGCATTCAAGACACCGCCTGGTGTTGAAAAAACAGCGGCCGCGGATGGACATGAAGCTCCGCGCGAAATGGGGGATCAAGCACCAATCCCATCCTGGTGTCCTTGCATGGTGCTTACAACCTTGACTGCTATTGGGTTGGATCTGTAGACTTTCACATTTTGGGAAATCAAGGCGTTTTCCACTAAACCACCAAAAAGTTAAACTTTGTGCAGGGGGGTCAACAGCAACGAAGCAACGCCCGCAACCATGAAGGAGCCTGGTCGCGGAACTCAGCGAACGTCCAGCCTGCGCAACAGCCCCGCGAAGCGACCCGAGCGAAGCCAAAGCGCACGGGTGCGATGGCCGGGAAAAGCGGGGGGCGGCGCTTTGGGCATTGAAGCCCTTGACTGATGCTGGCTGCACTTAGCTTGAGGAACATGTTGGAAACGGGGGTCTATGTAACAAAAGAGCTGCTTTGGGCGGCCCCCATTCGTGCATCGTGTTGGAAAGGCAAACCAAAGCTTCATGCAAGCCCAAGCAACATCAACGTGCAGAAGAGGTACCTTCATTTCCACCGGAAGCTCTTGCTTGGGTTTCCCTTTGAAGTCCCTCTAAAACCCCACAAAAAGGATCCCCTCAACCCACTTGCGGGGCAAACCCCATTTTCCATTTTGGTTGAGGCTACTCTGCCCCCTGAGCTTTTCCGGCGCCGGGAGGTCTTGGACATTGTGGATGCGCTTCTGCCACTTGGCAGCTAAAGTGGTAACCCGGTGCTTCCATTTTCCTGGTAGCTTCACCGTTCTTTGCGTGTTTGTCAGCTTTTTGTTCTCTGGGTCTGTTCATTTTTACTGGGTGGCTGCAATGAAAACTCTAGGGGCACCTTCCCCATTCTTTCTCGGGATCCTTCTTTCTAGAAACCACGAAAAACGAAAAGAAGAAAAAACACATGGGGAAACAGCTGGTTGTCGAAAAGAACGATGGTTGAAAAGAATGGTTGGAATCACCCCCTAGAAAAACACATTCCTTTTTTTTTTGCTACCCCACCAAGGTGCGGGAAGGTGACGATTCAGCGATTCGGATTCCCTTCTGGCAGGCGAGCAATGGGGAACTCCACTTTACCTAAGAGGGAAGCTGGCGAACCGGCGAGCCGCGAAGGTGACGGGGATCTGAGATTCTCCCGGGCTAGTGGACTTGAAGTTGGTGGTAAGTTGAAAGTCTCATGGTTGTTGGGTTTTGCATTTTATATGGTTGCTTTTTGTGGTTTTGGGGGTTGAAATCCAACCACTGAACTGCTAAAGTTGAAATGTTTGCTCCCCTCTAACGTCAACCAAGGTCTGGGCTTGTTCCGACCAATTCGAAGCAGGAAAGTTGCCCTTGGATGAATCAACCTGGATCCGGGGTCCCGCCTCTTTGGGGAAACCACCTTGTGTCCGGGGCCCCCTATAGTTTGACACCTACTCTTCTGGGCCCGCCGGATTTTTTGAAATCCCACTCAATTTTTTTGGAGGGTCCCCCCTATTTTGACATCTACCATGTCTACCACAGTGGAGCCACTGACAAATTCGCTGGTTGATCGCATTAGTTGAGGACCAGAGGCCCACCTCCCACAAAAACCGAGGGCACAGAATGGTTTGAATTGCGGTTCCCGGGCTTTGGGCCACCACCCAAACAATGCGGTTGACAAAACTTGGTGGCAAGCCCACAGCCATGCGGTTCCTTAGCTTTTTAGCCTAGTGTTTAGTGGTAGGATCCGTATTTAACCCACTCAAAGTTAGCCACTGTTAGCGGGGGATCTGAGGGCAGCCCAGAAAACCATTGATCTTTTTCAGGAGTCGTCTGAATTGATTGAAGGGCTAAGCCACTGAAGCCCGGTTTGAGGCTGACTTTGGAGCCGGTGCCGGGGCAGGCTGGCTCGACCCGGGGGCCTCCCCCATGTGTGAAAAAAGACGCACAGATTTGAGCTGGTTCACGGACCCCATAAGGATCATCAATTCACGAGAAGGATTTTAATGATTCTTCTATTAAAGGGAGGTCGGATGGATCATGGACCCCTCCAAGCAATTTGAGAGACCTGCCCTGAGTGGGCGTAAATTACGCGTAAAAACTAGCTTTTTCCATGATGGGAAATAGCAAATGTCAGGTCTGTTTGAAACCGCACGCTTTCTAGCGCATTTAACCTACATCATGAACATGTTTAGCTTGTTCTGGTTCACACTTGTATTATATAGTGTATTACTGTGTGGCTAGCTGGTTGAAGCTTGGTTTTAGAATCCTTGCAATTGATTTTGCTTGTCAAACTACAAGCATCCAACATCCTGGCAAATGTGTTGGCCATTATTTGGGAAAAACACATGCGCAACACTACTTGAACAATGAACATCACCTGCTCGGGGCAATGCCCTTCCTAGGAAACGATTACAGAGACATACCACTGCCGGGAAAAAACAAACAAACAAACAATCCACAACAATCTACTTTGGCATCTGCCATGTAGTTGATTTTGTTGCACTGACTTTTCGCATTTTCTGCCAAGCGCCTTGCCTCTGTGCAAGTGAAGGCACAGGGTCTCTATGAATTCATCACACCTGGGAAACCGCGCACTAGAAACAGCGCAAATACAAGGAACGCAGCGGGAGATTCTTATAATCCGATGCCGTGAGAAAACCAATTGCACGGGAGACTAGCAGAATGGCCAAATCTGAAAAGTACCAAGAAACGCGAGGAGAACCAAACACAAACAAGCGAACCAATCCCCCAGACAAAAGGGATTGGGCATGACAAATCATTTCCCGCAGGACGTTCTATTTATTCATATTGTTGACTGGTGTCATTTTTTGTTGCAACTGGGAGGCCTTTCAGGCATTTTTCTTGGCTTTGCGAATGAGATGCTCTTCAAGATTGCTCAACCACATGCACATGAGGAATACGTGGTCTTCACGTTTATCAAGTACCACTTGTGGGAAACCTTCAAACAAACAACTCAGAGCATGGGTTTCTGACGAAGTTTTTCCGAACTGGGGGTTCTGGGGATGAACGAAGAGGAACACCCATTAATTCTTGGGGTCCCCTATCTTGACACACCCATTTGTGCCATGATCAAACCATCCCTGCACTTGGCGGGTAGGGATGGTCATCAACCCCCTTGTAGGGACTTTGGTCGCAACAATTCTCACTTGCCCAAAATCGACCTTTTTGACCACTGGTTTCCCGTTTTTGCTCCAATTTTAGTGATGGCCCCTTTGTTCGTGCGTCCCTTTGGCAACTGGCCACATGAAGAGCTTGACGACAGAACTGGCAATCCACTGTCGGCTTGGGGAAGACCTGGGGGTGGCACCTTCTGGATTCTGGACCAAAGGCTTACCTCCTTAGCTTTATCCCTGTTGGCAAACAACATGCACGCGCCTTTTTTCCGGTGGTCGGATCAGTCTCGCGCAGAGTCCCTGTGAGGAGCCTGCGCCGCGGCCGAAGGCTGCTCCAGAGGATGATGGGAAAGCAGACGGGATCGTCGCAAAGTACCGTGGACAAAGTCCTGCACCAGTTGGGATGGATGATCTAGTACCACTTTCCGCAAAAAGCGGCCTTTGGGGAATTTAAGGGAAACCGAATGGAACCACATGGGCCTCTTTTTGAGAGACGCATTCAAATGGTGTCTCTTGGAGGGGGAAACCACATTCTGGAGCCCCGGAGTTCTTAGACATTGGGATGGGAATCGCACCATGGGAACCCACTGTTGGATTCAGCGGAAAACCAGCGGGAAACGAACCATTTTGTGGGGTCTCAGATGGGAACGAGGTGGTTATTTTCCTTGTTGGTTTTGGTTGCCTCGCAAACCATCTCAAAAGGGGACTTGTATTTTGAGAGACATTTGAGCTTGGCATCCCACTTTATCCCACTTTGGAGTCGCAGAAAGGGTCAATCGGAACCCGGGATTGACAACCCGGTTGATGAAAATACGAAGCGTCGAATTCAAGAGGGAACCTTCACTGCTTCGGCAAACGCACCCTCATCCACAACGTTGATTAATCCGGGAAACTCCCTGCTTGAAGCTCCTTCCTCTCCTTCAATCGGGGGTCCCCATAGTACCATATCTTGCAAAGTTAATGTTCTTTTGATATAGGGACCCCTGTAAATTGCTCTCCACTGAGTGAATGAAGAGTTGTTGCAAGAACCCGACCCTAAGGCATGATCCCAAGGTGTCGGTTTCCGGGATACTCAAACCCAACGTGAGTTCAATAAGTTGCGGGATCCCATTAAAATCCGTGAGGTCTTACAGAATCATTGTGCTAACTACAAAGAGTTTTATTTAAATGGGGTCGCACAGCCGGCCCATGTTTCACAGGTTTTTTTGAGAGTGATCTCTCCCAAAATGGTTCTGCATTAATTCCCGTGTGAATGATTTCTAGCAAAGAGCCCCCTCAAAATCATGCCTGGTGCCATTTGCGTTTCTCCTTGGCATTTTTTGGGACCTTCGTGGGAGCCATCTATCAATCTGACTTGGATGGCTTCTAGTTGACCTTAGGTGTGTCTATTGCTAGTGTAATTCTATTGGGAAAGGCCAAGCCAAAAGGAAACAGCACTCAACCGGGTTGATTCATCTGGGGTCGACATGAGTCGCCCCATTTGGGGTCGACATGAGTCGCCCCGTTTGGGGTCGACATGAGTCGCCCCGTTTGGGTTCGACATGAGTCGCCCCGTTTGGCCGATCCACCGAGCCATCGCCATCCCTGTGTCACCTACGCAGCTGCAGGACCCCCAGCGGCGCAAGGAGCAGCGCCAGACGCAGGCGCTCCAGGCGCAGGCCAAGGCGCAGGCCGGCGTTCGGCGTCCGGCGGTCGCTTCGGTTCCGATTTCGGCCGGGGGGCGGGGTGGGTGGGGCACTTGTTACCAGGTCCCCAAGTAAGTAGTGCCTTTCTACCATTTTTTGGGGAGGGTTCCCCTACTAAAATAGACTACGGAAAGAAGGGTGCCCTTATTCTAACCTCTCTACTGGAGGACCTAGTGTTGATTGGGGGGGGGGGTTGGGATAAGTGGGTGGGCGGGTGGCTGGGGGCTGCTGGGGCGAAGGGGGCCATGGACACTTCTAGCCAGGGTTTTTCAGGGTGGTTTTTGGGTTGGCTGCCAACCCTAAACAACAACAAAACCCAAATAGCAGGTGGTGGCGAAATAGACCCGAAGTATCCACCATTACGGGCCGCTGTGTGTGTGTGTGTGTGTGTGTGTGTGTGTGTGTGTGTGTGTGTGGGTGTGGGTGTGGGTGTGGGTGTGGGTGTGTGTGTGTGTGGCCCCCCTGTTTCTAAGGGGTTTCCGCTGTCCTGTTGTGCTTGGAGTCGAGCGCCACCTTGCTGGATGTCTCAACATGAAGTAGTGTCACCTACCGATGGCGTTCCTGAAGAGGATGGTCGGTGGCACGAAAGATGTTTGAGCATGCAGTAAGCCGAAACTCCATTGCCCTCGCGGAGACCTTCAAACAGCCTGTGCCTGCTTGGGGGTGCACCTTGGCAGTTTCGCCGTCTCATATCAAGTGTGTTTAGGCACTGCGTCCGGGCTTCGGTCAGTGTCTTGATCCCTGTTGTGGGCATCTGTTCCGACTCATGCAATGACATTTTCTACAGACAGTTACCGGACCTTGTCGCTCGTGACGCTTGACTGTTCCAGCTGACCTTCTCAATACAGGCTTGGACTTCTCCCAGACATTCCGGCACCCCAGACTGTTTCCGTGGACCTTTTTTCAGTCAGACAAACTGGTTGACTACCCACCAGACCACCCGACACATCAGGCAAGAACTCATGACGCCGTCAGCTTGCTCTTGGCTCGCAATTGTCGGCAACAGATGCCACGCCCCAACGCAGGTCCGATGTCGAACTCAGCAGGCCCTATGTCGAAGGCCACCAATCACACAGCGGGTCCTACGCCACCCAGGTCACCAGTGAGCCAGACAGCATCACCGAGCAGGAGTACACTTGTGGCACCGACACGTCGTCCGGCATCCCGATGGCCACAGGCCCTTCGGCTCCATCGCAACGGTGCCCATTGCCGCTTCTCCCACCCGGCCTGGATCGGCTGCTGGCCCACTACCACAAATCCTGGTGAAGGCGCGCCCAGCAACCCCAACTACCCCAACGGCTCCAGCTACAGCATGTCCGACTCCGGCTACCGCACCGACCTCTACGGCAATCCTGCAGACTCCCACGGTCTCTCAGCAAGCGGCGGTGTCAGGTCCTACACCTCCGCAGCCAGTTACAACGCCCTCGCTCGGCTCCCAACCAGGCCACCCCAGTGCCAAAGCCAGTGACCACCACGGCTACAGCACCGACTCCGACACCTACGTCGTCGGCATCTCATCCATCCAGTCAGATGCTGCCACCGGCCAACCCACCGGCAAGACCACGCCGCACAACGGATGGCAAGCGATCACATTCCCACAAAGCTCCCCCCTACTCCAAGTCAGTGCCCCCACAACGCCGAAGTCGAGCTCGCTCCAGGACGCCACCACCGATCTCCCGAAGGGACGCACGGTCGGATCGCTCATCCAAGGCAGCAGCAGCTCTCGCCACTTCCGCGACTTCAGCGACTACAGCTTCATCCCGGCGATCGCGAAGCAACAGGTCCCCACTTCCGCGCAGCAGAAGCAGTGCTCCATCGGCTCCAGCTCCTAAGACCAGTGCTGATCCAGTTACAGAGTCGTCCTCGAGAAACACTCAGCCACGTCCGAATCCACAGGCATACCCACCGCTGATCCTGCTCCCCAACCCACAGTCAGACCCGTGGAGGAGAGAACTTCAGGCGCTTGCCTCGCAGCACGTCCGCGACGATCAGGCGCTGCTGGACTATGTGGCCGCTACCCTAAATGCAGCAGGAGTACCGTCTCAGCACTCCACTTTGGCCTATGCGAAGGTCAATTCGGACCATCACTACTCCAAGATCACTCCACACTGGTTCATGCTGACCGTTCCCTACCTCGGCGCCACAGTTAGGCTCAAAGAGCCAACGAAGACGCGACCCATGCTGCTCTGGACTCACGCTTCCAGTATTGGTGGTACTCGCGGCATCCTGCGGACCCGACAGATCCATCCTTCCCGGCAACACAGTTCGGACTGCCCAGCCTTCTATGCCCAGGGATGGAAGATCACAGGACACCCCGACTATGATGCTGAAGAAACAGCCCGGATGATGTCTCAGAACTGGAGTATGAGCTTCAACATGGCCCAACTGCTACTGTTCGGGCGCGCTGTCGGTACCTGTCAGCCGATTCGTGGAGGGGGAGAACGTGCTTGCATCGAGGCATTGGATTCCAGTGAACGTCCTGACGTCATACACTATGTTGCAGGCAAGTGTTGGCTGGTGATTCCAGAGGCCAGTCAGATCGTTGGACTCGCATGGCCCACCGACGCGCAACCACCCACGAATATTCTCCGCTCATGACCCTGCATCCGGCAATGATCCAGATGACCAATCTACCGCTTCGGCAGTCATTCTTTCTCTGAGCTTTATCGATGCGCTGGTCTTATTACACCCGCAACCCGATCAGACGAACTGCTGCACCTGATGACATTTAATGATGTTTAATTGCAATACTACATTGCCGTCTTCGCCCGCCGACAGCATTTTGCGACAAAAAGTGCACGCCGGGGCCTTCTGAAGCAAGCATGACTTTCTTTTGCCTGGCCTTCTTGACGTGTTTTCCCTGGTCTTGTGTTGATCCGCGTGTGTTGATCGCTTTCTTCTTAATCGGGGAAGTTTCCGGCTCCTGTTTGAAAACCTTTTGTCAACTTGTCAACCAGTGCCGCATGCCCAGCGTTTGGTCAATCAATCAGCCAGTGCCTGAGATAAGCAACCATCCCTTGATGGCTTCTCAGTGGCCCTACTCATGGCCGGCGACTTCGGCAACCCCTTCCTCGCAACCGATGTCTCCGCATCCTCCATCATGGTCGGTCCCGCAGCCCCAGACAGCAGCCCACTCAAGCTCCAACCGGATGGAACCCATGCAGCACCAACCTCGAGAGGAAGCAGTACCCCGGGTCAATCCTCCTCGGCCTCCACATATGGCCTACCAGTTCCCACCGCAGCCCCCCAGCCAGTTCTACAACCATCATGGCGGTGGCACGACCGGCCCCCACCACCAGCACCACCAGTTCAACTTCAACCTCGTGCACCCCTAGGCCAAGGCGATACAACGCAGTACACTCAGCCTCGCTATGCGCAACTTCTTCCCAGCACCTTTCGATCTGATGACACCTTTCTCGACAAAACGGAAGTCCGTGGCCTGCAGCTATACCGTTACATTCAACCCACTCAGTGGTCTCGCAGGGTCGGCCTCGCTGGAACAGCAATTCTAGACCTTCCGTTGACGCGTCTTCTTCGTGGAGGAGCAGAAGATCACGCGCTCCGAGCGCAGGGCAATCCCAAGGGCCAGCAGGTCCCACTTCCCACCAGTCTCACGGACAAGGTCTTCAAAGCGTGGTTGCAGGAACGCACGCTGTCCAACCAAGCGGCTTATCTCGACCTCCAGGAGCTGGCATCGGACACGGTGGAACAGTTGAAAACCATTGCAGTCAAGTGGGGGGCGGCTATTTCGCTGGTGAGTAAGGGATCGAAACGAGCGCTCCTGCAGTTCATCACGGTACTGCACATGTACGGCAAGTGAGAGAAGCGATGCTCACGCTCACGCTGGAGGGCATTAGCAAACTATGAACCGGCTGGCACAAAAGGCGCGGTCCAAATCAAACTGCTCCCCTGTGGGTTGATGGCCTTTTTAGCTAGGACGGTGTGGTTCCCTCTGGTCTGACTTTTCAGGTGTGCCCGGAACCTGCCCTTTTTTTTCTCCTTTTTTCTCGGTTCTCGGGGTTTGCAAACCTGTGTAGTTCTAAGTTGACCCCAGCTAACCAGTCTCCGGAAACGGAGTTTCTCCTGCAGCTCTTCGGCAAGTATGAAAGTTCAGAACTATGCGGTGCTGCCAAACACTATGGCATCCCTGAACCCACGTGGCCAGTTAGCTTGCAACACGGCACCGACCACTTCCTTCCCTACCTCACTGCGCTCATTGCACTAAGACTCGGTGCTCCACTCGATGTCAAAGCATCCTACCAATATTATCAGGTTCTCTACCTGATCATCAGCACGTGTCGCAGAGTTCTCAACATGCCGATGGTCAACAAGCAACTGTCCATGTGGGCCGAGTCCCTAGCCACACTGCTCATGGTTCATCACTACGGCCATCCCACACATGCACTTACAGAACTCAGACGCCGACTACGACGCTTGCACATCCACCCAAACATGTACACCTTCACCCACTTCTCGCAGACCAACGCGGTATACTGGAAGCAGAGAGTAGAACTTCGCCCTGACCTTCCGCACTCAGTCAACCCGCAGTCCGATGTATACATTGGCAGTACTAGCATCACTTATTCCAGCCGAGAGCACAATCGTCGAGAAGCTGCTGGGCACTCAACATGGGCAATTCATTAATGCTGAACCAGCACTCAGATGGTGGCATCACTTCGGCAACTATGATGAGTTTGCCACCTGGGTCATCCTGACCGACCCCGACCACACAGTCACCTGGACTCAAGAGCATGCCCTGATCAGCATTTATCAGCCGTCCCTCAATTGGCCCTACATTCATCGGCGATACAAGCGTATCTCCACCGGATACACAGCTACCAGGTTTCTTGCTGAACAACCCTGGTCCAGATTCGGCAAACGCCTCTTCCTTCGGCTCCGAAGAAGGAGCTGCACAGTCTATGGCCGAAATTTTCATCGAGTGGCACTAAAACACAATCATGCGTGGTCCATCATTGCCCGCCTCACCTCGGAGCACATTGAATCCTGGGAAGAAGAAAAACGACTTCGCAGCGGACAACACTCGGACCTGGACATCTACGCCATCTACAGATTGTCCGGCAATGTGGAACAGCCTCATCGACATCGAGTTCGCAACATTCTTCGTCGAGTTCTTGATTTTCGACAACTACAGCAACCCAAGCTCAACATGCTCTTACGATTACCGTGGCTGTCTCATCCAGATTATCAACGGACCACCAGAGAAGTCCTTCGTCGTCTCGTCATCGACCACCGCAACTGGGCCCTTCCCTTCCACTTGCCGAGCACGAAGCTCGCTGAGACTCCTCATCCCCGAGTCCACACAGTCATGTGGAACTACTCGCCATTTCAAGACTGCTATCCCTTGACGTCTTCCGGGCCATCATCGTGCCAATGCGACACCTGGCTCAAAAGTCAGCCCTGGCTATCCCATGTTCAAGGTCATGTGGCAGCAGGATTAGATGAGTTCCGGTTTCCTGGTACGCCCCATCACGTTCACTACACCTCAGCGCTGGCGTCGTACTATGTGGACTTCGCGGTCTACGAAGTGCAAGTTCACAAACGCCTACGGAAATGGTGCTTGCATCACGGACTCCCGCTGGACCAGTTCCACGCCCCTCTCATGGAGCACCTTCGCAGCCAATTCCAGCAGCATCGGAAACATGCACGCACTCACCAGCTCCTTACCAAGCATCAGCTCAACATCCTTCATCGACACCTTGGTCAAGACTTTGTATGCCACAACGAAGATCATGACAACCACCACCTCATGTTCGTCTGTCCTCAACTCTACTTCAAGGGCCTCCACAATACCTGGCTTCAGTCCAGCACCTTCGAAGCCACTACACTGAGGCCCGATCAAGCAGAGGCCATCATTCTTGAGGCAATTCCGAAGCACCTGCGGCAGAGGTACAAATGGGCATACCGGAAGAAGACCACCTCCATCCCGGTTGGAAAAGTCTTTCTCAAACGGAAAAAGCAGTGGAAGTCGGGTCGCACCATTATAGCATACCACAAGGTGGTGCACCGGCTACTTTTCAAAGCAGTCGCCATCCTTCTCGGCGAGCTTGCCGCTGACACATGGAAACGCTCATGGGGTATACACCCCACTCCACGCATATGGCAGAACATCAAGCAATACTTTGACAACACAGACGACACAGTCATCCTGGCCTTCCACAATGACGACTTAGTAGGCTTCTTCAACAGTGTTCCTCAAGACCAGGTTTGTGCAGCGGTTGCGCAACTACTCGCCGAGCACCAACGAGACCGGCCCAGTTCCATGTACTCAGTGGAAACGCATGCAACTGCCCACCACAATCGGGTGTTTGCGGGCAAGCAATCCTACGGACGCACACCGACCACGCGCATCATCCACATGGAGGACATCATGACCATCGTCAAGTCCAGCTTCCAAGGCATGCATGTTCAAGTGGGGACCCTCATCATGCGCCAAGTCCATGGTACAGCAATTGGCTCCCAGCTCAGCCCGGTACTCAGCCACATATGCGTAGCAAGGCACGAAGTCATCAGGTCACCTGGCGCCCCCACTGGAGGCACTGCTCCAGGCTGACTTCTACGGTGCCCCCATCGTGCTGGAACAAGTGGGGTCTTCAGAGTTCCTCGGCTTCGTCATCGATGTTGGCGACAGGTCCATTTACTACAAAACCCCTACAAAAATCTGGCAGATAAGAGGACCACGCACTGCTGGAAGCCTCTCCATCCTCCTATCAGGAGCTCGGTCACGGTCAGCCCTTGCCACCAAGTACGCGTATCCGGCCAGGGCAGTACAGATGGCACTGGATCAACTTCGCAGCATCTATTTGTCCGCAGGCTACAAGTCAGCTGACCTGCAACATCTGTTTCACCTACCGGCGACTCCAATACGAAAGAATCCTCAAGCGCCTGCCTTTTTGGTTCTTTACTCTCATGTGTCCGCGTTTGTTTTTTCTTGTTTCTTGATGTCCGTGTTGACCCTTGTGCTCAAACACTGGTTCAAGCAGTGCTGCACTTCCTGCGGACCTCCGCGAGCTGTCGCCATGCTCGGCCGCATGATAGCGCTTCATCACCGCATGTCTCAGAACGCTGGTGACATGATGCAGCTCATTCAGGAGACCTTGAACCAAGCTGACGAGGCACACAGTCGCAGGCACCGCGACGGGCAAGGTCGCTGGCCGCAATATGTCCACGGCCGATCGCTGCCCGAGCCATCACGGCTACACGCACCTGCTCCTGTTGGAACCGATGAGGTAACCCGACCTGGCCCGCCGATGTCGACTCGAGTCAACCCAGCATCTCCGACCGACCACCTGCCGGATTCCAATCAGCTCAGTCACACGCAGACCACAGGAGGAATGTGGCGGTCAACCCCAAGTCGCAGTCCTATTGCATCATCACGGCGGACACCAACGACCCTACAGATCTGCGTTCGAAGAGCTCCATGGTGCACGATTACGTTGGTCAGCCGGGCTTCAAGAAGGCCAATGTTCCTCGCTCTATCATGGACAAGGGTGAGGCCGATCGACGCAGAACCAAGCGAAAGCGAGGCCGCACTACATCCTCCGAGAAGACGGACTCGCCGGAGCCTCCAGCACGTCCAGCACCTCGTACTCCAGCTCCAGCTCCGGTCTCTCCCTGTCCTGGCCTGGTATCCTCTCCTGAATCTGTTCCTGAACCTCCGGCTCGCTCATCCCGATGCCGGCAACCCTGGAACTCCCCCGGAAGCACCTCGTGCCTGGACAGAGGAAGATGACCAGCAGCTTTGCAGCCTGAAAGCGGACAACCGGTCCAAGTACTTGTACAAATCGCTGGCCAAGAAGCTCAACAGGTCCATCGCGGATGTCACGCAGCGCTGGAAGAGCTTGGAACGCCTCAGGAAAGCTCGGGAACAGCATCAGAAGACTACCTGAACGTGTCCAACACAATTTGTCCTGTCGTCTCCGGTGATACAGTTGCAGCTCTACCACGGACTCGGGGCATCGACTTTTTGAACTCCAGATGAAGCAATGCGTCCCCTCGGCCACAACCAAAAAGTCCGCAAACAGTCGCCGCCGGTGTATGTCTTGGCATGGTTTTGGTTTTCTGATTTGCTTCTGTCTGTGGGGGCCCCTGGAGTCTGGGTTCCTGTTTGGCCCTTGTTTAAGAAACTCGGCTTATTAATACTGTGGGATACATGCGCGTCCCTGTGCCTCCACCAACGACCAGCAGCCATTTCAATTGCACAGCTCGCATCCAGTCATCACCTCCGTGATGTTCGGTTTCGTCCGTCACGCACAAACGTGGGTGGAGTACAGGCCTTCTCACTCCCCCAGGATCTGCAGCAGCAGCTACTGCGACCCACCCATCTTCGGCACCAGCACCTTCGGCCCCGGCACCCTGGAGACTCGGACGTCACGATCATCATTCAAGGCCGTATGGACCTCCCTCCAGTGATTCTAACTGAGTCCAATTGATTAAGCAATGGACGAATCCCCGCACCTCAGGGCAAGCAGTCTTCCAGACGCACAGGCAGGAATTAAAAAAGTGACCAAATCTCCCATCGAGCATCATGATGGCGGCCTTTCGGTTTCCTGTGTTTTCCCCCTGCGGGGTGTGTGTGTGGCCCCCCTGTTTCTAAGGGGGTTCCGCTGTCCTGTTGTGCTTGGAGTCGAGCGCCACCTTGCTGGATGTCTCAACATGAAGTAGTGTCACCTACCGATGGCGTTCCTGAAGAGGATGGTCGGTGGCACGAAAGATGTTTGAGCATGCAGTAAGCCGAAACTCCATTGCCTTCGCGGAGACCTTCAAACAGCCTGTGCCTGCTTGAAAATGCACCTTGGCAGTTTCGCCGTCTCATATCAAGTGTGTGTGTGTGTGTGTGTGTGTGTGTGTGTGTGTGTGTGTGTGTGTGTGTGCGTGCGTGCGTGCGTGCGTGCGCCTGACTGTGTGTGTGGGGCTTAGTTGGGGTAAAAGGACCCAATCCTAGGGCCTCCAAAGTTATGACATATATTTGTGGCGACAATACATGTGGTCCGTGAGGTTCCGTTGAAAAGACCCCTTGTGACATGCCCTCCCAACCAGTGACATGGGGCTGGAAGGGCTCAAGACCCTGTCAGGGACTGTCAATTGATGCGTGGGGGACCCCTTGATAGGGTAATTGTACCACCATTGTGAGGGTTTGAGGGAATCGTGACCACCCACAGATTTGGCGAAACTCGCCACAGCCCAAGTGAGGTTTGTAGGAACAACCGTTTTACCATAATACACTCTCGTTCAGGACGGTCCCAACCTCAACCTTTTGCGGGATGGCTGATCGTGGTTTTGTTTTTGGAATGGCGCTTGAACATATTGGCGTTTTGTGTTTGATGAAAAAAGACCACATGTGTGTGTGTGTGTGTGTGTGTGTGTGTGTGTGTGTGTGTGTGTGTGTGTGTGCGTGCCATGGTTCGACCACGGCTAGGGTCTCCTAGGAATGGTCCTCAGCACTTTAGGCTTTAGGTTTCCAGAAAACCACTAGAATCGCCAAGAGCCCAACACACCTTTCCAGAAGATTACCCTCCCACCAGCTAACATGGGTTTGTGCACAGACCCCTCTAGAAGAGGCTACTTTCCTCTTGTTTACATGGCCTTTTTGCACAAACCCACGTTAGTTGGTTGGAGGGTAGCCCTTTGATTTCCAGCTCCGAGCGCAGTACAGTCTGCGCCCGTGGTGCAGGGACCCTGAAGGGACTTTGAAGGGACACGGGGATTTGAACAGGGCCATTTTGCAACCAACTGAAACATGTGGCTTTCTCAACACCAACCTAAAGTTGGAAACCGCCATTTACAAGTTGCAATGTTCAGTATGCATCCGGATCCCTGTTGACTCGAGGCGAGCGCCCAGCAGCAGCTGGCGGCGTTGAGGCAGCAGCGGGCCACCAGGTACCAGGAGCAGCAGGCGCGCTGCAGGGGGCTCTCCCGGCCAAAAGGGAGGGAACGAAGGGCTGCACTCTTGCCTTGTTTTTTTTTTTTTTTCAAAGTCCAAACCCGAAATCGTTTTGAGAGAACCACTCAGTGAGAGTGTTGTTTTTTGTGTTTTGTGAACTATTGTGAAATAAGCACCCGCAAGCCGCAAACTTTGGGCTTCCGACTTTGTTTTTGCAATGCGCAAGCCTTTTATTGCTGGCTTGCGGATTACTTGGTTTGACGTGGTGAGTTGAGATGACCCCCAAAAAATGCAAGTAGGGAAGAAGGGAAAAACAACTGCAAATTCCCCGTGGTTTGCTGGTCCACGTGCCATATTTTTTTCGGGCCTACCCCGTAACTCTTATCGGTTCGGTAGGGCTGAGCTGGATGGATTCCCAGAGAGAAATCGGTCTGGCCCAGACGCACTACACGTTCATGCCCCCAAAACCCCTCAATTGATTCCCTGCCTATCGAACCAGCTGGAAAGTTTATTGAGTTCCGATTCCTATTCAGAAACGACTTTGGACGCTTCAGTTTGGCTCCATGAGCGCAGCTATCTTGGCGCTCCAATCCTGTTGTTTTTCTCATACCAACTTCGATGTGGCAATCCAAACTTGGGAACGTTACTAGTGACTAGTGGTTCCATACCAAAGGCTCTGGGAAGGGTCCATAGGCATTGGGATAGCTTAGGGTTGGCCGGTTGGACCCCTTTAAATTAGCCCAATCACTAAAGATTTGCCCGAGAAACATGGCCTCAATGATTAGGTTTCCGAGCAATTCAAGCCTGTTTCGTGGTGGGGTCACCTGGAATTGGTCGTTTGGGTTGGTGGTTTGGGGAGTTGAACTTGCACTAGTCAAGCTCACCATCCTCAATTTTCCTTGAGACCCCTCTTGTTTAAGGCAATGGTGTAAAACATGTAGAACACTCCAAACCACCAGCCGAATCTGTGTAGATCTTTGACTAGTTTGGTGAATCGCAGAGATTTGCCCGAGTGAAGTTGAAGCAGCACCTCATAAACACCGTTTCGGTTGGTCTTTGGTGGTTGCTTGCGGTTGCTTTTGCTTGCCTTTTTCCCCGGTTGGTTTTTTCCCGTTTTAAAGGGATCCCGCTGTCTTTTTAGGCAGAGTTTTAGAGCAGTTTGCTTTTGGCGCGGTGATGTTTACAGAGGACATGGGAGGTTTGGTCAACATTTCCAATAATTAGTCCATGGTTCATTTGAGAGAGACATGTGGTACTCAATATCATTGCCACCCACAACGGTCAGGTGACGCACGAATTGTTCCATGCCGTTGAGGGGAAACAATCAATTCTGACCATAGCAAAGGAACTCTGTACTCCTTGGCACGATTCCGGCCCCATTCTGCTTTAGTCACTTTCAATCACCGTGAAGGGAACTGTGCCGTCCACTGTCAGGTCATTGCCGGTGGAACATGTGTGCACCACCCCTCCTCCCCGTTCTGGGGCATGTCTTTCGGAGTTTCGGTTGGATGGAGTTCGGGGTTTTCGGCACACGATCACCCCGCAACCGCCATTCCAAAGAACCGTCCCCCCTTCTTGACTTAGTTGTGGCAAACAGGGTTTAAGGCCACTTTCTGTGATACCATGGGCGTACTAAAGTAGCCATAAGGGTGGTGCCCATACCACAGAAAGGGTAAGGTTCCACAACTCATGCTTCTTTAGGTTCTTCTCTTGGCGCATTTTGCTCCGGTGTGTGTAAAGGGCACAGTGCCATCTACTTTCGACCCGCAGACCCCCAGCTCCAAACCAAGGGACCATTCTCCATTGCCTCACCCTTCGCATATTTGCACGGCTCTTTGGTTTCGGTTCATTTGTGGTGCGCTGCACCAACCACCGTTTCGTTTTTGCTCTCATACCATCGGTGGAGCGAGCGACTTCCGGTTTTCGGTTCGTCAGGACCAGGGCTGTGGGGAATGACCACATCTGTGATACGACAGAAAGGGCTGCCCAAAGACTTTGTTGATATAACGGGGGATTCCCCTGGTGTCACAGAAGTGGGGAGAAACCCCTTGATCCCACTGCTCAGGACACGGCGCTGGCGCATCACCTCAGCAGCTCCCACGCTGAGCAGCCCTTCGATGCCATCGCCGCGGCTCGGAGCAGCGAAGTTCGAGACGGCCAAAAGTGGGGGGGGGTGGGGGGTGGGGTGGGGGCGCTGGGGTTTTAGGGGGCTGGGGGGTGGGGGTGGTGTCAGTTTGGTGTAGACCACCAACCCGTGTTGCAGAGGGCAGCCAAGCAATTTGGGGGTTGTTCCATTTGGCTTTGTCCTTTTGTTGGCTTCAAGCATCACTTTGTTTGGCTACCGACTTTGATTTAGTTTCGTTTTGCATTCGGTCCCCTTTAGTGTACCCTTGAGTTGCTGCAAGCTAAAAGGGAACCCATCATGAGGTTGTTCAAGCATATTACAAGCGGAGGTGAACCAAACCTGAATTGGTTGGTTGGTTGGGTTGGTTGGGTTGGTTGGTTGGTTGGTTCGTTCGGTCGGTCGGTCGGTCGGTGAGAGTTGCTTGTGCGCTCAGACTCGGTCATGGCGCAATAGCGCAACAGCGAGAGGGACTTTTCTTTGCGGGCATGGATGTAAATGGGAGCGCTTTGGAAGACATATTTCGGTTCGCTGCCCATTTTTCAGCAGCCATTTCGTGCAATGCAAGGTGTGCTGTTTGAAGAGTTAGAATGGGTTCCCGAGGGACTTTCAAACCAAATGAGCCGTGACCACAATTTTTAGCCCTTCGTAGCAGCTTTTGGTCACGCATTAAAATGTTTGCGGCTATGACCGCGCCAGCGTTGGCCTATTTTCCGACAGGGCTGTGTTTCGATTGAGGGTAACCCTGTTTGGTGTTGTTTCAATGGGGACACCACCTGGAAGCCGACCATCTTCAAAAGTTCAGGAGAACCGGCATACCTCCCTCAATGGCTGGGTGGGCTTGCCGAGGCTTTGAATGAGAGCCGCGGGGCGGTGTACTCCTTTGTCACCTGCACCAGGCTTGGCCTTGCCTTTGCGGATTGGTACCTTCATGTCGCCTGTACATCCCTAGGTACCTTGCATCACAACCAAATCCTAAGAATCTGTTCTAAGGATCGGCCCCGTTTCAAGAGGGTCTAGCCCAAGTCCCAAGTCGCCCCTGTTCTGGCTGTGTCAATGGACTTTGACACTTCACACCATTCCTCGCGACTCCTTGAAAAGGCCTGAGAAAAGATGGCCAATGTCCAACACATACTTCCTCGGGTCTTTGGTTTTCTTTTGGTGGAAACTTGGACAAGTTTCCTGTGTTGTTCCTTGTTTGGGGGAGTTCTACTCAAAAGTTTCAGCGTCGAGCGGGAACCTGCGGAAGGTGGCCCTGAAAACTCCAAGAGCTGGCGGCAGAGCCAAGCAGCACATACTCCACGCGGAGTCACATGGAACTCAAGAAAAGGATTCCGCCAAAGAAAAGATGCCTCCAAAGAGGGTGTTTGCTTTCCATGTTACTCTGCAGGGTACTGCTTCCTGTCCGCTTCTCTTGCTCGGCCAGTTCTGGGTCCGTCAGCTTCCTGTGTCATTTCGCCGCTCCAGTTGGGATTTCCCGGCCCCGGACCCTTGGCTCAGTTGCGGCACCTCCTTGCGCTACAACTCGGCCACCCACGCGCAGGCGCCGAAAAAAAAAGTGGGATGCGAAGACGCGAGCGGAGCCTGTGGATCAGGGTGGCCCAAAATCACCCAGAGCCCAGTTACCCCTGTAGGTAGCCAGCCACTTTCCAGGGTCGAATGCAACATTAAATGTGTTTGGCCTTGTACTCGCCCACGAAAAAGGGGTAGATGGACATTGGGATCAACCACTAAAAATCGGGCCAAGCCAAATTGTGGTCACTGGCAACGTGTGTGGGAAGGGTCCGACACAGTTGGTGCTTCAAACATGTTCAATCAAGGGGCCAGGATACAGATAGGGAGGTTTGAACATGTGGTTTGTTCTTTGGACCATCTGACTCAAACTATGAGAACACTTAGCCAATGCTATCTTGGGTCGTTCAGTCGGTCTCAGGTGAGTCTCAACCTTTGACAGGAAGCTTTGACGCCGCGGAGACGGCGCAGTGGCTAACCTGCATGGCATGGAGGTCATGCGCGCGATTTGGACGACCAGGATGAGTGCCTGCGCCACATAGCCGTTGGCCCACCTGGAATACGACTGCCACACGCCACCTGCGCCAGCCTGCGCCAATGAGAGCACCGGGCAGTCTTTGGCTGGGGTCCAAGGGGTGCTCAAAATGGGGGGGCTGCCTTTCACCCAACCCACAAAAGGGTACAGCTTTGATCCGTTGATACCCGTCTGAGAGTGAAATTTGTTCCTGTAGGCATACCCTTCCTTCGCTGCCTTGGGACCCAATTTGGAAGATGAAACTCCGGAATGGTAAACAATGGTGGGTAACAATAGTGTAAACAATGATGGTTCTACTTAGCCCCATTGTTTTAATGGTGGGTGGGCAGCGTTCAATACCTTTCATCCTTTTTTGGGCCGATGGTTGTACCCCGCACGTTTTAGCAAATCGTTCTACTTTTTGCGGAGGGGCAGTCGGACCAAACCAGTCAGAAAGGAAAGGACGCGCATCGAGTTGGGTGCCCTTTTGGAGTATGGGACATGTTCATGGTTGCGGAAATGGGGGGATGGGGGGGGGGGTCAAATAGAATGAACCGAGCAACATTTTAACACATCCTTTTTCGAAATTCGAAGATGTAGGCAAACGAAGACTCAGGTCTCCCCAGTTGCACATGAAGCGTTGAGCGGACTCAACGTGTGTTCCGCCGATGTGCATCTTCAAACAGTGAGACCGCCAGCCGGATCACTCGGGCTTGGTTGTCGGCATGAGTTTGAGTCTTTGAGCTTCTTGGTGTTCTGTTCATTTCTTTTGCCGTCTTAAAATTGGCTGGTGGGTCATTGTGGGTGCTGAGCAACCCACTTCCCAGGACACCGAAAACAGCGATTCTTTCCAGGCCGCCTTTTTGTCAGGAGGGGTATTTTGTTTTAGGAATTCCCGAAATAAATCCGCACCCTTTTTGTCACACCCAGTTGAGTTTCAGGCGTTTTCATTTGATGTCTTAGGCCGGCCACTTCCGCGCCACCGAAGCACCTCGCGCCAGGCGGTGTTGTGCCCCTGCGGGAACTTGATCCAGCCCGAGCACCTCACGGGCCAGGCGCGGGAGACTTTTTTGGGGATTGGTCATTGAAGACCGTTCGCAGCTTGTTTCGTGGAACCCGTGTCGGGAATTCTTAGATGTCCAGTCGCAGCCGAAGATACGAATTCCGCAGACGATGTTGTTTAGTTTTGGGCTTTGTTCTTTTTTGGTGGCAAATAGAGGTCTTTTTTCAATTTCCAGCCGCAGCCGAAGATAGGATTCCAGAGATGTTGTTTAGTTTGTGGTTTTGCTCCTTTTTTTGGCGGGCGGCTGCGACAAAGAAAGGTCCTTTGCTTGCATGCCAAGGACTGCACAGTTTCGCAATTTCTTGGAACTGGCCTCTTGCACGTTTCGCAGGCCACATGCTAAAACACCCCGGACGCCTCTCAGCTGAGACGTCCATGGGAAGCATTCCGAAGTTTTCAGCCATGGAATGCAGACTTGTTCATGCTGGATGGAGTGTAGCCAAAGCCTCCCAGCCGGAGGAAGGCCGGAGTCGTGCCAATGTGTCCTGTCCCACTCTCAAGAGCCAGGGTTTTTTTTTGTTGCAAGGAAAAGCTTACGTACTGGGTACTCAGGCGACCCGTTTAACGGGCTCTAGTAAACTGGTTCCAGCTTGCACGAAAGGAGAATCATGTCTGTAGCATCCGAATCGAATCCATTGGTTCGAACGCATTTCGGGGCGCCCGAGGTACGCGACATATTTCAGTACCTTCGTTTCCCCTTTCCCATTTCGTTGTTGTTTGTCTGTGGTTTCCTTCTGGTTTCCTTTGCTCATTTCCTTTTAGTTTCCTTTTGATTGCCATTGATTTGTTTGTTTAGGCAAGCTGTTGCTTGCCCTTTGGGTTTTAACCAAAGTTCTTGGTTCCTCCTGGAAGATCCCTTGGTTACTCTAGCTTGGCTACTCTAATTTTCTGGGAGATTTCCGGGCTGTCTAGTTCGCACAGCGTCAGGCAAATGTCTTGACTCTTGGAAGATGAGGCAAGCCTTGGCGCTAGCAAGGCCTCGATCCTTATGCAGGGATGGAGTTTCGGGGGACTCAAGCAGCGAGGAACCCATTGCACTCATTGGGTTGCTTGTGCCTTCTTTTTAGGGTACCCTTTTCTAGACGAAAGTTAGCCATTTGGCACCCCCTAGGTTTCAACCCCCATAGTAGTTGTTGACGCAGTTTAGACGATGACAATTCATGGTGTGATGATATCAACCCAATGGTGGCTCTTTTCAGCCTGTCTCCCCAGTTCCGCGGCACCAACCCTTTTCCGCGTTGCAAAATCGGTTCAACCGTTTTCTGCCAGGGTCACTGATGCTTGCGGACGTGGGGGGAAGTCAAATATAGGGTTGTCTTCTTTGGGTACCTCTTTTGGGTGGTTTTACAGGAAATCCAACCGGGAAAACGCGGGTCCTCCCCCAAAAAAAGGACGCACACATATGACCCGAACCACAATTTGATAAATTGAATTGCTCAATGGCCAGGATTTGAGCCGAATGTGGTTGGCATAAGGGAAACAAACGGAACCCACCAATTTTGCGTGTGCGTGGGTTTAACCTTCAAATCCATTTGCTGGCGAATTTCCCCAGGTGAAGAAAGAGTGCCAACGATTCCCCAACACACTGTGGAGGGTCCCCATCGGACTGTCAAAACTTGACGTCAAAACCTGGCGCGAACAGGCTCCCTTTTTGGGGCTGGTTCCGCTTCTAGGTCCCCCAGCGGTGTCCTTTGACCGTTACTTTTTTGGGGGAGGCTTCCCCTACCAAAATCGACTACAGAAAAAAGTTGGTACCAACTTTTTCTAACCTCTCTACTGGAGGACCTAGGATTCCTAGACATTTTAATCCTCACTCGCAGGTCTTCCGGCGGCGCGCGCCCTCGGACCTGCCCCTGGAGCCCGGGGAGCCGGTGCTTTGGCCGCAACACCGCTGGGGTTTGGCTTGTCTTTCATATCTGTTTTTTTGTTTATGTGGTGTTTTTTTTGTTGGGGTTGTTTATTATTTGTTTGTGGGTTGTTTTGGTTTGTGGTGCTTTTTTTTTGGGGGGGGGGGGTTGTTTCTTATTTGTTTCTGTTTTTTTGGGTTTGTGGTTGTTTGGTTTTGGTTGGTCTTAGCTGGGTTTCCTTTTTTGGGGGGGTGGTTTGTTGGTTATTTTGGGGGTGTGTTGCTGGCGGTCCGGTTCTTGGATTGCATCAGTCTCCGAGTGATTCCATGTCCTCACTGTACAGTAGGCAACCAGGCAATGGCTTCCCCGGATCAGCACAGGGGCCCCCCCAAACCTGCCCTCCCCCACCTTTGGACAAGCCCACCAATCTGATATTTTGGGGAGGACCCGCCCGATTCATTTGGAACCCCCTCGTCCTGGGTGCTTCTGGCCCCTTCGCGGCCAATTGAACTGGACGCAGGGACCTGGAGAACCTTCTTCGGTCCTTGCCTTCCTGGCCCCCAGGCAGTAGGACCCTTCCATAGGTGTCCTTTTTGGTTGTTTTGTTAGAAAATAGATGGCGATTCCTAGTTTACCTGGTGGTTGCATCATCTACCAGGGCCATCTATTTCCCCTAAAAGGACACCTATGACCTTCAATGCCAACAGCATCTGTTCTTTTGGGCCCAACAGGGCCCTGATTCATCGCGGGGGTTTGCTGTAAATGAGGGGGGCTGAAATCCAAGCAGAGTCCCCTTTGTGAGCTTGAACACCTTGTCATTGGCTTTGGATGGAAAAATGCATCTTGGGGGAAGCACTTTTAGTTTGTTTGCGAAAGCTTGAGGGTTTAATAGTGGCTTACTATTGGTGGGTTTTGCGCGGACTGGGCGAATACTGGGACAAAAGAAGAGCCACTTTTTGGCAGTTGTTTTTTGCCTGGGGGCGGCAGGGTTGCATCTTTTACTCGGGCTGGTTTTGGGGAGGCCCAACAAATTGTTGGGTAGGTTTTTAGGCAAACCTTGTTTATCCTTTACTTTAGTATTGGCGGGAATCTGGGAAGCAAAAGGGGACACCTTTCACTGAATAGGGGGGGCTGTCACTATGTTTGCCTCAAGGTGTTACGTGATGGTTGCCCCTGGTTACCTACTATGGTGGGAACTGAGAGCATTGGGCTTGTTTTAAACCCAAGAACCGAGGGTTCAACTCCTCACTTCCCCAATCCAAACCACTAATGAAGGGTTACTTGATCTGGGTGTGTGTTTTTTTGGGACCCATCCCCTTCCCTGAAAATTGCGGGTTTCCTTTTGGTTTCATCCCTTTGAAATAAAGGGGTACCCCCCCAAAAAGGCACTGGGACGGTGGCTGGGAGCCCAGGTAGATCAACACAGCCGCCCTCGTGCAGTGGGCGGGTCCTGCTGGCGGAATTACCTCAGAAGCGAAAATCAATTACCCAGGGGGCCTGCTTCCCGTTTCTCGTTTTGTGGAGGGGGTTCCGTTTGAAATCAACCAGCAAAGCAACACGGGTGCCGCGGTCCGGGCTGAATTGGTGCTTCGGGAAATCGTAAACCCAGCTTGCCGATTCGAATCGGCGCAGACCGAGCTCAAGGTTCCGTACTTAGGGATTCCTTTTTCCAAGCTTGCGAGTGGCAAATTGCCGCCTAGTGGGCTCCGGACCTGGATAAGCCCAAAGCATCCTCCAACCTAATCGCGAATTCATGCCAGTGTCAACGTGTTTTTTTGCGGCTGTCGAGATCCATGTTTTCGGTGAGGTACGGACACATGACTTCTTTAGACCCTTTGGACATCTGTTTTTTTTTTTTTTTTTGGGGGGGGGGTATGACGGTTCATTAGAGGTTGGGTTTCTGATGTGTGCATGTGTGTGTGTATAAAAGAGTCAACAGACGTGTATTACATATATATATATATATACACACGTATATAATGGCATTCCTGTTCGCGCCATTGAACATTCACCACTGCCCAAAAGCTTTCGCCAGGCCCAACATCCAGGTCGCCGGCCCGGACGGGTCTCTGACGCAGATGCCGCTCTACTCCGCCCGGGCCCTGAAAAGGAAGCGAAAGCGGGAAGAGCGGGTGCTTGGAGGGAACCCCACCACTTTTTGTTGCCTTCACGCGCAAGTCTTCCAGCCTGGATCTGAACCTTAGTGGGGTTGATGCCTTTTTAAACAAAAGGAACCACGGCACCATGTAGGGAGGGTAACTTTGCCAGCCCAGTCCAGAGTTGGAGAAGGGAAGCCACAAGTACAGCCCTCCTCCCAACGGAGTCAGAAAGAATAGTGGGCCAAGTTTTGGGGGTCCAAGTCCGGTTTTTGGGAAACACCGCATGGGAAAATGGCAAAACACAAAGTATATCTTAGACAACACACGCTCGAAATAAAACAAGAAAGACACAAAAGCAGTCAGGTTTCTGGTTTCGGGCTTTCCGGCAAACTTGGCTTCTCCATGTGTTCCTGGGCTTCTCTGGTGTGGGTGGGCTGGGTAGATGCACTGGGGCACGTGACAACAGCTGAGACGGACAGGGGCATCCCTTCGATGGCTTTCCAAAAGAAAGAAGGCACTACGGCATGGCGGATTACCTGAATGTTGCAGGGAGACCGATCACGTGACAAAATGCGGCTAAGTTGCAGGGTTCCAGCTTGTCCCCTACTGTGCTTTATTTAGTTGGCATCCCGCTTAGGGAGGATTTGGACGGAAGAAAGCATTTATTTCCCCAAAAGCAAGCCGAAAGGCACACCTCTCCCCCTGATTTCAACAAGGGCGTGTCGCTTTTTTGAGGGACCCTTTTGTTTTCAAGCTGGTTTAAAAGGAAATCAAAGAAAAGCCACCATTTTTGGGTTCCTCTATTTTGATACGTTCTCCTGGTCCTGCTTACAACGTTTAGGCGCGCACGGTTGGACATGTTTGGATAACCCGGAAGATATGACTACAACTCTGAAGTCATTTGACATCGTTTGGTATTTTAGGGTTCACTGAGTGTGGACTTGGTCTGGACCAGCAGCAAGTATTTTTTGTTGCTCTTGGACGTCCAAGCAGAGGTAGATTCAGGGAATTGCCATGCAAGGTTCAATCGTGCAGTCATCCGAGAATCGAGTTAGCAGGACCGGGAAAGGGAGGTTTTGGGGAATCCACTTTAAACATTGCCAGACTTGGCTCTGGTGCTGAATTCTGAATCAAGCCATCCGTCTTCCTTGGCATTGATGTCACCTTGGACAGCCTGGACAGGGCTGAAGGACTTGTTGCCGGCCAGCTTGAGGCAAGCTTGAAATCTGCGCGAGATGAAGGGATGATGCTGTGACTTTTACCAAATATTGTCCATCCCCAGCGAATGGTTCGAAGCTGAGGAACCTGCAAGCGGCCTTGCCCACGTTTTGCAGTGGTTTTCCATCCTTTCACCCCAAGAACTGCCTTGCCACCCGTGGTTTTGGAGTGGTTTTCCCCCCCTTCACTTTGAGCCTCTTCAGCTTTTCCTCGCCTCAGGTGCTTCAGATGGTGCGGCAGCACGGGGAGCAGCAGCAGGTGGGCGCCGACGGCCAGACCATCCAGGCGCGCTGTAAGTTGTGGGCTCGGCCCGGGGCAGGGGTCCTCACTTTGTTTCTTCTTTTTTTTTTTTTCCGCAGGGATTTGCATTTAAACGTGGAGTGGTCTTCTTGTGGAGCGCGGTGGTTTCAAGGTCGCCAAGGGTAGGCGAGTTGTTTTTGGTGGTGATGTTTTAGGAAAGGGGAATATAGGGAACTCGGTTATTGGGCTTTTTTGGCGCCCTGGTCAAGTCCACAGGCACCACAACGCAGGTGTCTGAAACGGAGAATTGTCCAGTAGGGACCTGGGCGAAAAGGCCTCGCTTTCGGTGGTTTTGGGCTCCTGGGGATGGGCCGCGGATGCTTAAGTTTGTGCGGCTGGTGTCTTTCCCGCCTATTTCGCACATTGAGGGTTTGGTGTTACCACAGGTGACTGAGCAAGGCAGGCGAGGGAGCTTTTTGCAGTTTTAGTGTTTTCCTGGTTTGCGCTGCAGGGTTGCGAAGTGTTGTTTGCAGCATACCGCGAGTTGGGAGAAGATTAAGGGTGCGTTTCGGAATGTCGTAAAATGGGCAACTTGAGGTTCGGTCAACATATCCAGTGTTTGGATTCCGCATGTCTTGGACACCGTGTCTATCATTTGATTTCAGAGCCTACCTGTGTTTTTTCCCCAGATAAAAGCTATAGGGGTTCTAACTTCTAATAAAGAGGGGGAAGTGATTTGCGAGATTGATGGGCTGGTGCTAGGGGGCGTGCAGTTTGGGGTGCTTGTGTAGGTGCTGTTTGGGGTGCTGGGTGCTGTTTGGGGCGCTGTTGAGGTGCTGGTGAGATTGACGGCTGGGTGCTAGCGGGGATGCAGGGTGACGGTGCGGGCGCATTTTTGCAAGATTGACGGCAGGGTGCAAGGTGGTGGTGGTGGTGGTGGTGGTGGTAGTGGTGGTGGTAGTGGTGGTGGTAGTGGTGGTGGTGGTGGTGGGTGGTGGTGGTGGTGGTGGTGGTGGTGGTGGTGGTGGTGGTGGTGGTGGTGGTGGTGGTGGTGGTGGTGGTGGTGGTGGTGTTTTGGGATGCTGTTTGGGGTGCTGTTTAACGTGCTGGTGATGGCGCGGGTGCATTTTCACGAGATTTACGGCTGGGTGCTTTGGGGGTGCTGTTTGGGGGGACGGTGCGGGTGCATTTTTGCGAGATTGACGGCCGGGTACTGTTTGGGGCGCTCTTCGGGAGGTGCTGTTGGAGGTGCTGGTGTATAATCGTCGGCATGTTTTTTCGCGATCTTGGGGTCTATGCTGGTGTAACTTTGGGTTTCTTGGGTAGATTCAACGGGACACCAAGAGGAACACCACCATTTTGAAGCTTTTTTGACCCATACCCGTGGACACCAAACTTCAGGGCTGATAGCCGAGAGCCTTTCTTGGCCAAGCTTCCTCGGCAGGCGCTGCCAACACGCAAGTTCGACGGCAAAGGACGGCGCGGCGAGATGTTCCTGGGGTCTTGTCCCTTTTTGTTGGGGTTCCCTTCAAAATGAATCATGCAAACAAAGGGGGCTTCTTTTTCATCCCCTTCTCCACTGAAGGCCTTCTTTCTGATTTCGGTTTTTTGGTTGGGGTGAAATAGGTCTCTCTCACTGGCCCAGCGGTGTTCTTTGGGTTTCAGTTGGGGTGAACATTGGTTGCGCGCAACAGGTCTTTCAGTTTACTTTATTTTTGTAGTTGACGCCATCAATTTTGTGAAAGGACGGCTTCCCTGCAGAACCACTGGCCGAAAAGTGTTCTTTGGCCCTGGTTTCAATTGGGTTTCTTTCGGATGCGCAAAAACACATGATTGTCCTGCGTGGATTGGGCAACAAGTCGTTGCCCTCCTAACAACTCACACGGGCGTGTCATTTTTTAGAGTTGGCATCCCTTTTCGTGCCTTTAAAGGGAAGCCGCAAGAAAAATCGTTGCGCCATTTGGGGGGTCCGATTCCTAGACAAAACGGCTCACTCACATAGACATCTGTCTCACTTCAGAGGTCTCCTGGAGGTCAGAAAGGGGATGGTCATAGCCCAGAAAGGATTTGAGCGGGGTGGTGAACTCTGGCGGACGGCAAGGCTTTTCTATCTCCTCTCTTAAGAGAACGACTGTGGGCTCTAATTGTTTATTCTACTATTTCAGTAAAGAGAAAATGAGATTCGACAGACCGGTTGGAAACATGTTGGGCCCGGTGGGAAGTTGGTTGACATAGCTTTGGAGCGGCGCTTTCTGCGCTTGCCAGCGGTTGCCAGGCATGTTGCCGCGTTGAAACCCCTCACCAAAGAGAAGCTCAAGTTGGCTCAAAGGGGCATATATGTAGCAGTGACTCGGTGAGTAATATTTTCATCTAGGAGCACTTTCGCTACACTCAAACCTTCACCCCCGCAGGGGGGCAAAACAGAAAGGGCTTATATTTGCTGGGAGAACCCGTGACGTAAAAGGTTACATACCCCATTTACCGGCTTGGGGCCAGCGGTTTGGTAGTGGGCATCCTTTGGGAATGCAGGAGTTGCCGACAGCGAGCGCTGCGAGATTTGTCAAGAGGACCCGAGAGCAAGAATGGGCTCTGTGAACACATCCACTCGCTCCCTGAGTTCCTGGACTTCATACCTTGTTGAGACCCAAATCCTGAATTGTGGTCAAACAACCAATGAAGCGATGGAACATAAGACGTGGCTCGGACGAATTTTTCCTGTTCCCGAGTGGCCCGAGACAGGCTCGCAACATTCGTTGGTCCGTGGAGGCTTGGGATGCCCAGGGGACGACAAGTCCCCCGTGTGGAGTTGACCCAATGAGTGGTGGGGGATTCACCGCGGCAAATCACTGCATCACTTTTTGCGAATGATAAAGGTGCCCCTAATATTGAAACACATGTTTCCCCAAGTCCCAAAACATCCAGGTCTGGGAATGGAAGACTAAATTTAGACTAGCCAATGTGAGAAACTACTACAGTAATTTCCCCTACCGCCCCCAAGTCCAGTCGTATTAGGGCGCCTTCCAAAACCCAGCCACTCTCGCTCGGACATGGACCTTCCAGGACTCCCAGCAAAGAAGTTGGGAGGAACTGGTAGGATCCCCTGAGAAGTTTCCCTCATGTTTGGGATATCTGTTTCAGAAGGCTACGTCCTGGGCCGTTGTTGAGGTGCGGATTGGTGTTGAGTCAGTTGGTTTGCCTTGAAATAACGTGTTTGCAAGTCTGCAAAACAACCATTTCATGCCCACAGCGTCCCCCGCACATTTGTCTTTGATGGCACAAAGATTGGCCTTACGCACGGCCTTTTTTGCCCTTCCCTAACATTTCTTGCGAGAGGAGACAGCTCGTCTCGGCTTTGAGCCAAGCTTGGCTGAAACGAACCCATCTCGGGGGGTGTCATATTGCCTAATAGATGATAAACCAAGAGCACATAGGGCACCATTTCATTTGACAGCCCGGAGGTACTACCTTTAAAACTTGTTGGCCAGCAGCAAGTTGGCTGGTGGCAAGTCTGACACCGCTGTTGATGAGAGGGCAGAATCCTCAAGCCCGGTCCAATCAGAAACCGAACGAACCAAAAAGCCTGCGACTCAGCACCTCTGGGAGGGTTCACCGATTTGACCTCCCCTTCTTGGTTTTCCTCTCTTTTCCTTCCAGGCACTGCCGCATTCCTTGCCCCTCCCTTCCTCCTTTGGAGCATTTTGCTTGGATGTTAAGACTTTAACTTTTTGCCAACTAATGGGTTTTCCATTAAACCACTAAAAGTTAAACTTTTAGCAGGGGAGCGGAAAGCAACCGAGCCTCTGTAGCCACCCCGCCAAGTAAGAAACTATGTCGACTTTTCCAGGACTTTGAGGAGGGCGAGGAGCTGCGCACCCTGCCCTGCTTCCACCTCTTCCACTCCAAGTGCGTGGACCAGTGGCTGCAGGCAAGGCGCCTAAGAAAAGCTTCCGGGATAAATTGGTGAACCAGGCCTTCCCTTTGGTTCCTTTTGGCCCATCTTGGCCAAGGTGCCTGGACCCTCACAGTTCCCTGTCACTCAAAATTAGACGGTGGCACTTTCGGACTCACCCCCACAGCGCCCGTTTTGCAGTTGCGCGCAACCTGTCATTTCTATGAGGAGGAAAACACGTGAGGCTCGGTTCCCGGATGGAACCCTCAATTTTCGGTGTCCCAGTGCTGTGAACCAGGCGTGGTTGGGCATTGTTTTCCTTGGTCCCGGAGTTTCGACGGTATATGAGAAGACCAGTTGGGTATGTCGTTTTTAGACGGTACTACCCCGTTTGGTTTTGTGTGGGTTTGTTTGAAGGCAAACTAGCCTTTTTGGTTTTAAAGGGACACCAACATGAAAACCGTTGCGCCATCTTGGGGGTCTCCTTAAAAAAGGGACACCCATTGAGTGCAATCAAACTTTTTGGATTCGTTGGCCCATCTCAAGTGACTGCCAGAACCACCCAACTTGTTTTCCAAGTCAGAGACATCTTGGTGCCATAGTTTGGGGGTCCATTGTTCACGGGACCCTCAGTGGTTCATAAACGGTTCCACTGTGAACCGAAGGACACTCGTGTGTTTTTCGCCTCCGCTTTCGGAAGAAATTCAAGGGGTCACTCATTTTGGGCTCAGGTGAACAGCATTTGCCCTATCTGCCGCCACAAAGTCGGGAGCTGAGCCCCCGGCTGCGAAGAATTGGGGCATCCGGAGAGTGAGCAATTCAGAATTTTCCGGCGGGTCGGCGGCGGCCCGTGCGATTCGGCGCAGAAGACAGCACTTCGGGAAATGGTCTTTGGAGCAAACAGCTGGCGATTTGGAGGGCGGCAATTTGGGACAGAAGGGAGCGACTTAGGTGTGTGCTGACCTGTTTCCTGTGGTGCGTAGCAAGTCACCCAGACGTCATAGCCTTTAAGCGGACATGTCTGCCATTTGTGCGCGCGGCACGCGTTGGAACTACTAGCTTGCGCTTGCCAGGGATGGCCATGGGGTTTCGAGTAGGGAATGATAAGGTTCCTCCGATCGTCAATATACAAACGAGAAACCTTCTCACACATGCACATGAATCCTGATGCCAATTCCCGCCAAAGGGTCCCTTAAGATTCACTCCACAATGTAAGGGTTCCGATTCCCATGACGTGGTCCGCGGAGTTTCGGCCACGGCACCAAAAACACAAATTTGGCAGATCCGCGTTTCTGGGGGTGGCGTTCTGGTGACACATTGGACTCTGACGCTTCTGTTGTGTCCGCTTTCATTTGCGCGGTCAAAGAAGGGATTTGAACCCCATTCCCCAAGGGTCCAACGGTGCCTTAGGACTTTTGCAACTTTTGCTTCAGGGCGAAGATGCAGTGCGGTGCTTTTGCTTATGCCACAAGCAAGAATTGCGGCTAAATTGGAGAGTGCCCCGGTTCTTTTAGTTGAAACATAGGGCCATAGGGTTTAGCCCCGCTGTCCCTCTCAGAACTCTCAACTGGATTATAAACGACCGCATCTTTTGACCGAACCTCTCCGACTGAACCGCGCCACAGTGAAGAGGAGACAGTTTGCCGCTTTCTGGCTTCCGGATGGCTCCTGCATTTTCCCGAGCCGCTAGAAGGCAAAACGGTTTCACACGCAGACATGGATCTCCGATTTCTTGAAGCGAGAAAGAGCTTGCGATCCCCATAGGTGTGCCTTTAGGTCAATCTGGTTGAAAACGGAACCAGAACTGACCTAGTTTCAGAAACAAAAATCAGAGGCACTTGTCTATTTTCCCGCAAACCTGGTTTCAGCTTGGCTTTGATCGAGCCAGCGGCATTTATCTATGAAACAGACCTGGGTGCAGAGGCCCCCCCCCCAACCCCAAGGGAAGCCGCTTGTTGTTTTTGGGAGCCCGGTTTGCCAAGTCCTGAGTTGGAGAAGGGGATTTTTGCCCAGTATATACTCACTTGCCCAAAGCGAATCGACCTTTTGACCTTTTGGGTTTTCCAATTTTGGTCCAGTTTTAGTAAAGGTCCCAAAAGGTTAGTTAACCTTTTGTTTCCTGGTCTTTTGGGCAAGTGAGTATAGATGATCAGCCTGCCTATTTCAGGCTTGCCAGATCGTGCTTCATAGCTTTGGACACACAAATGATGCCGCAAATGTCACACAGCAAATGGCTTCTGAGCTGATTTTGTTCGCGGATGCAGGGGGTCTCCGATCTTTTGCGGGTCTGTTGGTCGGCAAGCCTGACAATGCGTCATACAGATTCCGCGCGATGCAAGTCGTGTGTTTCAACTTGAGGTTGCGGATGATCTGCATTGTGATGGTGGTGTCCCACCACGGATTGCGGATTGAGATTAGGGATGGGACCTAATATGATATTGTTCTTTGCCCAAAAACAACCCACACACACGCAAAGCAAGATCGTTTTCCCCTCTTGAACAACCCATGTCGCTGGTAGCAATGATACCGAAGAGTACAGTGTTCAGTGTTACCCCCTCCGGCTGCAGATGGTCATTCAAGGTGGCCCTTGCTTTTTGGCATTCGAGGCAACGATGTTTTTCGCCAGTTCCCCAGGTAAGTGTTGTTTGGGACAAGGAAGTGGCAGTGGAACACATCATGCAATATCTCGCCCTAGTTTTGCTTTGATAAACCTGGAGACTGTTCTCCGCTTCACTGCCGACTAGCACTGTGACTACTAAACAAACCATTCTTGGATCTTTTTCGTGTCGGCCCCAAAAGGAACTTGGGACACAAGTTGGCTTGTCCATGAAACCCGACGAAAGGCTTGACCTCTTGCTTGGGGAAGAGCAACCCAGCATGTCGTGTATAGCTTGCGGGCGAGGAGCAATAGTAGGCTGAGAAATACATGACAGCCTTTGAACTTCATTCGCTCCATGATGCGTTGGCGCTTTTCTTTTGGCTGGCTCGCAGCAGGCACTGTACAGCATGCATTGCTTTCAGGCTGCGCATGGCTGCGCATGCATTGCTTTCGGGCTGCGTCGTCAACACTGCCTATAAGCCATTTCACGTGTCTGGAATGCATAGAAATAGTCAAAGTAAGGATGCATCAAGCATCAAGGTCAACCCTTTTGAGACTTGCCCGACAGCAATAAATGAGAACCCATGGTTGATCAATCAGCCCCTGGCCATTTTTCTCTGCGGGGTGCTTTTTTTTGGGGAGGAGCCTTTGGACAATCCGGATCACTTTGTGGCTAACTCCCTACCGTTAGATCCGCGGACCTTCGCCGGCGAAACCATAGCTCCACCATGTGAGCCGAAAATTGTATCTTCTTCAAGCGCGGCATCCTCAGATAAGGCCTAAATAGCACCTGTACCCAGGTTGTTTGGATTCTAGCCAGTATTTCCCTTAAGGGGTGCGGTTTTGGTGTGTGATGTGTCCTTAGACCTTGATCCGAAAAAAGGAGAAGACCGACCTATGCCGGAACACACTACAGCTCTCAACGAACTCGCGCGTTTGCGCGCTTGCCTGCGCCTCTTTCGGCATGGAGCTGCATGCCAGAGGCGCGTGGGGAGTCCTTGTCAATTGATATGGTCACACATGGATAGATCTGCCGGAGTGAGAATTTCTGTGGGGACAATCGCCTTCAAAAGATGATCAATATATCAGCAGGATAAGAGTTTGCCCTCTTGAGTCGCCGCGGCAAATGTTCACCCCCTTTCCCCCTAGAATCCTGCAATATCACCATTTGGTTTGGACAATCCCGGTGAGTTTCCGTTTGCAGTGTCAGGGCGAAGTATTTCGGAATCCTGTTCAAAGCGATTCCGGTTTCCTTGGGGTAAGAAACCCAGCTATGAACCAATGGCTAACGTAGTTTCGCTTTTCTGTTGGACGGGGATGTGGCCCACACAAGGTAGTTGTCAAACATATGGCCCCTTGTTTTGTTTTTTTTAAACAAAGAATCTAAGAACCGTGGCGCCGCCGCGTCCCCTTCAGAGTGGGAGTACCACATCATTTGACACCCCCCCCTTGTCGTGGCTTGATCGAACCGCCCATTTTTTTTTGACCTTTTGGAAACAAGGATCCTGAAAACAGGCGGAACCGGAACCGGGGTCTCCACGGGCCCATTTGAAAGAGGGGAGGACGAGACGCCTTCGGAGCACCCGAGAGACCAGGCGCGTGATGGCCGCCTGGGGTGGGGGCGCCCAAAGGAACGCATCACTCGCCACGCGGCAACCTCGAGGAGGCGGTTTTTTTTCAGATCAACGCGGGACCCTGGTGTGATTTTTGTTGTTTATCTTGTTTCAGCATGTGTTGCAAACCAACAAGAAAGTCTATTTGTTAGAGGATTCCCATTTTTTCTGTGGGAAAAGGACCCCCCCAACAGGAGGCTGTGGCTTAAATTGGCAGGGGTGTATTCCTGAAATGGACCCAAGAAGCCAAAGGAAAGCTTGAGAGTCTTCAATCATTCAGCTCCCCTTCAAACACTTCAAACAGACTCTCGGGAGGTTCTACCCAGCTTGAGTTTGATTGTAAGGCCTTACCCGGTGCGTCCAGTCTTTTTGCCACGTAACCGTTCGGTATTTGCACCTTTAAGAGTTTGTGGGATGCTTTCCTCTAATTCTCATGGAGGCGAACCACCCACGAGCTCTGGGCCACATAAACCTTTGCACACCTTTACCACCATGTCCTAGCCGATGTAGAAGGTACTGTGGGGAGAACTACATGTTGGTAGACCCAAAAGTCAAGAGATCTTGTGCGATGCTTTGCATCCACGAGCCAGCTTTAAGCTTGGGCTGATATGAACATTCTACTCCTCGAGTTGATGGACTTTAAACTATTTGGGAAGACCATGTAGTGGCAAGCGAAGAGTTATGAACATTTGTTGCCAGTCCAGTCAGGAAGTGAAACATCCAAGTTCGAATGGGGTTCAAAGGACTTGGGGGGCTCTGACTCCCGAAATTCCAAACATGGTTCCAGCAGAGTCCTTTTTCCTTTGCTTGGTCAACCAGCAAAATGAGGGGCCAACCCAAAAAGAACCGTCAGAGGAAAACAACCTCATTCCTGGGGTCTCCTCCAGACCTAATTTGATTATTTATGTCTAGGGCAGACTCAATACAAAACAGAATCAGAAAATGTGATTTTCCAGGTATCTCAGATGTGGGCCAAGATTATGCCTGTCTATTTTTTTCCAAGCAGAGAAGTTTGCCATTGTGCGAATCCAAGGGAGCAGACCATGTCGCCCATGGGGAACTTCCATGTTTTTCGATAGGGGGCTGCCTATGATGGTCGCTATCAACCCTTGTACATGGCCAGCAAAGGGTCCATCCACAGTGTCAAATTCGGATTCATCTGGAGGGCCGTCTCTTTCAGCAAGGACATTGTCTAATTAAGGGCTCCTTGAATTTGTGAATTCCTCCGGATAAATCCGAGGTTGACATGACCCAAGCGGCAAAACCCGTGTCTTGCTTCCCGCCTGCCTCGCGCTGAGCTGTGAGCTTGGGACCGAGGCGCGCGCCCTTCGGATGATGGCCATGGTCCCAGGGGCGGGTCATGGAAAGACGTGGGGTGAACCTGGACCATGTGGGTATGGGTCAAAATTAAACCACCAGGGGACCACAGGTTTTGGTCCCTGTGTCCACTTGCCAGGGTTCCACTTGCGGTACCTATGTTTGATCCACAGTCATGTGGCTACGAATTTCAATAGGGAACCAGCTGAGAAGTGATTGGTGGACGTGAATCCCCACCTAAATGATGTCCACCAAAGGGCACCCAATCAAAAAATCATGCACATGTGAGTATCTCCCAATATTATGGGTATAGTTTACTCTTGGTTTGAGGAGGACATGGGGGGACACCCTCAAATGTCCCGCAAGACGTTTGTAATACTCCCTTTGGGGCCGGCAGTCGCTTGAAGCAATTTTACTTTGGCACTAAGGAACGAAGCCCGCTTTTCCTTTGCCGTGCAGGGCATCACTGAGCATCTTTGCGTCATTGCGTGGGATTTTCGCCCGTGTTGAAGGACGAGGAGTGTCCAAGAAACGGGCAGAAGGGCGAGAAGCCATGCTGAACATTTTGCGGAACATGCCGACGTCAAAACAGAAGCGAGGTCCCCTCACCATTCCACTTGGGACGGCCCTCAGGGTGGCCGAGGGGTGTGCTATCTATCGGCTCTTGGCGAGCACGATGCGCGCAAGTTCGCCATCTTCCCCGCTCCAGCTGCATGGGGGGAGAAGACTTCCCGCCTTTCAAGAACGGCTGGGGTCGGACACGGCCCAAGGAGCCCCAGACGCTGAGATTTGGAAGCTCTTTCTTCAGTCGTCGATGTCCAGCCATGTAAAAGGCAGCCTGCCAAGCGGCGTTGTCCACCGGATTTCCCGCAGCTTTTCGCCTTTTTCCCCAGATAGCTGAAAGCTATAGGGGTTCTAACTTCTAATGAAGAGTGGAAAGTGATTTGCGAGATTGAGGGCCGGGTGCTAGGGGGCATGCAGTTTGGGGTGCTGGTGGATGCTGCTTTCCAATCTTGACGGCCGGGTGTTAGGGGGCATGCAGTTTGGGGGTGCTGGTGGATGCTGCTTTGCGAGCTTGACGGCCGAGTGCTAAGGGGCATGCAGTTTGGGGTACTGGTGGATGCTGCTTTGCGAGCTTGACGGCCGGGTGCTAAGGGGCATGCAGTGTGGGGTGCTGGTGGATGCGGTTTGGGGTGCTGGTGGATGCTGCTTTGCGAGCTTGACGGCCGGGTGCTGGGGGGCATGCAGTTTGGGGTGCCGGTGGATGCTGTTTTGCGAGCTTGACGGCCGGGTGCTAGGGGGCATGCAGTTTGGGGTGCTGGTGGAGGGGCACGCAGTTTGGGTGCTGGTGGATGCTGTTCGCGCGTAACGGTTCGTGGCTGGTGTATCGTCATGATGTTCCCAACCACGTCATGATGCAACTGGGGTCACTGCGATGCTGCGTTATGGTTTGTGGTTGTAGTGGCGCCGTGATGCTGTCAACATCAGGATGATGCTGATACGCTGTCGCAAGATGGTTCGTGCTTGTATCATCATGACGCTGCCTTTACCATCAGCATGATGCTGTTTGCGTCACCATGATGCTGTCCGCATCATCATGACGCTGTCCGCATCATCATGATGCTGTCGAACTCATCAGAACTGTATCAGCATGATGCTCTCAACATCATCATTATGCTGCTGAACTCATTAGGACGTTGTATGCGCGTTTGTAGCGCACCATGCTCAGTGGCTGTGGTATCATCATGGTGCTGTCTTCATCATCATGATAATGCTGCGTCATGGTGCGTAGCCGTGGTGTGCTATCTGGGGTCTATGCTGGTGTATTTTTTTGTTTTGGTTTCGGCCCATTTTGGTTCCTTGATTTCCCCCTTTCAACCACCAAGACAGTTGCGTAACCTGTGGCCGAGGGAGGCTGAGGAAGATGTTTTTCGGGGGTTCAGGGGTTCGCGCAGCACAGGAATCGGGTGAAGTTTTGGCGTTGCCAGAATGGTTTTCCCAGGGTCCAGAATAAAGGGCTGGGCGACTTGTCGTTTTTGAGTATTTTTTAAATTTTGTTTAGGAGGAAGCCAAACAAGGAAGCTGCCCCAGTCCCCTATTTTGAGACATGCCCAGGAGTACTTCTTCTGGGTTTCAGTTTGGCAAATCCGTCCTCTGGACCCGCCACATCACAAGAGGAGCCTTTTGAAAAACATCCAGGCGCTTAAATCATTGAACACGCCACCCCAACCAGCATCACAAGGGCTTCCCCCTTTATCACCCAAACCAAGCACAAACCCATGTTGCCACCATCCTTTTCACAAGCCCATGGTTCACCCATTTTGCCACCCAGCCCTCGACACCACCCCCCGAGACCCCGCGCGCTGCTGTCAGCCGGGGGTTTCTTCAGGCGGATGCCGGGAGGCCGAGGGCATCTTCGCGCAGCTCCTGGAGCAGGCGGGTGGCGAGTGGCCCACCGCCCCGAGGAATTCGCGCGCCGAGCGCTTCCCCTTCGACGGGAGGTGTCGTCTTTTTAGGGGAACCGCCCGGTCCCCAAGACAAAAATCCCCTTGAAAAAGCACGCCAACAAGGGGAAGATGGAAACATGTATGGTGGTTTTTCCTTTTGGTACCCTTCAAAAGCACACCAACGATGGGAAGATGGTGGTTCTCCGTTTGGTGTCCCCCTTGAAAGCACACGAACAAAAATAGGGGTGCGAACTCCAAGAAAGGTACACCGGTTTAGTCTCAGTGGTCAAAAGCGAAGTCATGACCCCAAAAGGTGAACTTCTTGCGTTCAGGCCCTTTGGGTAAGTAGTTGCTTAAAAGAACCAGGCTGTTTGCTACCACACCGAGGTTTAGAGCACAAATATGACTCAATCACTCGTAGTCAAGAATTCGTGGGCAAGTTGATGACTGCGACGCAAAACGAGGAGGGGTTGCCGACATCACCCAAAGCTTCCTCTCTTGGGTGCCCCTTTTCGGTCAACTTACCGTGGGCTTGAAAGGGGGATCATACGCCGCCCGTTCAAAGTGGTTGATTTTTGCCGCACATCTCTGGGGCGACAGCTCAAGAAAATCCCGTGGCTGGCCTTTTTTGGGCTTTCGAGGTGGGGTTTTCCCTCTTGGCTTTCACCAAGAAACGGGGGCACCCTCGAAGAGACACACCCTGTTGGGGACAGGTGAAGTAATTTCGAGTTCGCCCTGACTTTTGTGGGTCGCAGAAGTGTATCGCGCTACGTGCTGGTGCACGATCAGCGTAACAGGGAGCCGAAGGCTCTCTCGAACGTACCGGTTTCCAACAATCATGGAAGGGCAGGAGCTCTTCCAAAACGGAAATCGTCTTCCAAAACCTTCTGGTCAGCTTCTTCCATGATGGCTGCAAATGATCCGGATTCCCTCCTAAATGGGTTGCTCCCCTGACAAAACTGACTAGGTTCTCAATTCACAACCCTTTTGGGATTTGGACCCGCCAAATGCCCAAATGGTTTCGGGTTAATTGTGGTTTACCTTTCAACCAACCTGAAAAGAGCCTCAAAGCCACACACACACACACACTCGCCTTTTTGAGCAGGGGCCAAATACTTCTCGGCTTATATGGATTATAACGTTATAACGGGTATCCAACTCCACAATGCATGCGGGAAGGCGAGCGACCTCAACGATGAGCTCTGCAGGGAGAACTGCGAGCTGCGCAGCGAGGCCAGCCTCCCCCCCCCCCAGCAAACGAGTTGGCCTCCTTTTGGTTTCCTACTAAAGCCAATCAAAAGTGGGAATCCTGAAAAAGTACAGCCACAAGGGAAACAAAGGGAAAACCACAGGAAACCATGCCATTTTAGGGACCACGATTTTGAAAAGCACCCATCCAATAGTCATTGGGAAAGTCAACAGTCTCTGAATTTAAGTAAGGCAGAGTTGGGAAGACATCATTTAGCAGGGGATTCATGTCCACCAACCACTTTGGAGGCTCCTTATTGACATGCATAGCCAAGTGCTCTGCCCAAACCGAACCCTCTTGTTTTCCTTTTCCCAGTTTCTGGAGCTGACTCACGCGATCAATCGAACTGACATCCTGAAATTACTTTCGAAGTGGATGGTTTAGAGGGGAAACCCACTGTGTCCCAACAGCAATTTTGAGACCCGCTCAACATGCCAGCCCCTTTTTCCGGGACCCTGACTAAGCACGAACTCCTGCTCTTTGTGTTCTTCTAATGTTGTTCCATATCCCCCCCTCAATTGTTTGCAAAATAATGGACAACGCCGCCAACACATTCTTTCGTGCCGTTATGATGGTTTCTTTTTCCCCCCGAACCGGTCCTCTTGAGACCGAGAGTGTCTCGAATCGAATCGAATCTTCAGGCCAGCGCACTGCGCCAACGGCAGCTGCAGAGGATGAAGCGAGGCGCCTGTCCGCCGGTCTAAGAAGGCGGTCGAACATGGGGGCGGTTTGGTTTCGAAGGGGGGTGAAAGCCATACATTTTTTGCACGAGGTCCTTGGGCTTAAAGTTTGTTCGAGGTTTGCTAAGGTAGGAGTTCCTTTGAGGTTTTGTATGTTTTCCCTTGCAGGAAGCATCACCATTTGGTTGAGTTTAGACGAGTTTCTTTTCGGCGTGATGCTCAAGGGGGAGTATAGAAGTACAGGGAGCCTTGTTGTTTCGAGTGTTTCTGGGGCAAAGTCGAAAACACTATGGTGAGTAATAGTCGCTTAGCACAAGGACCCTCCCCAATTGTGGCCTACCCATTTCCTGAGAGTGGGGGAGAGGGAATCTCCAAATGTGTGCCCCTGTACCTGTTAGTTGGGTGCGCAAACTGTACGCCAACTGCTCACTATACCACTTGAGTGACTTCAATCGTGAAGTAATGAGGCCAGAGATGGTCAGTTTCATGGGACTTTGCCCCTCCTCCCCTTGTTTCGGACCTCCGAACACCATGGCTTGGAGGCCCTCGTTTGCGCCGTTTTGGGTTTCACATGACTTGCAGCGCTCTTTTTGGGAAGAGCATTTCGGTGGTGAACAAATTGCTGGGCTTGGCGGGTGCCAGCGGATTTCTTGCCCCTAGGAATCAAAGGGATTTCACCTTGATAAAGGTCCCTTTACCTGATGGATTCCGGACACCCAGGTGGGTTATTTCTAAACAGAGGCCCCAGGACCCATGGCAAAAAGAAGGGTTGCCGCGCAAAACTCGAGGTGTTGCAGGGGACAGCGTCCCTTTTCCGTGTGTTTTGGGAGGTTGGAAGATTAGCACAGCTACATGTCCCCCGTTTCATGAGGGCCCCTCCGTGGAACTTGATGGAAGCTAAACTCGTTTGGGCCATCCGACCCTTTTTTGGAGCAGGTTTTGAAGGTCACCTGAAAAGGCCAAGTCATGCGCCCTGCTTTTGGCGTGTTGAAGGGGACGGTGGCCCAAGATTTGATTCTCCATCGCCGCGGCTTTTTTCTCGATTTTGGGATCCCCAAGTTTCAGAAGACAAGGATTCCACAGAATAAGACGCAGGGCAGCTAGTGGGTTGGGGTGCACCTACAGTAACCAGAAGCTGGTGTTTCCTGCAACGTCCTTTTGGGTGGCGAGTTCAGTCACACGCCTTCGAGTGTGTAACAGTCTGTATCAAGTGTGCCTTTGGATGGGTTTAGCAGGGACACCAACAGAATGTGGGGGGAAAATCTGGTGGGTTTACTCGGAAGTGTGGGTGTTTGCTTTCCACTTCAGAAAGCGAAAGCAGCGTCCGCCAGATGCGGAAGGGAGCCGTCGGTCCAAGGCTCGGAATGCCGATTCAGAGATGTGTGTGTGTGTGTGTGTGGGTTTGCCCGTGGGGGGAGTTGTGTCACCATGAAGGGGATGAAGGGGTTGGGGGAGAGGGGTTAGCATGAAGTCCCACACCATCATAGGTGTCCTTTTTAGGTTAGTTTGGTTGACAATAGATGGTTCAGATGGGTTCTATTCCATTAACCAGGGCCATCCATTTTTCTAAAAGGCCACCTAAGCACACCAGGTGCCCAATTCAGTCCCAGAAATTCCTTCCCACTTTCTACTTCAATCCATTTGGCTGGGTGGTTCCAAAACAATAGTCCTCGTGCCAGTGGCCCATGCAGGTGTCTCCTGGATTGCGGATAAGGTTTGTCTCCGTATATTTTTTGAACCACCCCGACCAAACGAACAGGTGTGAACAAGGGCATGGAGAAAGCCATGTAGAGGGAGCTGGAGTACAAATGAGTGTTGTCCCTTTTGGCCTTGGAAAAAAACAACGCAAACCGGCAGTCCGTTGAATAAAGACACCCACATGGGTTTGAGGGAAGCCCTAAAATGGTGCAGTTTCCCCTTGGCTTCCCTTTAGACGCAAAACAAGTGGACATCCTTTGAGAACAATACGACAAAAACAATAACCATAAGAGGGTACCCTCACAAATCACAATTCAACGGGGGGGAAAACAAAAAACACTTATCTCCCTTTGGGAGACAAAACCAAAGGACCCCGTAAGATTCAGTCGTGCCTGTCTGCCGCTGTTTTGCAGGTATGGAACACCCTCTTGTACATCATCGGGCTTTCGGCCTTACGCAGAAGAAAGCCAATCTATTGAGCCTATGTCACAGGTTTGTGGGTCGTGAGGTGAGCCACAATCAACACCTGAATAGAGGTCAGCAAGGGGCAGTCTTAAGGTTTTTGGGCAGGCTCCTCTCGATCCACATTTTTAACAAATGACTCAGGATATGTTTGAAGGCGCGAGTCTTTACCCTTTCCGCTTCGAAAGGGGCTCCCTTACTTTTGGCGTTCCTTTGAAAGCCGGCCAACGAGCCGGCGAACAAAGAGCCATAGAGAGCAAACTGGGTCAACCTTCACCCCTGATTTCGCGAAATTTGTTTCCTGGCACCCTGAATCAGGGAGATTTGAGCAGTCCCGATTGTTGTTTGTCAAAAACACCATCACAGTGGCACTCCCTTCGTTATTTAGATAGTTTGCTCACTGTTTCAGGACGCCAACGGAACAAGATTGGGGGGTCCCATATGGCCCTGACTGTTAATGGGGTACCTCCAAAATGGATCGTGCACATGAATGACCACCAACTTTGGATGTCCACCAAAAGGTCCCTCCATATGGGTGTTTCTCGAAATGTGGGATCCCTTCACGTGATTTCCTTTTGGTTTCCTCTTAAACCCATCCAAACATGGGCCCCTATCAGAACACTCCCGTATGGGCACCCCCACTTGGATGTTCAATAACTTACCCTCCCAACCTGCACAGGGGCCCCTTCAGGTTCTATTTGTTATTTAATTTTTGAGGTAATTTATAACCTTGAATACAATTGGGGTCACTTAAAGGCACCCCTTACTTGCATGTTCAACCAACTTAGCAGGTCGGTTATAACCTTAGATACAACTCCCCCCCCCCACTTGAATGTTCAACCAACTTAGTACTTAGTAGGTTTGAGTCAACCCCTGGGTTAGCACCTACTTGCACCCCGAAGTGTGCCAGGTGCGTAAGCTGATGCCCCGGGCAATGCCGGGGCGCCAGCGACGCTAAAGAAGGGGATGCTGCCCCAATTTTTGGTGGTTTGAGGGTCCAGGTATTCTAGGGGGTGATTCCCCATTTCTGCACCCATGGTTCTCCTCAGATCCCTGAAGAGAATGGGGAGGCTACGGCTAGAACTATAGCGAGCGATTCCATTCAGGAGTAAAACGAGCGATGACACCGTGCTGTAGACCTTGACTTGGGATCCAATTCTTATTCAGGTCTTGGACTCATTGTAGCGGCTGTCTCCACACCCGATTGGGCCATGGTAGTTGTTTTTTCCTTTTGTTTGGAGCATATCTATATGACCTGGCAAAGTACAACAACGTGCACTTCCTGCGGGCCATGGCCTTTGCACTCGCGGCCAGTTCGCGCAAACGGAGGGCATCTGGAATCTTCTCCGCAGCATGGGTGGGGCGCAGATGACGGCGCCCAACGCTTTGGCGTGTTACTAGCCGCCGCGGGCGTGGCCCATATGCAGCAACAGGGGTGGGAATACCACCCGGAAGATTTGATCTGCCGTTTGCCTGGCGCACTAGCTACCCCCGAACTGCCTCAAAGGTGGGATATTGTGCTAAGATGTTTGGGCGATGTCCAATGTTTAAGGGTAGTGCGAGGGTCCCAGGACGAGAATTATGGGTGGCGGAGGACTGGTTGCAGGATGACGAACAAACTGTTTCCAGCGTCCATGTGGCGGTGGTTGTCAAAACCGTTTGTTTTGGATCCCATTTCGGGGTAGATTGAATCGGATGTTCACTGGAGGTACGGAATTTTGGATTTTGACCCATGGCCATTTGTGTTTCCTAAAGGTTGCAATTGTCAGGTTGCCTCTAATCCGCGATCTGCACTTGTGCCTTGGGGATTCAACCCTTCGCTTTCCAAGCTACACACCATCCAGATCTCCCAGATAGGGCCCTGAGTTGCGTGGGCCTTCTGAGCCCAGTAAAGTTAGCTTCCCCCACATTTCAGCGATCGCTTTCTGAGCAGCTGAGCAAGGTTTGGCACTGTTTTGTCACAAGCCACCGAGCGAAGGATTGTCAGCTTGTGCAACACTGATTCAGAGGCATAGCCAGAGCCATGAGAGGGTTTGGCCCTCAATGGTCCTTAATAGCTCTGAAGAATGTTGATTATTCAGTTATTGTCACTAGTAGTCACTGGGCTGCAATGGCTCCCATTGCGAGTTGGCTCATCAGTACACGAGTTTGGTTGAGGTTTCCTTTGGCACGCTGGATCGAGATGACACCTTACCAAACCCCAGAGCTTCAGGGTGCCCTTCTTTTCTTGTTTGGAAAGGGCTTCCCTTTAGCATCAACTACTCTGGTAAAAAGCTCCATCTAGTGTATAGCTGTCGTTCTTTTCCGGGATGGGGGAACCACTTCTTTCTCCTGACGAGAGGTCCAAAAAGCAAACTCAGTCTATCCACACGTCGCCCTGAAACCCAAATTTGGGAGGAAACCAGGCAAGGGTGGGCTTGGATCTTTCCCACGCGCAATTATTGTCCATGGACACTCCACTGCAACAAATCAATTCATCGTTTGATATCATAGTTGCAGAGAGAGAGAGAGAGTTCCCCTCAACGGCCGAAAGCTTTGGGCTCTTTGCACAGATAGGCTCTGGAGTTGGAGCGGGCCCAGGCGTTGTCGGTGTCCAGAGGGGCGCAAAGGGGGTGCGTTTGCGGCTATCACCTGCGCTGTGTATGCTTATGTTGGCGGGGGGGCCGGCGTCAGGTAGCCCTCAGTCGGTGGTTAAGATTCGTGAACCCTGGTTCTTGTAGAGGGCTGATGGGAACCCACTCCTTGACCTCCAAACCACCAAATCGAACCACCACCCTTTTGAGGGAAGCTGAGAAAAGGGAACCGGGACCCAGGTCCAACATCAAAGCTCTGTTGCGGGACCTGGCCGAGCCAGAGGCGGGCTGTCTTGGAGCTTCGGGGGAGGGGTGGTGTGCAAATCTACGGGGTCCAAGCGTATCCAGTGCTTCCGCGAAAGCCGCTATTCATGGGAAGCTAGATGCAAGAGCTAGGTGTAAACATACCAAGTGGCAACTGAAAGCACTGGTTTGCTTTTCCGGTCAGCTTGGCTGAACATCGACGGTTTTCCTCTTAAAAACCAGTTTGCGTCTAGTTTTTTGTCAGTGCCGTCTATGTTTGCAAAAGGACGCCTAGGGGTTCAGCTTGTTCATTTGCAGACCAAATCGGTTGCCCCCCTTCCCCGCCAGGGTCAGTTTGAAAATCCGAACCCCGTAGGTTCCTTCGAAACTAGGAGCCACTAGTGGCTAGGGGCGGGGGGCTGGGTGGGTCCGGGGCTTTGCACATTCCGGAAGTGAGCGGCATCTGGACCCCAGCCCTTCCCTGGTTGGGGGTGGGTGTAGATTCGGGGGTTTCTAGGGAGGACCATGACCCTTGGAGGGGATCTAGAGATTCAGCCGAGAGGCCAGTTTTTGTTTTTTGCCGACCCTTCCAACCTGTTTCGCGGGGCTTTTAAAAAGCAAAAACACACGGGTTGGAGGTGGCGAAACGGGCTCCCCGTCGCGTTGCTCAGAATATTGACCATCTAGACCCTTGAACTGATGGATTTTCTTTGTTTCCCTTTAAAATGACTCAAATGGTACTCTCCAAAAGAAGGCACACTAATATGAGCAACGGACAAGACTTGCTGCAGTCTATTGCTCAAATGGGGGACAGGTTGGACCCCTCATGTCACAACATCCAGAGATACCCCCAATCTTCCCAAGTCTTTTGGTGAAAAAAGGATATTGTCAGGGGCTTACACGGGATTGTCTCAAACTCGACTATGGCTGGCTGTTGTTGGTTTCCTTGCAAGCCCAAAGGGGAACTCTCCAAAACGCGCAACACCCATACTAGGTCCCCCAGTAGTGCCCTTTTACCGTGTTTTCTTTCTTGGGGGAGGGTTCCCCTACTAAAATCGACCACGGAAAAGACAAAAACCGGGTACCCTCTTCTTCTAGCCTCTCAAATCTGATATAACCGCTGCGTTCCCGGGTCCGGGCCTCCTGAAACCGACCACACACCTCGTGCTGCCTAGGAGCTCGCGGGCGTCGAGGAGGCGGCGCACCGTGTGCGGCGCTTGGCATCTCTGGCTTGGGATTCCTGTCAAAGGTCAGTCAGAGAATCTGCACGGTTCTTGAGATGTTTTTCCCCAAACAGCGAAGCATTGGGGTTCTAACTTGAGGTATAGAGAATGGGAAAGTGTGACGCCGGTTCCGGGGTCCTGTTTTCCGCTTGTCTTCCTGTCTCCCAGTCTCTCCGGTCAGATGCCAGATGCTGTAACCCTGACTCCAGGGTGTCTCCCGCTTGTCTCCCTGTGTCTCTCGGGTTTCCTGCTTGTCTCCCTGTGTCTCCCAGTCTCTGCGGTCACAGGCCAGATGCTGTGACGCTGGCTCCGGGGTCGTGTCTCCCGCTCTCTTTTTTGTGTCGCTAACTCCGGGGTCGTGTCTCCCGCTTGTCTCCCCGTGTCTGGAGGCCAGATGCTGTGACGTCTCCCTGTGTCTCGCAATCTCTGCGATGCTGTGACGCTGGCTCTGCTGTGACGCCGGCTTCCGGGTCGTCTCCCGCTGTCCCCCTGTGTCTCCCAGTCTCTGAGGTCAGATGCCAGATGCTGTGACGCCGGCTCCGGGGTCGTGTCTTCTTTGTGTCTCCCAGTCTCGTCTCCCTGTGTCTCCCAGTCTTTGCGGTCGGATGGCTGTGACGCTGGCTCCGGGGTCGGGTCTCCTGCTTTGCTTGTCTCCCTGTGTCTGGATGCCAGATGCTGTCACGCTGGCTCCGGGGTCGTGTCTCCCGCTTGTCTCCCTGTGTCTCTGTTTCTGCGGTTGGATGCCAGATGCTGTGACGCCGGCTCCTGGTCGTGTCTCCCGCTTGTCCCTTTCTCTCGCAGTCTCGTCAGTCTCTGCGGTCAGATGCCAGATGCTGTGACGCTGGCTCCGGGGCTTGTCTCCCTGTGTCTCGCAATCTCTGCAACGCTGTGACGCTCCCAAGTTACCTTGGCTTTTTGAGCCAAGATGTCCTCGGCCACTTGCGCTCGTTGGCCCCCGTAAAGCCGTGAAAACTCGGCCGAACGGCCGTGATAACTCGCGCGGGAAACTGAAAGGCCGTTACTACTCCGTGAAAAAGCCGTGAAAACTCGTGAAATTTCACGCTCTGAGTTATCTTGTCCTCACGACACCAAAAACCTTCTTAGCCCATACGGCCTAAGTAACTCGCGAATCAGATGTCTCCCAGTTTCTGCGGTTCTCCTGTGTCTCCCAGTCTCTGTGGTCGGATGCCAGATGCTGTAACGCCGGCTCCGGGGTCTCCCAGTCTCGTCAGCCTTTGCGGTCGGATGCCAGCTGCTGTGACGCTGGATGCCAGATGCTTGTCGCTTGTCTCCCAGTCTCTGCGGTCGGATGCCATGCTGTGACGCTTTGCTCCGGGGTTGTGTTGCTGTGACGCCTCCGGGGTTGTGTCTCCCGCTTGTCTCCCTGTGACTTGCAGTCTCTGCAATGTCTCCCTGTGTCTCCAGTGACGCCAACTCCTCCTGTTCCCTGTGCCCCCCAGTCTCTGCAGTCAGATGCCAGATGCTGTCGGCTCCGGGGTCGTGTCTCCCGCTTGCCTCCCCCTGTGCTCCCAGTCTTGTCTCCCTGTGTCTCACGCTTGTCTCTCGGTGTCTGGATGCCAGATGCTTCCCGCTTCTCTCCCTGTGTCTCCCGAGGGTCCCGGGCAAAACCAACTGAAGCTGCTTCTTCTTTGCGAGTTTTGGGGCTGACCTGACCTTGCTTGCTGCCACCTGGGTGTAAAAAGCGGTTTCTTGACATGTTTTCTTGTTCGAGTGCAGGTGGACAAGTGGCAGACAATTGAGGTTTCGGGGCTAAACGCAAAGCATTTGGACTTTTGCCAGCGCTGTGATGATGAGGGTGGATGAGGAGGATTCTGTTGATTCTTTGGCTGATGAAGGTGTTGACGATGATGAGATGATGATGGTAATGAGGGTCAGGATGACGAGGATGAGGAGGATGATGATGAGAAGGAGGGCGATGATGAGTGTGATGGTGATGAGCCACAGAGAAGTCGACGGTTTCGTTGACAGTTTTGCTCCGAGTCAACAAACCCTTGGAATGGAGAAGGGGCGCGGCTCCACTAGGCATGTTACCAGCGAAGCAACTAGAGGGCTTGCGCGGGTCAGCCACCATCTTAATTAGCCAAAATCGTATGAAGCGGGGGGAGGGATGCAGGAGCGCTGCAGGAAAGACCTCCAGCGGATGACACCAGCAAGTTGCGCAAGCAAGTTGCGTTAGCAAGTAGCACTAGCGAGTTGCACTAGCAAAATGCCACTAGCAAAATGGCGCAAGCCAGTAGCACGAGCAAGATAGCGCTAGCGAGATGCACGAGCCAGTAGCGCTAGCCAGTGGCACTAGCAAGTAGCACCAGCAAGTGGCACTAGCAAGTGGCACTAGCAAGTTGCAGTAGTGAGTTGCACTAGGAAGTTGCAGTGTGTTGCGGCAAGCGCTGCGCGCAGAGAGCTTGCTCAGACAACTTGCTCATTGAAACTTAATCAGAGAAACTTGCTCTGAGAACCTGCTCCGATCGTTTGTGCCACAAACTTGCTTGGAGAACTTGCTCAAAGGAACTCGCGCCAACAACTTGCTCAGAGGAACTTGCTCAGAGAACTTGCTAGGATTACTTGGCGCCACGCACTGCTCACGCTTTCGGTCCACCCATCTTCTAGTTTCCTCTTGGTAGCATCACTGTAGTTCGAGCACCCTTTCTTGTTGGCAGTGCTGTTGTAAACCTCGCCTCCTATCCTGTTGCCAGTATTTAGCACCTTCTCCTGGATGGCAACCTATGTACATCCAGTCCCACTGACAAACGCATTTTGCTGAAGCATTTCACACCTTCGTGATGCCAAGGTCGCGGCTTATCTCGTTGCCTCCTGGTGGGACGTCGTAACGTGCCATTATCATTCTCTGAGGCGCTAGCTTCCCTCCAGTCTCTGGACCCATGAAACACCAAAGGGGTTCAACGTGAGCTGTGTTGCATGGCGCTTGTGCTAGCAATGAGTATTCTTGGAAATCCGAGCAATTCCACTTCATTCTCGCAATCAACGTTCGTATCCGAGATCTCGACTTGAATTTGGCAGCTCTGGGCGAGACTCGTCCAGCAGCACCGAAACCTTTTGCGAGAACGGGTCGGAATCGATGTTCAAGGCGTAGCTGTGTCGTCAAAGAAGAAATGGATGGGCCATGTCTTTAGCACGTGTTGCTTCGGTGAGTGATGGTCTTGATGCTATCAGCACATCCCTCCAGATTGTTTTCCCGACAAGCCACGTATGCTGCGAGCAAGTAAATCAGCACTCTGCGTGCGTGGCGAACTTCCCAGCAACATTACGGAATGGCGGCTCTGGTGCTCAATGTGGTTTTAATTGCAACACACGGTCATGGCCATGTTTCGACACATGTTCGGTGGCTGTATAATCTAAGAAGAGTTGCTAACGCCGCAGTCTGCAAGTTTATGCAAGTTCTCTCTTGCTTTGCTTGTGGCAAGACCTTTAAGCCTTTAGCTCGAGAAGAAGATATGTGCCCAGTCTCGGCCGCAAGCTGATGATACTGATGTGCAAGTTTCAGCAGAGTAGCGAGACGGCCACCAAATGCTGCGGTGATGGGAAAAGTGCATTGAGTGTCCGTACTACGGAAGTTCCTTCGAGACTTCCTTTGATTAATGCCAGGTGTTAGGTTGATTCACCACGAATCCCTGGGGCCTTCACTCTCGAACATGGCATTGAAATGGCATTTTCCTCCTCGAAGTCGATGAACAACATCGATGCTCTTACCCGGCGTCAGGGAGATGAATGGACCCGATGTCCTCTTCCCAAAAAAGGGGGCTTCCTACAGGGTCATACATAGACTCATTGTAACTATGTGTTGCTCACATAAGCTACTCAATTTCGCACCTTACATGAAGGAGACAAGCCTTTTTGGGGGTATACAGACCTGTCATGTTTTTTGCTGTTTGGGGTCGAGGCTGGTGTAATTTGTTTTTTGGTTGATCTGCATTGTGGTTTATACAGTTTCTGGGGTCCTTTAGTTGTTTGGTACCTTTCGGTTGTTTGGTCTTGTTCATTGTTAGTCGGGGGGGGCTGCAAAAGTCAACGCTGTTTGAACTTCTTGGCAGCATCTGGGAAGGAACAGTTTGGGTGTCTTTTGAGGGTGCACTTCTGGGCGTGGCTTTGGGAAACTGAAAGGACACCAACCGTTTGAGGATGCCCCGTTTGGAGCCGGGTTGGGCGAAATGTGTTTAAAAGTAGCTAACCCTGCTCCTTTCTTGAAAAGAGAAACACGTTACGTGCTTGAACAAGGGGTCGGGCCAAGACTGTGTTGCACACAAACCCATATTCATGGCTCACCGACCCCTATCCTAAGTCTCTGCATATTGAGTCTTGATCAAGGCTTACCCTTGTTTACATCAAGTTTACATCCTTTATCAGTCAAGGGACCCCTAAAACAAGTTGAAATGCCCCAAAACAAGGCTGAGCACACCCCAAAACGTCGGTTCCCTTTCCGGATCTCTAAGACAACCCAGAAAGACCCACCAAAACTAAAGTTCCCTTTGGTTGCTTTAAAGGGAAGCTTCAGAGCCCCCAACCAATCTTTCCCTTCAGGTTTCCCTTTGGTTCCCCTCACCCCAGGGCCATTAGCAACCCTTGGGATTTTTTTCATGTTTCCCCCCCAAAAGAAATGAACCACCCCCCGTGGAGCCAGTTTTCCCTCACAAAAAGAGTGGACCCCCCCCACCCCGGAAGCCAACCCACGCAGTGACTCGCGCTTAGGTCTTCGCCACCTGGGCGGAGCTGGATCAGAGCCAGGCCGTGGCCTCCGGCGAGGCCCGGGAATTCGGGAAGCCGCGAAGCCGCGGGCGGAATCGGGTTTCGGGGCGGCCCTGCGGCCCGGACTCGTTCCCCCCGGACTCGTTCCCCTGACTCACATATATGGCTGACTTATTTTGTTTTCTTCTGTTTTTCTTTTTTTCTGTGTGTGTGTGTGTTTTGTTTCAGGGTAGTTGCCCCCTTTTTGGAAGGAGTTTTAAGGGAAGCCAAAAGGAGCACCATTTGGGCGGGAGCCCACGCAAAAAGGGACAAAACTCCATATGGGGTTTTGCCCATGGCACAGATTCAGAACTGCCCATGTGGGTAAACCCTCACATGCAGGTGTTGATGAAAGGGGGACACCCCCAGAATTGGATTCCCTTTTGGCTTCCCTTACCAAAGGGCACCGAGCCTCGCGATATTTCTATAGCTCCCGGAAGTGTTTTTTCTTTTATTTTTTTTCTTTTCCGAGCTGATGAATTTAATTTAAGACCTGCTACTGCTACCCTTCTAGGCCGCTGCCTCGTTTTCCACCTGGCGAGCCTAATGGCAGACACATCATCCTCAGTCATGTACGCAAGCCACAGATTCATGAGAGGCCTAAAAGAGGATATCCCAAGTTGGCGGAACATCCAAGCACATCCGCTTTCCCAAGGAGACCGCCGCCCTGATCGCTGAAAAGGTGGCCCTCAAGGTCTGGGGCACGGGAGAGTGGAGTTGGTCATCGACGTCGCTGTGCGTGCCTTCTTTGAGGTTGGTTTAATGGGAATGCCAAAAGGAAGCCCTTGCCATTTTGGGAATGAATGAATGAATGAATGGGAGACCTTTTTTGAAACAGCCGTGTTTTGTGTTTGAGTTTGGGAATGCTCAGGTTTCCCTTTAATCCAGGTGCCAATCTTCTACCTTTGTGCCAGGTTTTGCACTGCCCCCCAAAACCTGGCCTACCCCTAAACGAAATGATGTCTTGGATTTGTCTTTGGCGCCCCTTGTTGAGAGTGAACCCCCTATTTCGAGACCAGCCCATGTGATTCACACTCAAAACCTGGGCAATTGGAGGCTCGCTGTCCAACCATAAATGGGTGCGGATCTCCGCCTTTTCAATTCTCGAAGCAGATTTCCTGGGCATCTACCACTTTCACACCCATGTCTACTTTGCGGGCCTCACATCTTGGACTCTTTCCCCACGGTTCCGGGGCTCGCCCCATTTTCACGGCGATCGGTTTTGGGAGGATGACTCCTGCGGGAGGACAGCATCCCCCCCCCCCCCCCCACCACCACCGGCCGGCCGCGTGCGACCGGCCGCGTGTGGATGGCTCCGGCGATCCCAGGAGTTCTGCATCCGGCAGCAGGAGCGGCTCTTGGAGCTGGAGGTGGCCAAGGAGCGCGCGCTGAGAGGCGTCAGATGTCGGGAGGCGTCGGGAGGCGTCGGGAGGCGTCGGGAGGCGTCGGAGGTTGGGGGTCGGAGGTTGGGGGTCGGAGGCGGAACGTAGACCCGTTTCTTGGGGTTGGAGGGCATTTCTTTCGGTGGTTTTAGACGGTTTTCGGAGTTGGAGTGCATGTTCGGTGGTGCTTTTTGCCCATTTGCAAGCGTACCTCGTGCCCTTCTGCTCCAGCCAAGCGAAATGGAGTTGCTCCGGGGGCTCGAGATCAATCGGTTCCACGTGGAAGAAGTTGGGTTTCCCTGTGCCAGATCTGGGCTCACTCCTCCGTGTTTTTGCACTTCTGTGCAGGTCCGTCTCGTCATGAGCAGCCAAATTTGTGTCCCAGAAGATGTCTTTTAGAGAAAGGCTAGGCAACTTCAATAGGGTCGGCTTTTTTGTTTAGGGGTTGAACTTTTAGTAACCTGTTGTTCTTTCAAACATAGCGCAGACCAGTGTTTTTTGATTTCTAGCTGTTTTGATTTGTGTCTTCTTCGCTTTGGACGCTCCATCAAGCAAGTGAGTGAGCAACTGGTGATTCCAGATTCAAAGCATCCCGGCTCTTTGTGGCGCCATTCGCGGCGTCCGAGTGTGTTTTTGTTTGGATTTACACCTGGGGCCGGAAACATGGCTTAACGCCGGTACCCTACGGCTGGAGGAGAGGTCGGTGGGATAATTCTCTGGTTGAGTATTGGTTTGCAATCTGCCTATTCTGATTTTGCATTGGGGACGTTGGGATTTTGAACAGATACGTTATTATTATCTATTGTAGTTTATTTTATTTTATTTTATTTGGGGGGGGCTCTTACTATTACGAAGGGGCTGAGGATTGTTGGAATCCGGGTGTTTTTTGGGTTCCATGCTAGTTTGCAGGGACGTTGGGCATCGTTTTAAGGGTTGATTCCCCATTCTCTTCACCCATCGTTCGCTTTGGACACCACCCACAATTTTCAGGGTTTCCTGAAGCGAATGGGGAAGGCACAACTGGATGTGTCTTCTTTTAGGGGGGCCTCCAAATCGAGGTTTTCCTTTTCGTTTCCCTCTAGCGCCCGAACTCTCATAGCATTTGTGGGAGGCTACCCGGAAGATCAGTTTCCTTTTTAAGGGACCCTCTATCAGGTGCCAGGCTTTGTCAGGTGCCATGGACACGCGGGAGGGATTGTAGTTTCAAAATTGCCACGCCCATTTTGCAATCACCTTCTATGGTGTTGGCTTAGGCTTCTTGTCGATCCTCTGTCCATTTTCCCGTTCGAACACCTTTTCCCCTCAAAGTCGCCACTCCCATTTTGCAACCACCTTTTCTGGTCTTAGTGCTGGCTTCTCGTCTGCCAAAACGAGCCATTTTATCCTCGAAGAGAAGTACACGCCCACCTGGGCTCTTGTTTTTTTTGCCCCCAGAAAGACAGCCTGGACTCGTTCGATCCGATCGAACGAGGAGAAGCTGGGCAGCTCCTTCAGCTGGGCGGAGCGGCTCACCTCGGCGCTGGCCGCGGTTTTTTTTCTTCTCCGTTTTTCGCTTTTGGATCCGCGGGTTTGGTGCGACACGCCGGTGGTTGTTGGGAGACATTTTGACATTTTTGCTAATTTTGTGGTTTAGTGGTTGAAATCCCCACTTAACTGCTAACATTTCAATTGTTGCTCCCCTTCCAACGTCAACCAAGGATAAGTAGACATGCTTTTTTCGCGCATCCGAAAGACTTCGACTCAGCAATCGGCTCCCCTTAAGAATGAGCTTGGATTGAAGTCTAGCTTGGTGTCGGGAAGGACCGGGATTGCAGTTGTCTTTTGGATGGTTGGATGGAGTTTGGATGGGGTTTGACAGAGTTTGATGGAGTCTTGATTTACATGTGATGGGGGTGTCACTGGATTTCGACGGCTTTCCTGAGTTTTGAGATAGCGTACTCTACAAGCGGACAAATAGTGGTAATGGACAGGTAACTTTGGGTGGTCAGGATTGATGTTGCCAGAAGATGGCTTGTGCAGCCTCGGGTTCTGACCCAGCTCAGATGAGAAGAAGATCTGAAGTTCGGATAGAGCACTTTTCTTGTTTCCAGCACAGTGGCCCCCTTTGTGCCTTTTTTTTTCTGGGGGGAACGGTATGGAAGGGTTTTCTTCTTTGGAACTTGCTTGGGCCTCCGAGTGCCAATCGACTGGCCTTTCAATGTGGACGAAAGAAGCACGCGGCACTCAGAGCAAGTCCGAGACCCGATTTCAGGACACTACCCACAAATTAACACATGGAACCCATCAGGCGGCAGCGAGGACATTCCTCTAGACATGTCTTTCTTTGAATTCCTGGTTGACCTGGCGAGCATTTTTCCACCACGGGCAGCACATGGGAACTGTTTGCCAGGGCACTCTATCTGAAGCCGCACCGCAGCCACGCGCCCAGAGGGAGATTCTCCGCGCGCACATCTGTGGGCGACCTTTGCACCTTCTTGACGGTTTTCTTCTTGACGGTTTTCTTTCTTGGAGGTTTTCTCGTTTCATGTTTGGCGGTCTTCTTTCTTGGCGGTTGCTCCCCATAGGGCCCTAGGATCCTTTGGGCGCTTTAGTTTTCCTTTACCAGGGCCAACTGTCTATCAGAGTCACAAATCATTGGAACTGACATGTCCTAAGGCCATCCGCCGTATTGGGGTGTGTCTTGCTTTGGAAGAGTCCCCTCCCCAAAGGGTACCAAAAAGGACAAATTCGCAGAGTCAACTTTCTCAAACATGACTACTGACTATTGCAGGATGTCCAAGAGAGACTGGAATGTGTCCTGAACCCAGAGACGCTGAGCATATTTCTGCTACAGGTGGCTACCCAGTAGGAAGCTTTGGGAGGATAAGATATAGCGGATTTCCATAGGTATGGCTACGTCGACCCAAATGATGGATTCAAACATCCTCAGAAGTGATAATGTTAAGTTGGAACGCGACTCGTGTTGCATTCCCCAATTTGAGACATCGATATCTCCAACAGCACAGCGACTTGCACCTTGCATCTTATTTGTTGGCTTTGTTTTTGAATATCACCTGGCTCGGGTTATCCTGTTGCACTTTCATGCACCCCAAAAAACATGCAAAGTTGATTCGTTATTGGCACCCAGCCCCGTTGTGACTCGATCAACTCCTCAACACCTCGGCCTCATGCTCACATCGCTGGCTCAAGGATCGATCTAACGAAACTGAAAGAGGGTCGTTAGAGGAACATGGTCTAGGTGCCTTTGAGGTCTATTTTTCTTTTTGGTTGGCCAGCTGGAGAATCCACCATGACCATAGAGGAGTTATGCTGATTTATCGAAAGATGATTTCCAGCTCCCAGAAATTGTTTGGACAAATAATTTTATTTGACGAGCTTTGTTTTCGGGATAAGAGGACACATGTTGAAACCACAGTTCATGCTGAAAGCACAGCAACAACCGTGTTCTCTTGTCGTGAATTTGCTTCAGATGCGCGTTGTTTATTTTCCTAGTGAACAATGAACGCATTTCTGCAGATTGTCATTCATGTTGTTGGTCATCCTTGAGCAAACCTCAGTCATGACAAAGGTGTCAAGGCCTTCGGTAGCAAGTTGCCCCGGAAAGTGTGGACGCAAGTCATGCGATGGTCATTGCAGCGACCTTTCGCATGTCACTTGCTGCTCCAATGCTTTTTTCTGGGATCTGCGAAACAGGTTTTGGCGATCGTCGCAGCGAACTCTGAGATTGATTGGAGGATGGTCGAATCTGCAAGCGTGAAAGATTGGTTGATTGACGAGCTTCCGCTTCCGGACTTCGGCCGGATCATGAAGGAGAGAAGCTTCCAAGATGCCCTGGACCATTCATTTGAGGCGATTCAAGGCGGTTTAAGGGGTAGTCCTGATGCGCTTTTACTGCAGTCCAAGGGGCTTGGCATCGCCACCTGGTTGGCCTCCAAAGGACTTTGGAGGGGTCCCTTGGTGCTCTTATCGCCCATCCCCAACAGCTGCGATCATATCTCTGGAGGATCTTGGGAGGCTGAGTGGAATGCCACCATGCAATTCCTGGACCCACTGCGGCCAGTGGTGATTGGGACCGGAACAAGCAGTGATGAAGAGGAGTTTATTGTCAAAAGCATTGAGGAGACAGGAGTTTGTGGACAGATTCGACGCATGGCAGCAGTTTTGAGACCGGAAGTGTTGCGCGTTGGTGGCGGGTGGAGGGTGGAGGAGAGACTGTGTTGCTGGACAATCCATTTCCACCTGAAGAGTAGATGGCACAGAAGGCTCCTAGGGAAAGAATCCATTTACGTTGGCCTCTCTTCTATTTTCAGTTGGTGGACTGGAACTGTTGATCTTAATGTATATATATATATATGTTAACTACATCGAGTTCCCAGCAATCTATCGAGGGTCTTTGGCACTGCTCAAGTGCGGTTTGATGACAACACGGCACGCTTGGTTTTTCGCCCGCTGTTAAAACTCTCAAGAAGCATTGCGAAGCGGACCTTCTCGGGGGGAATCTGTGCGGAACGTCCTTGACAATTCTTGACGCAAAGTACTACAGTGGATTCCCTAAGGATTGCAAGGGAAAAACAACGCTCAGACGTCCTGTAAACGCGCGTTTTTTTTCGTTCTTTCCCCCCTGTAATGGCCGCAAAAAACGCGCAAATCATATGGTTTTTCACAGGTTTCGAGCAAGTCCAGCAAAGGGTGGGCCGGATGTCCGAGTGGAACTGCAAGAGCACGGCCTATCCTTAGGTGACTCCAAATCAAAACCTGTTATTTAAATGGCATGGATGCAGTGCTGCGCGGGTGCACTTGAACGGGTGTTCTTACCATTTGGCTGGCATGGATGCAGTGTTGCGCGGGTGCACTTGAACGGGTGTTCTTACCATTTGGCTGGCATGGATGCAGTGCTGCGCGGGTGCACTTGAACGGGTGTTCTTACCATTTGGCTGGCATGGATGCAGTGCACTTGAACGGGTTTTCTTACCATTTGGCTGGCATGGATGCAGTGCTGCGCGGGTGCACTTGAACGGGTGTTCTTACCATTTGGCTGGCATGGATGCAGTGCACTTGAACGGGTCTTCTTACCATTTGGCTGGCATGGATGCAGTGCTGCGCGGGTGCACTTGAATGGGTGTTCTTACCATTTGGCTGGCATGGATGCAGTGCTGCGCGGGTGCACTTGAACGGGTGTTCTTACCATTTGGCAGTGCTGCGCGGGTGCACTTGAGCGGGCGTGCCTATCGTGAGTGTGAATTTCGATATAATTCCCGCGTTTTACGTGGTAGTGGCCGGACATGCACGAAACCTGTGAAAAGCCATATGATTTGCGCGTTTTTGCGGCCATTACAGGGGGGAAAGAACCAAACAAAACGCGCGTTTACAGGACGACCGAGCCAAAAACAAATGTTACCTCACCAGATCTGTGTAGTTGGATCTGGTTGGTTCACTCGCAACATGTAAGGCATCCCCCGTAGGCAAGATGTGTGAGTCATACTTCCTTTTGGCATTGGGCTTGGGATCTGAGTAATGCCCAAGTCTTGCAGTGGGCTTATACTGCTTGGTTTAGGAAGTAGTCTAATCCACCGGAATGTTTACCCAACCCACCCAATACAATGTGATTACACCAGCACAGGGCACTAGCTCGTGGAATGCATAGGCACTGGCAGCTGTCGATCGATATGCATAAGGTAAGGCCTTCAACTGAAAATTCCCTATGGACTGGGTGCAACGGATACCTCAAAAAACAGAGGGGCGTCTTCTATGTTTTTTTCCGGACCCCCTATTGAAGCCCCCGGTGGAATTTTATCCCTTGATTTCCAGAGCTGAGCACGGAGGGTACCTGTCATGACCTTCAAGAGCCGCATAAAAAGGGCGAGCGAATCCACCAACACGATGTTGGGGGAGCGAGCGAAAGCCATGAAGGTCCTGGCTGACTGAGGCCGTGGCGTCACTAGCCACAGCTTCGAAAGGTGTTCCTGGATTTTGCGCTCCTTTCCTGGAGTCTTGGAGATTGATATGGCAACCAGAGTAGCCATCTGGTTGAAAAGCCTTGGAGTTCACATCACGTACCAAATATCCATGTTCCAGATGGCAAGCCAGTTGGAATGGATCATATCAAGGGATGTGAAACACATTGATTGATATTGCCTCATGGCCAGGTGTTTCGTGCATGGTTGGCTTTCCCTAAATGAAACTTTGTGTGTGAAGCTGCTCTCCGGCAATCTTGCATGCAACGGGAAATCATGAGCTTTCAGGGCAAATAATGGAGCATGACCAATCAACCGGTGATGACTCTTCGACTAGCCGGGGGGTATGCAGAGCGTTTGTTCTTTCCCTGTCTCGGAGGATCTCATTGATCCCTTCCACTCACATGGCACCTGACAGGGGGTCTTGGGAGGAAATTGATCTTCTGGTATCCTCCCACAGTTGCTATATTGGTTGGAGGGCACATCTATTTGAGATGGTCCTTGTGGAATCCAGGTGTACCTTTTTTGGGTCCAAGAGGAAGCCAATCTAAGGAGATCATGGATGGAAGAACGAGCCCAGCAACGCGCCTCACATTGCCCGGCTCATCGACAGCTTGTTCCACCTTGCAGCCAGATCCAAAGCCTCAGAGCTGTAGCCGATCGCAGCAAGAAAAAAGCGAGAAGGCCGCCTTCATGCAACAATCACCATGTGGAGCCACTAACTATTGAAGGATGGTCATCCCAACGATGATAACCATCAGAACGAGTCCCGATTATGACCTTGCAAAGTCCAATGATTTCTGACCATCCGAGGGTCACTTTGAGATTTGAGGGTAACACTAGCATCTCTTGAAGAAAGACACATCTTCCAAGTCCAAGGCTGTCATCTTCCGCATCCAGGGTTGTTAAACGCACTTTTTACAACTAACGTCAGGTGTAGTTCAACATGAATCCACTGATCAGGAAAGTTGTGTTCTGAAGCACCATTTGTGGGTTCAATCGTTTCTGCTTGTCTTTCTCTGTTTTTCTTTCAAAGCCTGTTTTTCTTTTGTTTAATCCATCACTTTCGCAGCATCGTTGTGAACAATTTCCACATCAGGTGACATATTCTAAATAAATTTCAGACGCACATCATGTTGCTCTTTGCTAAACGGTATTGACATAGTTTAGAATCTCCCGGAAGTCACCAAAAGAGGTCACCCAGGACGATGGTGTCTTTCATTGGGCTCGCGTTTTGTCGGCTGGTGAATTATAACTGCGTGCGCAGAATGATAGTTTTTTTTTGTTTTTGCTTTGGACATAATCAATCATCTCCATGACTTCGGGTTTGGGAATTACGCTCGAACTCAGCTGGAACTATGAGTTAACCATGCTGAAATATACAAACGTTGCGCGCTTTTCGGCGCCAAGGCTTCCAGGTCCAAAGTGCTTCATGGGCCGTGACAGAACGAGGTGGTTTGGGGCCCGCTACGACGAATGAGCTATTTCATCTCAACTCTTTGTTGTTTGGGGTCTCCCCCAAGTCCATTTTTTTGTGTTGCGGTAGACTGAATATGACGCACAATCCGAAGGTAGTGCTCTTGGAGTACCCCAGATGGCCAAGTTATTTTGTGGTGCTGAATCTTGATGGTTTACATGGTCCCCAGGAATCCCAGCTTCCCGAATCTGTAATCCTTCACCATGTTACTCTCGTCGGAAGGGTTATTTCATTGGTTACCCAAACAATGGGTGGTTTGCAGAATACATATATAGATATATATATATATATATATGCCTGGAGCACCCTTCGTTACATAAATTTCTGCCCTTAGCCCAAACGTATTGCAAAACCAGGGGTCGTCACCAAAATATGGTAAACGTACACTTTTTCCTGCTTCGAGCGTTTTTCCCAAAACCGGGCCGGTCGGTCCTCCAAGATGATCGGTCGCTGAATATTCAAAAGGAGCAAGCAGAAATAAAAGTGCAAAACGAGCGCAAATATCCGCAAAACGAGCGCAAATATCCGCAAACGAGTGTTTTTTGTTTTTTTTTAAACGCAACAATCCCGCCTTCCTCTGGATGGAAGAAGGAGATGTGGTCGAGCGTTTTTCGGGGGGCGAGCGTTTTTTGGGGGGTCGAGCAGAAATCGGTAATTCGAGCGTTTTTTCTCGTACCTAAAAAAAAGGGCACGTTGGGTGCCTCAGGTGTACATACATATATATATATATATGTACATATATAATTATGTAGAGAACTTGAATCACAGTGTTTATAAGTCGAAAGATGATCTCTTTCTGGCACACACGAGGTTTTGGTGCCGTCCAAGCCGGTTGCCATTTCTGTTCGATGGGGAGCCGTTCGTTTTTACGACCTGTCAACCGGTCTTTTAGCCCCACTTCCTACCTTTGGTGGATCCGTTTGAAAAACCAAGGTCCTTGCAGGAGGTGCATGATGTGAGCAGCAAGCCGCAATGAGGCCGCATGTGGGCCACTTCATGTGCAGCCTAACTGCATCACTGGAGGCAGCATTTTGAGAGTTGATTCTGCGCCATTCATCCTCTTCCCAAGGTGTTCTGTCCTTGAAACAATTGCAAGCTGGGACTGTCTTATTTGAACGGCCCGGTATTCTTTGCAGTTTCACTCCTCTGCTGTCATCAAACGGCCGAAGTGGTAGAGGAGCAAGTAGTCTCCACAAATTATGAAGAGCTCTGAGGGTCAAATCCAGGGCAAGCGCAGGATACGCCTAGGATTAGCCTTAAAGTTCGGATGAAGATGCCATGGCAGCCCCCCACAGACCTTCCCCCCACTCCTCTGATATCGGTGAAAGGCCGTAGGCTCACCGACTTGAACTCGACACTGAGGCCGTCCACCGAGTTGCCTCCCCAGGCCAAAGCCTTCGGGCCGATTCGGCCCTGGCCGTCTTGGCGGTCCAAACGGGACTTCTGGGGAGTGGTTGAGGGGAAGCCGGGACCCTGTGCAAGCCTTTGGGGAGCTGCAAATGCGTGTCATCAAATGACCCCTCTACTTTTGGTTGGCAACTCTGGTCATCATCACCTTGATAGGGTGCTAAGGCGGCCATTGCAAGCTTTCCTTCTTCAAACAAAGTCATCTCCCTGCCCCACAGATGGAGTTGTCCCAAGTTATGGTTGACGGCTGCCCTTTGCCTCCAGTTCCACGGGGCTGTACGAGTTACGGACTGATCCGAGTTGCTTCCGGCATCGCTTCTTTTCACAGGCCATGCTTAGATCAAGCTGTTGCCGGAGTTGGGATCTGTTTGGTGTCCGGTCCTGCGATTTTGCTTCGTCCTCCAACTCAGTTCAGGGATTGCGTCCAGACATGGTACACAGCTCCGCGCGTTTGGAGCTTTGTCGCGAGTAGCGGCACCAAGTTCCATGGACTTCGTGTCCCGCTCATGCCTTTGGTCGGTCTTTGGTTTTGACCTTTTTTACGTCGGTAAAGCTGCTTAGCCGTTTGGCTTGTTTCTTTTGTCCTTTTTGTGGAAAACCTTGTAATCTTGGTCTGATGTTCAGTCAAACAACTTCAGTCGCTGGATATTGTTGACCAGGGTCTCCAAGACCATTTGTCCCCCATTATAGAGTAGACTGAATATGGAACAGAATCTGAACATGTTGTTGTTTGTGTAATTACCCCTACCGTGGTTTTTAATTCGTCACTTTCAGGCAAGTCACGATTTCCCAAACGAAACTGGCACAATGCGGGCGTAAGTCTTCCTTCTTCCTGCTGGTCGAGCCCAGTTCTGTCCGGGTTTTTGGGCAAGGGTGGGGCCACATCATTTTAACCAGCCCTTGACCCCCTTCGAAGGACTACCCAAAACGAAGGTTGCTTGACCCATGCCGGAAGATCGCCAACAAGTTGTTGAACAATAGTGGGTTTACATTTGCAAACCATTTTCGGGCTTCTTCAAGGACAACCAAGAAAGGAGGTGATTTGAAAGAGTGTGGCCTAACCCTGGTACAGAATTTGTGTCTTAAGACCCTGCCCATTCGAAGGTTCCCCAGTTTTGAAGACTTTTTAATCTTTTAAACACCTTTGATTTTACCCATTTTGGAATGTCCTTTCCCTTTTAAACTTCGTGATTTCGGTTTTTCCCCATTTTAGAGCGATTTTATGAGACCCCACCTCTCCGAGCTCCTTGCCAGGTGAATGCGCCGGCGCCGTTGGTACAAGTGGGGGACGAGTGCGAGGGCCCAGGGGAAGTCGGTGGCTCGGAACTTCCGTGGTGTCTCCTCGGAAACGAAGCCGTTCTTGGGGTATTTGCTATGTTGATGCGAAGGGTTTTACTTTTTGGGGCTTGTCACGGGAAAGTACAAATGGAGAACACATTTGATGGGTTCCCCAATTTTGCAGACAGATACATGTGCGAAGGTGAGGAAACATTATTCGTTGTGGTGTACTCCAGAGTTGCTTCAACAGTGTGGGGACTGTTTGTTGTTGTACCCCTGTGACATCCCGCTACGTTCCCGTTATCCCTCTTACACTCAAGTCGCCTTTAGTCAGTGGTTTGGATTGGCTTGAGGATTTGAACCCCTGGTTCTTGTAGAGGGTAAATGGGAAACCAGCCCCAACTGTTTCAGGGAAGCTGGGCTTTTCCTTCTGACAAGGTTCCCGATATTTCTTTCTGAAACCTCGGCCCACAAGGGCTTGGATGAGTTAGGGGCGTTTCTCTAAGTTCCTTCTGGATGATATCAGCGAGGAAACCACCTGGAGACATTTGTCCCCAATTTTGAGAAACACACACACACATGCCCTGCAAATTTGGCGGGGGTTCAAACAGGGCTCCAATGTTTCCTGAAATGAGGATCCTTTCAGTCCATTCCGAAGGGGCTTCTTTGGGAAGCTCGCGTCGGGCGGAGGTGCCAAGTGGTGGGCCGGAAGGGCGCCATCTTGCGGGAGACCGAGGACCTGCAGAGCGCCCTGGCCGGGTTGCCCACGCCGGGCCTAGGGAAACCACTGGAAACCAGCGGATCCCGATCGCCGGTCCCCCAGTTTAGGCAAGCCTTCAGTTGGTTCTTATTGTTACCTACACAGATGGGCTCACTGGGTTGGGTATGTGTCATCCGGAACCCACAGATGGTGAAACCAACTGTTTCCATTTGAAGCGCAGCCAAGGAAAGCATGGCCATTGAAGGTTTTGATGTTTCTTTGGTGTCTCTTGAAAGCTCTTGTTTCTTGCGACAAGCTGCTGTGCTGCTGCCCCCACGGGATCTGGGTGGTCGGATCCGGGGCTTGTTTCTGATGACCCTGGTGGTCTCTCTTCGCATCGCTGTGAACATGGGTCCCGATTTTCAGGTAAAGGGAGCAGACATTTGTTGTGACTTCTGGGTCAGTCAAAGGGTTGAACCACACAAGTCACAATTGTTCTGAGTTTGCTGGGGGGGGGGAGTAGCATTGGTTGCTTTGCACACCTCAAGCTGAGACCCTTAGATTGTTTTCCCCGGAACAGACACCTGCAACAATTTCCACGTTTTAATGCCTGGGTTGCGCCCCATGGAACTCACCCTGCTTCCCTCTTGAATCCGACACTGGCAGATTTAACCAAACGTTGTGATTAATCCTGGGTTCCCATATTTAGATTACCCTCCAAGGTAGACTTGAGTTTATTTGCCTTCCCCCCAAGCAGGTTGCAGTCTAGTTTGCCACCCCAAAATGAAGCTCACCCTGTCCCCTAACCTTCTAAGGAGGCGCTTAAATCCCTAACCAGCGACCCTGGGCTAGTTGGTTTTGGTTGAACCCCTTTTCAGTAAAAGGACGCCAGCCAGAAGTGAATTACAGGTAAGGGAATTCGTTTTCAAGGGTGGTTCCCTTGTTTGCCTATATAGGTAACTGCAATCACCGAGTTTGGTCAATCTTTTGGGAACAGGGCACCACCCGGAGGACAAGCAGAAACTTCAGGAACCAAATAAAGTGTCATTAAACAGAGTTCCCTTCTGAGTTCCAGATCCCTTGTCCCTCGGACACAGGTGGCCACAGTGGTGCCGGGCGGCCACGCCGCACGCTTAGGCCGAAACGCCCACCTGGCCATGCCAAGTCGCGCTTTGCCATGCCTACAACAGGTCGATGTTCGATTCAATTCTGGGGGGCAAAAAGGAGGGAGCCCTGAAAATGGCCAGGAGCCTTCAGCAAATGTCAGCAAATGGCAGTCATATGAATCCAAGTTCTATGAATCCTGGGAAAAAATGGGAAGGGGCAGTTCTAGAATCCGACACTAAACAATCCCAGGTCTATGAACCCGAAGAACCAAGCTTGAGACAACTCTAGGTCGGCGACCGGCTGCCATTGAGTGCTTCTGGTGCGGTAAGTTGGGTTTTCGGCTTGAGCGGTAAACAACAGGTCCGGGCTGTCGTGTTCCCAACAGCGAGCCCGTTGGGGATACCTGGGCTTATCCAGGCATCCACTCCTCGCGCTTGATCTGAGTTCCCTTTCGGTTCCAGTTTGACTGTGCGCTTTGCGGGGGCCGGAGACTTTTCAGGCGGCATTCAGGAAATCGATCAGCCCGGCAACCGGATTTTGTAACATTCCTGCGGCGGTTGGCTGGCTGAAAAGCACATTCATTGGGGCTTGCCTTTGGCCCCCTTGTGGGAAATCGAGGGCCGAATTTCCAAAATCGAGGGGACCCCTGAAAAGAGCGATCCTTTGATTTCCCGAAGTCAAAGGCCAGCTTCTCCCGCGCATCCACTCTGACCGTTTCCTCGAGGTTCGGATCGTGCAGGCCAGAGCCCACAGGATCCGAGGGAGAGTTGCCCGTGCTCGAATCTAAGGTGAGGTGCGGTCAAACCTCCCTGGGCCCATTTTTAGTGGGTGGGTCTACTACCTGGTTTCATACGGGTTTGTAGGGAGGCCTATATGAATGTCTATAACCGTCTCAGTAGAACCAACAGTAAATGGGTTTTGGGCTCTGTTGGTGTGATGTTCGGCCAAACCTAATGGTTAGTTTGGGAGGGAAATGGGGGACGGGCCAATTTCAACCACAACAGCCAGGGGACGCAACCCCAATCTTGCCACGCGCTTTGCGCGACCTGTTTTAACCGACGACTCGTGTCAAAGAATGCTGCAAAGAGAAGGCCACCTCTTAGTTGGGTGTTTTTTTAGGGCTGAGCCCGGTGTTTACCCTTGCCTCCTCGGGCGGAATTTGTAGGCTGCAATGCAGTGCCCTGCATGCTATTTTTGACGCCGCTTCAGATTGACCCGGCTCCAAGTCTCCGAAGAGATATCTCATCCCTGGCAATCGACAATTGAGGTGTCATTTTATTCGTTCAATCTTGTAATAAACATACTGCTTGTGTATCACGTTCACCATTTGTATTAAATAATCATCAATTAACAAAACACATCTTTCAAGAATAACTTAACTATTTCCCACCCCGCGGTAAACATGGATGATACCTTTGGCAGGACTTCATTTGGACACATCTTTGATTCTTCGCCTTTTCTCTCACGGGAGAACTGGGTTGGCAGTTCGACCACTTTCTTGCAAGTATATCATAAGAGCCTAAACAATTGGAATGGGGGGTGGGTACTTCCAAAAGTACTTGTTCAACGGAAACCACCAGTCAATTGATCAACTCTTGATTTGGTTGGAAGTCCAGTGACCCCACGAGAAAAGCAAAAAGGAGGGTCAAATGGAAAGGGGCGCACCAAGGATCAGGTTTTGAAGCTCAACCTCAGGCTAAATGGGAGCCAAAGTGAATTTGGACAACCAACAGTTCTAGAGGTAGCAAGGGACATGGAGGACACAGGTCTGCAATGGCCTCGACTTGCCAGGTGGCTCCTGCGCAGAGCCGCCGGGCATTGGTGGAGGCAAAGGTTTTTGGGTGTGTGCCAAATTGGGGGTGGGGGGGGAAGCCCCCAAAATGGTTGGGTGTCCGTTTGGTCTCCATATAAAGCAATCCAACAAATGTTCACACCCAAAAAAATATCAAACCCCTCTTTGGTGTTCCTGCAATTTCAATTTTGAACCGCCAGAAGCTCAATTTTTGCAGGGGCCGGATTCCGTTTGGCCCGGCTTTTGGTCTGTCTTTCAGGATTCGTCGTGTTGAGAAGGATCCAGTTTCTCTGCCGTATGCCCCTCCTTATTACACCCTAAGCCTCTTTTCCTATGGTAAATACCTCCTTTTTTTCGCCAGGGGTTGGCATCATACCCTGAACAAATGGGGTACTTGCAGCGGGCGCTGCACTTTCAGTGGCCCGACTCTCGCAGCTGAAGCGCCTGGGGATGAGCGAGCTGCCCTAAGTGGATCCCAGGCAGCCAACCTGAGTGAACGCTCCAGCGACTGGTCTTGGAAACCGCAGGCGAAGTGGGTAGTGGACCAACCAAAAATCGGTTGAAAGGAACCTGAGGGTGCTAGATAGAGGCTCTGGAAAGCCGGCTTCATTTGGCCGTGACCTTCAAGTCTTATCTGGGATAAGGCCAGTGGACATGAATCGCCACCAACATAATGTCCACCATAGCGTCCCTAGTCAAAAATCACAACCATCTGGCTGTGGGTCAAAACCAATGGTAGCATTTTGGGGCAGGTGCACCACCCATTTTAGAGCCTATTTTAGTGGTTGGATTGGGATGTTCACTGGGGGTACGGGATTTTGACCCATGGCCATTTGAGCAAAAGCACACATTTTGATCTCGGCATTTTTGCACCCGCAAAGCGCGAACGTTGGCTCGCAGGTCATCGACTCGCCGGAGGCGTGGTTAGTGGAAACGGGAGCTATGTCTTTTGAGGGTTGCTTTCAAGTAGACCTTTTTTTTGTTGGGGGGGGGCGTAAAGGGAACATTTCAGGGACACTGGTATATGTGGGGTTTGCTTCAAACGGAAACTAAAGGCAGAACATCCATTTCGGGGGTTCCGCTTCAAGACACACCCTTGTGGGACATGTGGAATTTGGGTGGCCACTGATGCTTGCTCGAGGGTGGAACATAGGATCTGATGATCTTGACGCCTTTGAACGGCTGAAGCGAGCCTTACGGGCTTGAGCGAGCATAGGAGTGCGTACAAACAACTTGTCACCAGTAGGACATTTGGCCTAGACGCATCCCATCTTTCAGAATAACCATCTTGGCACAAGGTGGATTGTCCAAAATTCGTCAATTCACCCCTGATGACCAAAGGAGTGTTTTGCTCAATGGGTGAGAACGCCCGCCCCCCCAAACCAGCTTCCACAACCATGAGTCAGTAACTCCACTCTCGGAGAAGCAAGTCATTTGCCTTCAATCCGGACCCACTTGGGACCCTCCTCTGGGTCTTCCCAAAAGAGATTCCTCAGCTGTAGGTCTTTTGGTTTTTCCATTGACGTGGAACCCAAACATCGCCCGTAGAGGAATCTGCTGGGAATCAGACCCCTTGTTTGAGCTCCATGTTTGCAGGGAGTATTTCCCTTGGCCGTGAATTTTAAGAGTTGGAACCAGGTGGCAAAGAGTCCGGGACCCATTCAACTTCACACCCATTTCTTCCTTTCGGTCTTGAAAATCCAGCAAACAGTGGGTGTTTCTACGAATAAGGGGCCAGTTTCTTCAGGTTGGTGTCCTTTTTCCGTTTAAAACCAAACCAAAAGGGATCGTCACCCAAGTTTCAAAGGGAGAACAACACTTGGATCCCTTTTGGGAGACCCTCCAAACTAGTTGAATAAGTTTTGACCCAAGTTTCTATTTCGAGAGACACCCAAGTCGTCACCTTTTCCAAGCTCGGATCGATCGTCAGTGACTTCGCTGGATTTCAGGCGGAGGGTGTGGAGGTCTCGGGTGCCTGCCCCGGCCTCAAGGCTGCGGCGTCGCTGGCGTTGGAAAGCTTCATGAGCCGTATGGGGAGTCTTCTTTTGGGGGACCCAGCGTATATATATATATATATATATAATATGTATACATAAATATACATAATATGTATATTATATCTTCCTTTTGGTTCTCCTTGAACACCACCAAGAAAGAGGTAGCCTCAAAAAAGACATACCCTTCTCAAATCGAGGGAGCAGTCGCGACAAGGTTTTCGTGGTAGGGTAGCCCATTGAAGAACCGAGTTCAATGCGCGGATGCCTAACCCTAGATGTTCATCGCTCAGTCTTGAGCAGGCGTTGAAGCTGTCATGGGGTCACAGAAACAAAAGGCAATCACAACAATGAACACATGTTCATGCGTCAATGTATGTAGATGTGTATATATATATACATATATGTAATATTGTAACATAATATATGATGTTGTAACATATTGTTATGCTTGGTAAATGACAGGGACACATTTTTATCAGTGATCTCCCTGTTCTACATAACTTGTCGAACCTGAGTTTAGGATTGAGTGACGTGAAATGGTCGCAAGACAGGCCTGGCCTGAACAATCCTTTGTGTTGAGCCGCAGTATATTTGGGCGGCTTGGCTAGCCCGAAAATGGCTTCGGTGTTCCTTCGGTCGTTCCGAAGACAAGGGGTTCCAAAACGAGGGCACACGGTTGAGGACACCATGTTTGGTTCCATGTTGCAAAGGGGTTCAAAAGAGAAGGGCTTCCACGAAATGGGGTTCCAAATCTCCTTTCGACATGGCTCCATGGACAGAACTTTTAGGTGCGGCTGTCGGCAGCGTGGGGTGGCTGAGCGCCGGAGGCCCAGATTCTACTGGAGCGATGTTTCTTGACTGCTATTGGGTTGGATCTTTAGACTTCAACTATTTGGGAAATAAAGGGGTTTTCCACTAAACCCCAAAAAAGTGTGTGTGTGTGTGTTTTTAATAATAACTTTTCCATCCGTCAACAGCAACCAAGGTTTAGGGCAAACTTTTTTTCGTGAAGACGGCTGGCAACCAGCCCTAACCTCCAGACCGTTGATTAATCCCAACCAGCAATTGGAGGGAAAGCTGACATAACTTCCGTTGCGTTTCAGAATGTTTGTTTGCTTGGCCCTGTTTACTTTTAAGGGGAACCTGTCACTACTGGAGGTAGTTTCTCTGTTTTCAGGGGACTCATGCAAATGGAGGAGACATGGGGGTATGTTTTTGTTGCAGGGCACTCTTTGGGGGTGATTTTAAAAGGAAGCCAAAAGCAAACCACTTCTTTGGGGGGCCCCCCTGTCATGTTCTTCAATCATTCCGTGCGTCGCCGGGCTGGGCTGTGTTAGCTTTAAGTGTGGTTTTCGAGGCGATTCCACCCACAGCACTTGCTTCTTTGACCTGGGCGTGAACGACTCCTTGGTTTGCTAACAGCCGACGAATTCCTGCCAGGCGGTAGCCAAATGGGAATTGAGGCACCCAGGTATCGCGTACAAACCTTCATATAGCCTTTCTATTTTTGTATATATAGTATATGTATATATGTACATACATATGTATATATATATATATATGTATTGGCTTCTGGTATTTGGGACATTAGCAACCCTAGACTGTCACCCGAGCACCCGAGGTGTCCACCAAGGATGGCAAGGCTTTGGTGCGGCCGCGGGAGAAGGAGCCGACCCCAAGCCCGGAGGCGGAGCCAAAGGCAGAGGCTGCGCCCAGCGCGCCCAGCACGCCCAGCGCGCCCAGCGCGAGCGCGGGGGTCTCAGACTGGGTGAGAAGTTGTGCATTCGCCGTGTTCAAGTTGAAAAGAGAAGCAATCACATTTGGGACTCCCCTTTGAGACATGTCCGAAGGTTCCTTTTGAACCTGTGCTTGGTCCCATGGGTGCGAGTTTGTACGCGCCTTTTGGTCTGCAGAATTTTACGTCCTCTGTCCAACAATCCTGGAAGTTTCCCCAAAACGAAAGTCTTCAGAACCCGCCTCTCAGCTTAAATGATTGTGAGCCGACACCCATATTGGAGCAACCTGCTTTTCGCGGGAAATACCTCCTTGTGTAGCCAGTTGACATCAAGTTTGGGCGTCGATTTGCAATCTGGGCACTTGTAGTCAGTGGCTCATTGGCATTGCTGCGAAATCTGGGTCGCGGAAGGCTGTGGATACGCTTCCAGAGTTTCAGAAGTCGGAAGTGAGAACCTCCACCGAGAGCAAGAGGGAGCCCGCCAAACCGCGTGCAAAAATGAAGCAGACGCTTCAAGGGAGCACCTCAATAGACATCAAAGCAACGACAAGTGCCCAAAGCTCGACTAAAACAAGCAGGGCTGGGTGAACACTCAGGAAAGGATCATCTCAGATCCGGAGAATGAAGCAAAAACGATACTCTGAGAAACATGGCTTGCGCGGGAGGTTAAAAATGGAGTGGGGGGAAGGTCTTGCCATTTTTTTCGGTGGTTCAGAGACCTGGTGCGTTTGGAACTGAATCTGGGGCCAATCCTCAGTGGGCTTGTCTCCAAATGGGCTCCAAAAGCCCCCATGGGCCATTTTAGTAGAACTTTTTGGGGCTCGATCTCGTTCGCGCATGTGTGTAGGAAGCGGTTCTACTACCTGGTTTAACTCGGGTTATAGAAAGGCACCTGTAAACCTTTCCAACCATAGGCTTCGGGTGCTGCTCAAAGGGGGCCAAATTGGCAGTGTCCCCAGATCCAGGATCTTCGGGCACTGAGCTGAGCAGGATCTTGGGCCAGCACGCCTCCAAAATGAAAGATTCCTCTGGGCTGTGTCTCCGTGCCTCCATGACCCTGCAGAGGGGGTAATTGCAGGGTGACCGCCCGATTTTGCAGAGCCCCGTTTGCAACAGCGGGGGATCTGAAAACGGACAGCCCAAAGGGTAACAATCTGTCTGTGGTCAACACCAATGGGATCCCATTTTGGGGTAGCTGAATTCACCACCCATTTTACTCTATTTTAGTGGTTGGATTAGGATGTTCACTGGGGGTGCGATTCGGGTTTTGACCCATGGCCTCACGAACGGGCGGCGGCATGGCTCCCTTTCGAGGCCGACGCGGCGGCGGGAAGGCCTCACGAGGTGGCCAGGCGAGGCTGCGGACTCCGGGCGGGGTTGGACCCGGCCCGGTTGGGCCGTGCTGGGGTGTTTTTGTTTTGAGGATGCGCCTTTTCTGTGTTTTTTTCAGGGAAGCCAACAGGAAATTCACCATTTTGGGAGGTCTCAGAAATGACAGGAGTGCAATTTTGGGGGGTCCCTTCTTTGCAGGGCTGAAAGAACACCATGGGGCCGGGTCCCTTAGGTGTGGAGTCACTGGATTTGGCCCAGAGTTCTGAGACCTGGACACCGCTGACCATCCCGAAACTTCCTCACGGCGCTCCATCACAAAGAATGATGGTGTCCCTTTTGGTTTCCCTTTCAACCCAAACAAGGGTCCCCTCAAAAACAGATGCAAATACTTACAAATGCTTGCGTGTGCCCCTGAAACTTTGGTGCACCGGCCGGCGACCTTTCCCAAATGGACCGGATGTGATGGTTCCATTCACAGCTCGTTTGACCCACTGGTGAACCTATTCGCGAACCTACTGGTGAAGGACAGAGACCTGTTTCTTGTGCGGAGCTGCATTCGAATCCACACACATTCGCACAGGATACTAGTGGGTCTCCCATCTATGCCGTCAAGGCAAGCAGCCACAGCACAGTCTCGATCTCGACATGTGTTTCGATTCCAATTTCGGGTACTCCCAAGACTCCCAAGACTGCAGACCCTGCAGCCAAATCTGGTTGGCTTTGGCTTACCATCCTCAACAACAGGGAGAGCCTTTTCCATTTGATGAGTTCACAGCATATGATCCAAGGCTGTGAGTCATGGCAAGTGGAGGTGGTTGTCCCTCCATCAGAGGCATCCGAACACGGGCTCAGCAGCGTTCGCCCTAACAAAATGGCGACTGACAAGGATTCATGAAGTTTAGCCCCAGTTGCCATTATAGGGGAATCCATCCATGGAAAACCCCAGAAGTTTTGCAGATTCGGATAGGCGAGACGAAGCGCCCGCCCCAGAAGTGGAGCCAGCAGGCGAAGGTGGGGGGCCAGGGGTCTCATTTGGTGGGTTGAACTAGATGTTCCTTGGGTTCAAATTGCAAATGCCAGGTCCAACTAGATGTTTCCATCTCTGTTGAGTGCTGTTGATTTTCCGTCCTTTGTGGTGCCGGGCAACGGGGCAACATAAATTGGAGCTCTGTTTGGCCCAGTTGCTGGCGACCTTGAGAGTTTTTAGGTGGGCTTCCCTTCAAGAATGCCAGCCAAACAAAAAGGGGCAATCCCCGGTTTTAGGTCACCGGGCACGTGAGCAGGGAAATGAACAAATTGGGAAGCGGGATAGCGATACGAACTATGCATGGACAACACTCGGCCATTGACTAAGTTCAGCCAAGTTTTGTTTGTTGGGTGTGGTAGTACTACGTGGGAGTGCTACCCGTTATGCTTTGCGGGTCACGGTTGCTGGAAATTGCGTTTGGCCATTCAGTTTTTTCGGGGCGAGCCCCCATTGTGCAACGGGTGTCGGCCTTTTGAAGTCCGCATCTCCAGCATCGCCAGCATCATGTGATACCAGCCTAGTGAAATACCGCCAAGCTTGTCCAAATGATGCTTGCGATGCTGAGGATGCTGCCCTTTACCTTGCTTTGGAATCAGCACACTTCGAAGAACCTTGAACACCAACTTGCAGCACTGCTTTTCCGCAACTTCCGACCCTCTCTACCGTTCCCCTGGTGGGAATCAGGGGTCCGTTGTGTCTTGCAAGGCCATCCAAGCTACCCTCAAAAACCGCCCCGGAAGACGTGTTGGTGCCTGTACCTGGCTCCAATTCCCAGAGCTTTGCCGGTAGAGCGGTGTTGACTGCAGAATGCTTGTTTCAAAAACCAAACTACTTGAGGACCATGAGTGTGTACTTCTTTGGCCCTGATCTCTGCGCTTCTCCTCGTTTCTATTTTGCCCTGTCGACCAAACTGTCACTGCTAGGATGCATGCCGGAGCCGTTTGGCCGAAGTTTAATACTATCCCTTTGTGACATGTGGCACACGGATTCTGTCCAGGAAATCAGTCTTACATGGTTTTCGGTTTGATGGGATATGCAGCCACTGAATAGCCACTGTATGAAGGGTCCCATCAAAACTCCGTGGGGCTATCGGTTTGATGGTGGAAACCACAATAGACCTAGCATCATCAAATTGATCACCCATCATCCGCCCTGGCCAACACTATTCAGAGTTCCCTGAGGTGAACAATTAGGGGCCCGTTTTGGTATTCTCTTAAAAAGGCGGCACGTAACGGCAGAACCGGGGTTTGAAAAGGGGCCACCCCCCTTGGTTTTCAGCCAGCGCAGGTGAGCCCACCAAAGATGTGGCCGAGACCATGGCTCTGCAAGTGGGGGCCCCAGCGATTTGCGTCGCGCTGGCTTCGGCCCATGTGGCCAAGGGAGGTGCTCAGGGTGCGTCATTTTTAAGGTCGGACCCCCCTTTTGGTTTCCCTTGAAACCAACCCCACAAAGGGCCTCAAAAAAAGACACACCCATCTAGAGGTCCAAATCCTGGTTACCTGCTAGAGTCCACGGCAACGTGCACAGTAAAGCGATTGCAATTGCAGGCGATCGCCCGAGAAAAGGGAGCCATTTGGGGCTCTGTAGAACGAACCCCGATGCTGTTTGTTCGGCTTGGATCCCGACCCAACCCGATTACGCGGGGCCTTTAACATCCTTTGCAAGAATTTGGTCCTCCGGGCGTAATATTTTCAGCTTTGTCTTAAAATTGGGAACCCCAACGGCCCCCGCCCAAAAAAACATATTTTCTTTTGGCTTCCCCAAGCAAACCCAACATTACCCATTAAACAACACATACACAGACATGTATACATCTGTCACATTGGAGTGCCCTTGTGGGCCTTCCGTGGAACCATCCTCCTTGCCAAACATAGGTGCGGAAAGCTAAATCCACCCGTTGATTCACCGCTTTTGAGCTCCGGTCGCATTTCTTTGCCTCAGGAGACGACACAGGACCGCACTGACCGAAAGGGAGGGGCGGATACCTGTTTCCCGCTGGGCAAAAGCCCGCACCGCTTGGAAAGTATTCAATCCAGTGGATCCCAGGCACGCCACTATTGCAGGCAACCGGCCATTTTTCCATTAACTTTTGACAAGGTGTTTCCCTGCAATACCTACATAGGGGCTTGGGATCACTGGGCATGGTGTTTCATCCATCCCAAATGGTGCGTTTTGTGGATTTCGCCCACGCGGTCAAAATGGTGGAACTTGGAAAGGTTCCCAAACTTCACCCGATCGATGCTCATGATCCGACCCTTTGGGAGAACCCTGAACACCTAACGCCACCGTTTTCGCGACACCGAAAAAGAAACATATTCGGAGCCTTTGGGCTGTCCGGGTTTTGGGCGCGCGTCGCCAGGGGTCGGGGTTTGGTCCTGCGTTGCGGCATCTGTGCATCCATGGACGCTTGACGCCCTGCAGCCTCGGTTCAATGCGTAGACTGCGCAACTTCGCCCTTGGGGCATGGTCCATAATTTTGTGATGTTACTGCTGAAATCTGAGTGAGCATGTTGGGGGTTCTCAAAACTGCTTTCGGGTTCCCCTGAAACCACCATCTAGAGCCCAACAGGATTCCGGGGAGGTCGCGGGGCAAATCCTTCGAAACACGAAAGAATGGGTCTCGGAACCCTTTTGAGGCCCAAAAAGTTCCAAGAGTTTTTTTGGGTGGGGGGTGGGCAGGTTTTTCCCTCGGATGAGGGCTCCAGTCGAGAGCGCATTTGCTCGCTCGCGGAGGATGCAAATCCTGATCTGCCAGTGCCCAAGACGGGCCGAGGGGCTGAGGGGCGATCTGTTTTTTTTTTTTCTCTCTCTCTCTCTCTCTCTCTCTCTCTCCCCTACCCCCTACTGAAAATACCAGTTTTTTTCAAGGTATATTTGGGAAAACCTTTTTTTCCCGTGGTAAATACCTCCTTTTTTAGTAGAGGGTCGACATGATACCCTGAAAAAAGCGGGTATACCGAGTACCCTTTTAGATCCCCGGTTTGAGGGTTGCTCCGAACCTCAAAATGACCACACAAGGAAAGACATGTTTTTTTGCTATTGGGTCCTCCCCGTCGCTCCGAACCTGTAAATGATCAGACCGTGTTTGGGTAAAAATCATGGTTTCACAAGTGAGCTGGTCAGCTGTGAAGCTCGTGTGTTGACATGTGCGGCTGGCACCTACTCAGCCGCCAGGGGTTCCTTCGCGAAGAGCAAAAACACCCAAAACGGGTGGTCTCTGGGACATTTCGTGGAGGCATGGGGTGACCTCTGTGACTCACAAAGAAAGCGACGAGCCCTTCTCGCAGGTCCTGGGACTTGAGTATGGGCCCTCCATTAAAATCCCACATGGGCCACTCCAAAATTTGAAAGGCAGCCCTTGGCCACTGAAACAGGGGTCCAGCTATGTCGGAAATCATGGACAGATGGTTCTCTAGGCCCTCCAACTCCCCATAGTTGCCGGTGTGGTAAGTTTCTCAGGGGTCAACTGTACATCAACCCACTGAGAAACGCCCAGACCGTTCAGGCCCAAAGAGGCAGATGCCAGCCCCGGCCAAGGCTCGGTCGATCGAGCCCGGGTCATTGGAATTGGTTGAGGGGTCTACTCCAAAGACGTTGTTTTGTTGGGCTATAATGTCAACCTTTTTAAAAGAAGGCCTTATTTGCCACGGAAAAGCTGGTTTGTCAACATATATTTTTGTGAGGGGCTCCGGCAAGCCTTGGTTGAACGTTACCCCCCCAAATGAGTTGATCCCACTTGGCGGGTTGAGGTAGCCTGAGTCACGGTAATTCACCTTCAGAGTATGTGTGTCTTTCTTGAGGGTAATGTGTTTGGGGTTTGAAGGGAAACCAATACAACACTAATTTTGTGACGTGCGCCACCTCAAACAAACAGACCCGTGGTGGTGTGTTTCTTCAGGGAGGAATCCAGAGGTGACATCCAAACCGGGCTCATAGGGATTTCTTTAAAGTTGTAACCTCACTTTTGAACCAACTAACACTGGCATAGAACAGGATAGGACATTGACTGAGAATCCCATTGATGAGTTTATTTTGAATTGCATCCCAAGTCCGAATCATCTTGTTCAGTCTCCCAAGTTCATTGCCAGGCGTCTTCTTTCTTCCTCAAGGCCCAAAGAGTTATTCCACTGTCTTTTCTGGCCAGTCGGCTCCGGTCAGAACTAAATGAAAAGACCAAAGATATTCCCAGTGACCCTAAATTCCATCCCAAGACCCTTAGATCTATGGAAATCTCACCTTTCCTAAGGCAGGGGTCCTTATACGTCCCCCTCTTGGGTCTGAGCATGGGTGTTGGACTCTCCAAAGTGAATTTCCGTTTGGTGGGTGTTTCTCAAAACATTGGTTTCCTTTTGGTCTTCCTTTCAAGTTGGATGGAGTTCCCTATTTAGGGTTTGGATGGAGGAATGACAAACAACTAGCAAGGGACCCACGAATTATGAAGGTCTACTCAGTCGTCTAATGGTGGGCTGGGAATCTGTGTACTTGGCTGCTCACCTACGGAACTAGGTTATCACCATGTCAACAGATCGTTCCACTTCTATCCCTGATGATTGCCTACTTAGGGCCCTTCCAACCCTAGGGAAAAAAAGCAGGTTGCCTTGTACTGGATTTCCTGTCCACCAACATGGAACCCACCAGAAGAATCCTTTTCAGGCAAAGCAGTGTTCCAGGACCCTTCAGTCATGTTAGTCTTGCTGGTGCGATAGGCAGGGAATGAGGGAATGACCCCGAAAAAAACAATCCAACCGGTGGTTTCCTTTAAGTGGACCCCAGCTTCTTTTCATATTCTGCATACTCTTCATTACCATGATTATTTTTCTACACGCCGGGATTCGCAGGGTTCATGCCCACATTCCCACATTCCCAACCTCTCGCACGGATCGCAAGCGGATGCGACGGGTTCCAGTGGACTCCAGGCGCCGTCACGGTGAGCACGGAGGCCTGGACGGCGCTGCGCCAGGAGAGGCGCGCCAGCGGGCCCGGGGGGGCTCCTTAAAAGATTCAGTTTGCTCATTTGAAACATGTTGCTTTTTCCAGCAAGATAAAGGGAAACCAGCATTTACAAGTTGCAATGTTCAGGTGTATCATTTAAGGATCCCTCCCACCAATTAACCTGGAACCTGACGTTCGGGACCCGGGTCCCCTTAAAAGGAAGATCATTTCTTCCAGGACCCCCAAAAAGGTCGGGTTCCAGAATTGGTGTGAAGGTACTTGCACCTTTTGGACCGAAAGTTCTGGGACCTTCATTTTAGTTGGAAGGGATGGGTTCTGATGCGTGTCTTTTTTGGAGTTGGTACCCTTGCGTGGATTTGCAAAAAGGAACTCGATCCCACCATTCTGGGCTCCACCTCGCTTCCCACGTCCCCAGTTGGTGAACTTGAAACCTGACCAATCCACTCGGGTGTAGCTTCGACCTGGGGTGTCTTTCTTGATCTTGGACAAACCTGGCTCTCTCTTGCAGATACCTCCAACTAGCCAGATGACCAAACTCCCATCCGCTTCTCGATGGGTACCCTCTTTACAAACACGTCACCCGCCAGAGGTTGACTTTGTGACGAAAATGGTCCAGACCAAGCCCTGAGCAGGTTCCGCAAGGCGACTTGTTTAGAGGGAAAGCAAAAAGGAGAAGGACAACTGGAACCAAAAGGAAAACCACCATTTTGGGGGTCCCCTCAAAACAGAACACGCCGAAAAGGTTTCTAATGAACGGGTTCCGATGGCTTGCGAAGGATAATCACGCATGTAGCATCTGAAAGGAACCCACTTGTGATCGAACAACTCAGGGCATCCAGATGCAGTGACCTCGCAAAGTGTATCATTTTGCGACGTCGCCAGTACTGCAATGTTGAATATTTTGTTGACATGATTTGGATCCCCAAGAATTTGGGGGTCTCTTTACCCTTTGAACACACCCTTCTATGAAAGGAAGACTACCATTTGAACACAAAAACACATTCACACACCATTCATAGAACACCCCCTGAGAAAAAAAAAAAAAAACGCAACAGCGACCCCTTTTAAGATGACCAAAGCAGAAGCTTGGCACATTCTCCACCCGTGCCGGCGCGCTCGCGCAGGGGTCAGCGGGAGCGGCACATCAAGGCGCTACACGCCCAGGCGACGGCTGAGTTGGCCCCCTCCAGTGGTGTCCGCTTTTTTGGAGGGTGGGGTGAGGTGGGGTGGGGTGAGGTGGGGTGGGGTGAGGTGGGGTGGGGTGAGGTGGGGTGGGGTGGGCCCCTTTAAAGTCAACACCACTGGAAGGCTTCCCGAGTTGGGGATGGTCAGGCTGAAGGAGTTTGATTCAGTCGCACCCTCGCAAAATCACAACTTTTTGCTTGGTGGGTTGCCAGCCGAACATGGAATTGACCTCCCAAAGGGTCCGTTTTGCCAAGTCCGCTAGGTATTGAGGTAGGGTTCTTCTCCCCAGCAAGTTTCCGTTTCATTGATTCCTTTTGTTGGCATTGTTCACATGTTCTGTCCTTGTCCTTGGGTTTCCGCAATGGTGTTTGATGGTTTTTCATGTTGCAACCAACAAATGAATCCAAAGGACGCCAAACCCTTGTCAGACCCCCTTTTTGAACTCGTCCTTTTCCTCCCAACCGGTTCCCGGAGTTTTTTCCACTATCCAGAAATCTGGGATCGGGCCCAACAGCACCCGACTTTTTGGTGTATATGAGGCATCTCCAGTTTGTCAAGAGATGACGCTCCCCTCTACCACACCTGCCAGAGATTGGCTTTTGTGTCTAATCTGAGTGCCCATGAACCTCCCCCTACTCCAAGTGCCATTTTTTGGAGGGGATGATGTCAACCATTTTGAAGCCCGCCCTGTCAGAGTTGTTCACCAGGCCTCTACGGCGACCCAAGGGGGAAATTGGAGTGAGTCGTGAGCCGCTATGCATGTGCGTATACATATATACATATGCACATACATATACATATACACATGCATAGACATACAAGTGTGCAGACCTTGCACGTATTTGGGTCCATATATATATATATATATATATGTATATTGCGTGCGCATATTTGTGCGTTACACATAGATGTCCTTGGGTTTTGATGCTTTGGAGCTGTGGGGAGGTGAGCTCCGCACAGACGCAGCTGCAGCATCAGGAGGAGGTGTGGTGGGGGGAGTGGGAAGCGGTTTGGGCAACATTGCAGTGGGTTTGGTTTGGTTTGCGAGTGGTAAGGGACTTAGCTCAAACCAACCAAACCTTGGGTAACATTGCAGTGGTTAAGGACTCAACTCACCTTTTTGCCCCTTTGCTTTCCTCGACCTATGACGCAACCTCAATCTTCCGTCTCATCTCTGTGATCGAGAGCTACGGCATCAGCCCTCAGATCACGTGTGCTGGACGCAAGGGTTCCATTTGCTGCGAGTTCTTTGTGGACTTTGACAGTGACAAGCTGGCTCAGCATGTTCCTGTGTGAGTGGCTTGGGCGCCCTGGCCGACGACTTCGACTTCGTCCATGGCGCCCAAATGGCTTTAACTTGGCTTGGCCAATCAATGTAGGGCCAGTCTGTAATTCGGGAAGCAACCCATCTACCACAAAGGGGCACCATTCTTGGGGGCTGGTCTGGACGAATACGTTGAGAAGCTGAATGGGTGTGTGCTTCTTGAGAGCGCTTTCTTTGTTCTAGTTCTAGTTTAATGTTGGCAATGGATGCTGGTACGGCTAAAAACATGAAACCCCAAACAAAAGCCATTTAGAAAGTACAGTTGATATTGTTTATGGTTTCATTGTGCTTCAATTCAAATCTGTGTTGGTTAATCATCATGGAAATATGGTTCAAGTTAGCGCAGCCACAAGGAACCCCGCCGGTTTTGTGGTCCCCTATTTTAACACGTACCCATATGTACTTTGTTCATGGATAGTATCATCTGAAGGTGCCAAAAGGACTCCCACCCCCCACAAATGAGTGTGTGTGTGTGTGTGTGTTTAGTCTTTTCTGACCGTCACCCATTTGATCAGGTAACCCCTTTGGTGGTTTGGACTGGTGGTTTGGGATTTGAACCCCAACCTTCAATGGGGAAGGTACCCCTATCGTCCGAGCCACCAAACCACCAATTCGGGGCCATGTGATTTGAGGGTTGTTTGAAATATCTCATGGATGGGACCTTTTCGAGGGATACCCTTTCGGTAGCCAGAGGGTAGAAATTTGGTCCATTGGATCTCCTGGGCCCATCGGGGAGACACCCATTCACGTCAATGGGCCATGCGGCTCGCTCCCTGCCCCCTTACCACCTAAAAGAAGCGTTTCGCATGCGTAATATTTCTCTGCCACTTTCCCCTTTCAAATCACCATTGGGTCTGCTGTTTCATTTTTTTGGGGGGGGCGTACTCCTTTGTGGTTGGTTTTAAGAGAACAACAAGCAGGAGGCCAACCATTTTGGGGAGTCACAACCTTTGGCGACACCGTGTTGCTTTGCATCTTGTCCCTCTTCTTGTAGGTTTGTGAGTTGGAAGCCCGAGCGCGGAAATGTCATTTTCCGAAGCTGTACATTGAACATCCAGAGGGGTCTTTGGGCTTCGTCTTGGGCACTGATTGTTGTGGACGTCGGATTTCAAGTTGCCACTTTGGGTGATACCAAGGGTGTCCCCCAAGTCTTATGAATGACCCATTTAGGTATCTCAGTGCTTCGAGTGAATGACCACCATAACGTTGGACCGTGTTTACTGTGGGCCCCCCCCCAGAACAGTCAATAAAGATTTGGCAGGGAGCTTTAGTTTGCCATTGCTTGCTTTAGTATTGCCAACACTTTTTGTTGGATCGCCGCTGCTTTGTGTAGTATTGCCAGAACCTAGTTTAATATTGCCTAGTCTAAATATGCCAGGGCTTGCTCTCAGATTCCCAGTGCTTAGTTTAGTATGTACTTTTTCCAGATTTGTCCCACCCCAAAAAAGCTTGGCATTCAAGAAGACCCCCAAACAGTCATATTAAACAGGATCACTGGCTCCCGTGGGCACTCCCCCACCCCCCCTTTGTGCGACCTTGTTTTTGGTTTTTGTTTAAACAACGTAAACACGCTATCTTAAATGCAATGGTTTGTCGACCACTTGCAAAATTGATTTCCTAGCTCTAAGGCCTTCCCCTTGAGCTGGTAAGAGCTTGGTTCGGTGAAGCACCCTTTAGAGGTAAAAGGCTAAGGCTTTGATTTTGGAGCTTCAGTAACCCCCACCAAAAAAGTTGGACATTAAAGCGATCCCCAAAACATCACATTAGGCAGAATCAGGGTCTCTTGTGGGCAACCCCCTTTGTGTGACTGCTTGCCCTAACTTGTTTGCAAAGAAATTGTCCGTCAATTTGATGGTTGGGGGACCACTTCAAACAAGGGGTTCCTAATGTTTGCCTGGATTTTTTTGCCCGGTTTCTTGTTGGCCGACTTCTTTGACCTGTGTTGTTGCCCGGACGCTGTTTTTGTTTAGTTTCCGGCAACAAACTTGACAGAATCATGGTACCGAAACATGGGGGGGTCGTGCTTAAGCCGAGGAAACTTGACATTCAGGCTACCAATATTGAAGCAGGTGCGACATTGCTGGGTAACCAGATTTTACATGATGCCTTCCCCTAGTTATGTACAGTGGCGAAACGCCTGGAAGCACTGGGTATCACAAGGATTCCGCAGCCCATTGCGGTGAGGTGAAGGCGAAGCTAAGGGAGCTTCGGCAGCAAGCGCTGGAGGCAGAGGATCACGTTCACAAATGGCTTGATTCACTGTTCTTGGTATGTGTTTTAGTCTTTGAGTTCTGTTCATTTTGAAAGTGGGTGGTTGCGACAGAAGCAACGTGTTTTAAACACCAAGGTTGACGCTTTACCACAAGGTTTTCGAAAGGGTTTTGGTTGAGTGCGCGTGGAAACAAAAAATGAAACACACAATTTGGGGGCAACAAGGAAACCTCCACATTTGTGGATTGCGCCCTCACCAAAACGGCTTTGTCTCAAAATTCGGGGACAATTGTGGTTAGTTTCAGCTTCTCCCGTTGAAACGAAACCAAAGTGGGTTCCCGAAAAACAGTCACGCCCAAATGTGACCAATTGAACCCACTTGGGTTTAGTCATCTGAGTTGAGGCCGAAGCCTCCGTCTCGTGAAGCAGTTCGGGAGAGAGTCGTTTATAGCGATTACGGACTCATTGCTGGTGAGGTGAAGCTCGCCCGCGTAGCTCACGTTTGCCTGGGTACGTCGAGTCCAACAAAGGGCTTAACAGTACGGTCAGCGAGAAAGGGACCTTTGTCCCAGAAATCACAGAAAGGATCTTTCGAGGGATAGCCGTATGGAACGATGCTGCTCAGCAGCGTGTTGAGAGGGAATTCGTCAAGATGGCGACGGTCCTGAAGCAGCTGCGCTGGCTTCTGGCTGAACTCCGGGAGTGCACACGGCGACACCGCATGGAACCTCCTTGCACAGGGGGTATACCCACATAGCAGAAATTGTGCCATGTACTTTCTTAGTGTAAACACATCAGGTTTCACAAGCATGGACGGCAGTCGGAAGATTACTAGGATGGACATTGGGTATTTGTAGAGGAGCCTCCAAAAAGCAGACATGGAAGTGCACAGACGATGATTTTCCTTGGACTTTATCTCAGATTTAAAGGTGGCCTTTAGAAGCTAGATGAGCGCTGTTGAATCTAAGATAACTTAGAAACACAGATTCAAGTCTACTTCCACTTAGAGATTGGTTGGTTAGTTGGTTGGTTGGTTGGATGGCTGGCTGGCTGGCTGGTTGACTGGTTGGTTGGTCGGTTGGTCGGTCTTCTTGCATCTTTTGGGGTGCCAAAGCGGTGGCGGTGAAACAGCACCTTTGCTTGCCAGTTTGATGTGAGCTTGCTTTGGATGCGGAGGGGAGATCGCCCTGAAAACATCTTAGCATCGCTGGGTTTGCCCCTTTCAATGAAGCCCCCAAAAGGAAATGTTTGAAGCCCCTGGGTGCGAGTCTTTGACAATCCCCTTGGGTGGCAAGGTATATGCTCCCATCTCTTGGGTTCAAAGGAACCGCATGCGGCTTTTTTAGCAGCCACATCCCAGCCTCTTGCTTCATTCTCCTTCACAACCAGTGGATTGCGTTTCCGTTTTTCCGATTTTTTTCCGGATGGGGGAACCCCTTTAAAACCAACTACCAAAATTTATCCTTTTTTCCCATGGACATTGCCTGGGGGTCTGGGTTGCTTTAAAACATACGTCCGACCTCTGGCTTCAGTGGTAAGCTTTAGTGGTAAGCACTGCAAAGTCATCCGCAAAGTAGTGGGTGAAAGGGAAACATATGGCTGTGGGTCAAAACCAATGGTACCATTTTGGGGTAGGTGCACCACCCATTCTAGTCTACTTTAGTGGAGATTGGGATGTTCACTGGGGGTACGGGATTTTGCTTGGATGCACTAAAAGTGATTCACTTTTAGCCGGGGAGCAGAAAGCAACCGAGGGCCATATTAATTTTCTGACTTGGATAACCCCAAGAAACACTTCGACCAAATGACGCCCTCCGAAGGCGAGGCAGAGAGGCCAGGAGTTCCTGGAAACCCTACGCATGGCCACCGAGGCGCGATTCGAAACGCACGACTTGTTTTGTGTTGTTTGTTTGCGTTTGTTTGCTTGCCTGTTTGTTTTGTTTCTTTGTTTCTTTGTTTCTCTGTTTCGTGTTTGTTTTGTTTGTTGGGTTTTTCGTTTTTTCTAATAATAATAATAGAAAAAAAAGCAACGATTTATTTGTTTGTTTACTTTGTTTGTTTGCTTTGTTTGTTTGCTTTGTTTGTTTGCTTTGTTTGTTTGTTTGTTTGTTGGTTGGTCGGCTTTGTTTCTTGATTCGTGTTTGTTGTATTCCCCCTTTTATGTTGTTGCTTGTTTGTTTTTTTGCTATTTGTTGTTTGTCTGTTTGTTTGTTTGTTTGTTTGTTTGTTTGTTTGTTTGTTTGTTTGCTTGTTGGTTGGTTTGGTTTGGTTTGGTTTGGTTTGGTTTGGTTTGGTTTGGTTTGTTTTGTGTTGTTCCTTGTATTTATTTATTTATTTACTTACTTACATACTTACTCGTGTCTTATTTTCCGCGGCGGTTGGGCGTGTCGGCACCGGCGGCCCAGAGTGCATCCCGATGTCTTCGGTTGCCCAGTTGGGTTTTTACATGTCAAAACCGGGGCAACCCCAACCGCGGTGAGTTTTCCGCGGTGGGTTTTCCGTGTGTTTCCCCCGTAAACCAACCAAACAAGGGGTATCCTCAAAAGCACACACAAACACAAGCACACGGCAGTTATTCAGCCGCGCTCTTTGCTCATTTTGCTTTGTGGATTTCCCACTAGGATCGGCGGCAGATATTTTTCCTGGGTGCCCCAAATGTAGGCCAAGAGTTGTTCAGTTTTTTCCCGTTTTGGAACCTTCTCCAAAGCCGTTTGAAATTTTAGGCTGGACAAAATCTGAAACCGACTGTGATGATAATATTTTCTGTGCACCAGATGGGCCAAGTAAGATGGGAGGACCTGCATGCTCAACGTTTAGCTAAATGCCTAGTTCCCCTCAAGGGAGTTGATTATTTGGGGACCTCCAACTCGGTGCTTGAAAAGACACCAGCAGCAAGTTGGGGTGTGGCACGGCCAGATTACCCCACACCGGCAGCCCCGCTCCGAAGCGAACACCGGCAGAGTTTTTTTGCCGGAGAAACCGGCAAGCGCAGGAGATACGCATGATCTCTGGCGAGGCGGGTCCCGAGCCGTTCTCTTTGGGACGTAGCTGGTACTTGGTTTCATCAGGCTTACCCTTTTCACTGCTGGAAGTGGACAAGGGGCTTTTGCAACAAGATGATACTCTTGTAAACCCCTCCTGTCCACTTCCGTTGCTGGAAAGAGGGTATAGTACAGGGTGTAATTATAAATCTTTACAATCATGTTGGTAGAGCCAAAAGCCGAATGGTCTGGCAATAGCCGCCAGTTGGCTTTGAATGGTTTCCACCACTACTCGAAGTATTGTTACTTTGTCCAGGGGACTTCAGCAAATGGAGGGCTCCCCTTGTCCCTTGGGTCAACAAGAGAAGCAACTTGGTCAAAACATCCGCACCCTTTTCAAAGGTTCAGACTTGCGTATCCTCAAGGTGCACGTGCAAGAGTCTTGCGTTCGAAGGAATATAGGGAGCTCTGTTGTAAATGAGGATTGGAGCAGTTTGGGCGATCTGAATCGGCCCAGCATGATCTTTTCGGCAAGTCCCCTGCAGATTACCCAAAAAGCAAACCCAAGAGGAGGTTCCTTTAAACATGAGGGTGTTCGGAGATTCCATGTCAACCTGGAGCTGAGTAGTTGATTTTTTCCAAGCCGCGGCAAGGTGATCGATTTGTGGAAGAACCACTCAGTTTGTAGAACGAGCAAGAAGCTTCTTGATATTTGCTTCGACAAGTGCCACGCGTTGTTTTTTTTTTGGTTTGGGAAGGTTGTTGCAGGCTGATTCTGGCAAAGAGAAGCGTTGCATTGGACAAAGCTCACTCCCCCGCGAATCGAGACCTCTGGGTTTTCCTATTTCGGCTCATCTCAACGCCCCACCAAGGTAAACTCAAGCTACCTGGACCGTCAAACCACCCGAACAATGGGATATATATATATATATATTGCAACCCACATTTACGGGGCTATTTGCAATGAGTTATGGGTAATTTGAGGGTCCAGGAACTGCTTTATATTTCTTCTGTCAATTCAGCCCAGTGCTTCCAGTTATAGGCAATCAGGGTTCCTTACCTCTAGGCTTTATGTTCTCCTCTCCATTTCCATACCTCATGTAACCCTAATTAGTGGTTTGGATTGGTGGTTTGGGGATGTGAACCCCTGGATCTTGTAGAGGCTAGATGGGAAACCACCCCCAAACCTCCAAACCACCAATCCAAGCCACCAATTCGGGGGAGGCTACCTGCTTGTATTTTCCGGGTCCGGCTGAAGTGGGGTTGTGCAGGCAGCGCAGCAAGGCCTGCCGCTTGCGTCGAGCCGACGTGTCGTGCGGTTCCGACAGTCCCAAACTACGTGGCCTGCTCTTGGAATGTAGTTCAGTTCGAAGGGATCAGTGCACTTATTATTCTCATATATATATATATATGTATCAGTGGACCTACCAACTCCTTCTATCATTCCTCTAAAATCCTACTCCAAGAACACACGCAGCGTGTATCAATACATATCCCGGTACATGATGTAATGCCCCATCATTTGAGCAGAGTTCAAGACAAGCCCTTCGTCCAAGGACAGCCCCATTTTGAACCGCCAGCGACAGGCACTCCAAACATGACTTTGCTTCAAGCAGGCGGGAGTAAAGATCCATATGTTTGGACACAAAACCATGGGTTTGAAACGGGAATCTGGAGGCGTACTTTTTAAAAAGTGCCCATTGGGACAAATGACCCCCTTGGCTAGATGCGCATACCCCCATGCCCAAAAAGAAGTCTCGCCATAAAGTTAGACAGGGAGCCAAGGAACCGATTCGTCTGACAAATCAAAAGAGTGCGCAAACGGCTTTGAACTGTGATAGATGTTAGAAAAAACATTAATGTTTTTTGGCCTTTCTGGAGCTTCATCGTGCGCTATCTAAGCAATGTGCAAGAATACTGGGATGTTGTTTTTTGCTGGCGCCCTGAGTAGCTTGAGGGGCATCCTTTTTAATGGCTTCCATGGGGCTTAGCCTCTGTCGTTTAAGGCAGCTTTGTTCCAAACACCGGTGCCGGACAAATTGGCAGGTCAAGGCGGCGTATCTAGCGAGACTCGCTTGGCTGTTGAGAGCAAGTGCTTGGGCTTGATCGAAGGAGCAGGCGAGGAGCCATCCGCGCCGCCGATCGCGCCCGAGCCAGAGCCCGCGACTGAGCCCGGACGCCCGGCCGAAGATCTGTTGCGACTGGCGGGCAGTTTTGGGCGTCGGTTCTTGGCCAAACAGGACATTTTTCGGAGTCCAGTCGTTCGCCGGGTATGCTCAGTCCTGTCGACGCATGTCTGCTACGGCACAACGACAAGGAGTTTTGACCGGGGCATACCTCAAGGGTTGTTGGCTGGTTTCGGGTAACTGCAGGGGTTCTTGCATAAGGGTTTGTGCACGAAGCTGAACCACTCTGGGCAAGCATGCCAGTTTTTGTAGAGAATGCCTCTGCAAAAAGGAGGCACATATTCTGCCTTCCGTGCGGCGGTTCAAACGAGTTGCATCTTCAACCTGTCGTGTGCACCGATGTCCCGTCAAGTCCAAACCAACATGTTTCCCCCAAACCCACTGGACGAATTACATTCCTTCGCCAAACCTGAAACAGGGGTTTCAGGAGACGGAATCTCCATCACGGATATCTTTCTGAGAGCACTGTAATTTGCGCTGAACCGCGCCACCTACACCAAGTCGGATCAAAAGAATCAAACCATAGGGCGCCAATTTCCAAGATGCTGAACCGCTACCCCAAAGGACGCAGAGACATGCTGGGAATATACCCACTGAGCCACTGGGTAGATACCTCTTCCCTTGGGTGCCAAGTAGTTCGGGGGAAAAATCTTAAATCGCCGGGACTCCGTTGTTGGATGCACGTGGATGGACAAAATCACCCCCCTGGAGGCTGATGCAGGAACAAACATAACAAACCAAGGAACATTTGGCACGGACCTCGAGCCACGCTTTAGCCGCTCGGTCTGTGTGGGGTTTGGCATTGCGCGTTTGGGTGCTTGGCATCATCAGCAAGCCGAAGCCCAAGCACAAACCAAGTTGCAAAGACCTGGGAACTCCGTGACTCTTGTTTTAAACGATGTGGTCATATACCAAGGTTTAAGGGGTATCAGCCAAACACAAGCCAAATTGAAACAAAATAGGATCTCAGGAGTTTCTGGCACACCTTCGAAGAGCAGTTCAGGGGAACGAAGCCATGAACTCATATCCTGTCACATGAAGTCAACTTTGCACGGAGGCAGACCACGGCACGAAAGGGGTGGGGAAGGAACATCAAGCCCCTGTGACCGGTTTCTTTGGTTACGGGGTTAACATGAAAGAGCAGTGAGAGGTGTTCATCATTCGGTCAGATCCCACCTTTGAGGTGGGAGGTTGGATCCCCTGTGGATCGGCACATCCTGCAGTTTGGGGTCTCCAGCCGTCCCCTTAGGCTCGAAGCTTTTTTTTTACATAGTGGTGGTTGCCATTCACCCCACTAAAAGTTCAACTGTTGGGAATCTGAGCCCAGAGTTTGTACAAACCGCCCAAGCATACTTTCCAAAGGGAGCCCACAAGAGGCAGAAAGGGGAGCCGAGCTTCTCGCATTGGGAGCCCGGTCACAACGGTTGACAGGGACTGACCTTCTGGGGAATTGATTGTAATAAATTAAATGGGTATATGTCTTCTTGGGGTACCCAAATCTAGAATGTCGGGTTGAAGCTTGGCCCCCGCCCGAAAGAGAAACCGAAAGAAGGTTGTGCGAACAAATTCGCTTGGGCCAACCGCGGGCTCCACAAACTCGGCGGGCTCGACCAAATCGGAAGCGCCCACCAGGCACCCGCAGCCACAAGTGGCGTCAGGGGTGGACGAAGGCGCCGGAGGGAGTTGCATCTTTTCGGGGGTAGAAAAGCCGCGCTCTCACTCAATTCCATGCCTTGGGGGCACTCCTTGTTTCTGGCTTTGTAAGTTGCCCGGACTCCGTTGAAGAGGGCTGGGTCCGTTTCAGAGGGGCTTTGAAATCTACTTGTGGGACCTGGCAGGACAGCCCTTCAAACCATTTAGATGGCAATTCCCCAATAGCGTCCAATCCATTACCCAAATGTCCGCGCATCGGATCTTGCTGAGATTGTCTCGGTCCCGTTGGTATCTGGGTGCTGTGTTGATTTTGTGGAGCCCATTGCCTGTTTTCTATGGGTTGGCTGTGGGCTGTTGGTTGGCTGCGGCTGGCTGTGTGCTGTCGGCTGTTGGTGCTGGCTGTTGGTTGTTGCTTGTTGGCTGTTGCTTGTTGGCTGTTGCTTGTTGGCTGTTGCTTGTTGGCTGTTGCTTGTTGGCTGTTGGTTTTTGGTTGGCCTGCTGGTTGTGCTGGCTGTTTGTTGTTGGTTCGTTGCAGTTGGCTGTTGGTGGTCGTTTGCTGGTGGTCGATAGTTGGTTGGGTTGAGTTGGGTTGGGTTGGGTTGGGTTGGGTTGGGTTGGGTTGGGTTGGGTTGGGTTGGTTGGTTGGTTGGTTGGTTGGTTGGTTGGCGAGCTTGGTGTGCTTGTTTGGTTGGTTGTTTTGGTTTGGTTTCTTTGCGTTGTTTGGTGTGTTTGTTCATTTGTAGTTCTTGTAGACTAGTTGGTCGGTTGCTTGGTTGTTTTGCTGTTAGCTGTTTGCTGTTGCTACCAGCAGACAAACAACCAAACCAACAACCAGCCGCCAACAGCAAACAACCAACTAAGAAGCAACCGACCAACTAACCAAACAATCAGCAAACAACAGCCAACCCAAAAATAATAACTAACCAACAGCCGGCAACCTACAACCATCGCAGCAAAAAAGTTGACCCACAACCAACCAGCAGCCAGCCAGTTGAAGGACCGGAGAACCCCTTCATGCGTAGCTTTCATGCTCAGTTCAGCGAGGCCGAGTGGAGGGCGAGAGCGACTGAGGGACTGAGTGAGTGAGTGATAGTTATCAAGGCAACATGGAAGCCGACCCTATGCAGAAATTCCTCGAGCCTCGCCATTTTCGTGCAAGTCAAGGAGTGTAGTTGGAGAATATACGGGGGGCTTGTTTAAGGCACGGTTTTCTTTTGGAGGAAATAAGCAAGTCAGTTTACTTCAAAGGGTCAGAAGGAGACTTCACCCCCCCCAACCTAAACCACCAATGCAAACCGCACCTTTCCAGGTCTTGCTGATTTAGTCTGAGGTCTCCTCCAAAAATATGAGATGGACACAGAACCTCTTTAGCCGCGTAACCCTGGGCCGGGCTAAGTGCTCGGGTCAACGGCTCGCCCAGATGGTCTCATCGAGTGGCGGCGCCTGCTGAGCGAGCGGGAGACCACCGCCCGGGAGCTCGCGGCCACGCTGCAGCAGGTGGAGGAGCCGACCGAGTCGGGAAGGTGGAAATTTAAGAGATGGCTGTGGGTCAAAAATGCGTACCCAAAATGGAACTCTGATAAATGGAACCAAAGACTAGAACCTGCGGTCCCCTGGTGGGTTTATTTTGACCCATACGGCGTGAATTTAACATGGGGCCCTTTGGTGGACTTCACAATTCCGTGGGGATTCTTGTCCACCAACCACTTGGGGGTTCCGACTCTTAAGATTCGTAGCCTGTTGTGGGTGTGTGCTTTCTCGAGGGAAGCCGTTCCCGGCTGGTTGCTGCCATGTTGAGGGTCCCTATTCTGAGACAAACCCCATATTTGGCTCAGTGGATCCCCAAGGCAGATAGTAGGGAACCAGCCATTCTCTTTCTTGTTCTTGAAGGGTCGCTCCTTTGGTTACCTACTACATTGGTGAATGGCATCACTGAGTCTTCTCTTCACCTATTTTATATTTGAAGAGGCGGAAGCGGTTGCCACCCCAAACAGGGGTACCGGGTACCCTTCAAAATTCACACCATTTGGTTCTGTTCCTTTTGAGGGTACATATCCTTTTTGAGGTGGTTTGATAGGTGATCCCAAGATGGGTTTCGGGTTTCCTTTTTGGTGTCCCTTTACTGGATCAACATTTATTATTTCTTATAAGGACAAATGCCGACATCGGTTCAGCCTCCAACATGGACCAAGTCTCAATTCGGGCCAGCCAGAGCTTGTGCTGTGGCTCTCCTTCCCAAACAACATGGCGGTTCTAGTCTTCTTTGCCGTTGGTTCCATTGGGGCAGTCGCCAAAACCCACTTGTCTCAACCTTTCGGAGCAAACTAAACTAAAGGCAGAGAAGAAGAGGCGATCCCACGCGTTTTGCCAGTAGGTCACGCTGCACCTTTCAATTTGTTTAAAGGGTGGGACACCCCTTGCTTACCTACTACACTGTAGAATAGACAAGATGGTGTTGTCTATTCAGAGTTTGGGTGCTAATATGCTTATAAATGGGCTCACTGGGTATGCTCAAACCTTGACTTATGGCTTCCCAGTTGCACCACTTACCCATTGAGCCTCGGCTTACAGGTACGTGGAAAGTCGATTCCCGGCGTTTCTCCTTTCTCCTTTCGCGGCTTCGGATGCTTCGCTCCGGGCGCAGCGCAGGAGATGGAGCGGGAGGTGGAGGACCGGCGCATCGAGCTGGACATCGCCCAGCGGCGCCGGGACCGCGAGCCGGGGGGCCCCAGAGCTGCACCGATCGTGGCAGAAGGAACCTATAAGCAGCTGAAAAGGGAGTTTCGTGGGGTTGTTCCATGTGGGTGTGGGTGTTTGTTTTTGGGGGTACCCTGTTTTGAGGTTGGTTTAAAAGGGTTTAAAGAGAAGGCAGAAGGAAAACCACATATTTTGGAGGGGGTACCACTTTTTTGACACATGTCAATCCACGGTGTTGTGGGAATTGGGCTGCCACTTCTGTAAGGAGGGTAGCGGTTTTCTGGTATCGCAGAAGTGGAACTTGGAACCAACCCTTTCCTTCCCACAATCATAGAAGGCTCCTATCTGATGGATTACCCAGCAACAGATCCCGAGGCTAAATTCCATTTTGGAGAGGCACAGCCTCGCTAAATGTCCCACAAAAACCCAGACTCATCAATTGTCCCCATGTCTTGAAATCTGAAATGTTGCCTCATATGGGTATGGGTCAAAAATTAAACCACCAGGGGACCACAGGTTTTAGTCCTTGGTTCCATTTACCAGGGTTCCATTTTGGGTACCCATTTTGTGAGCCACAGCCATATGGTCTCCACCTTCACCGATCTCGCCGGTGAGAAAAGCACGCTGGTCATGTTTATCTGCAACCACTGTCCCTTTGTGCTGGCCATACTCGACAAGATCATTCGCGATGCCCATGACATGAAGGCACACGGGATCGGCGTTGTCGCGATCTGTTCCAACGACCACGTTTCCCACCCTGCGGACAGTTTCGAAAACATGCAGCTGCTGGCCGAAAAACATGAATTCCCCTTCCCCTACCTGCATGATGCGGATCAAATTGTTGCCAGAAACTATGACGCGGTCTGTACACCGGATTTCTTCGGCTTCAACAAGGATCTGGGACTGCAGTATCGCGGCCGTCTTGACGCGACGCGGATGGGCACGTCTCCTTCAGACTTGCGCCGCGACCTCTTCGAGGCCATGAAACAGATCGCCGAAACCGGTCAGGGTCCTGATCACCAGGTCCCGTCAATCGGTTGCTCCATCAAGTGGAAATAGGAGATCAGCAAGATGCAGATCCACCAACTCAATCACGTCAACCTGCGCACAACCCGGCTTGAGACCATGATCTCCTGGTATCAGGATGTTCTCGGTCTCACTCTGGGACCGCGGCCGGATTTTCCCTTCCCCGGCGCCTGGCTATACGCAGGTGATACGGCGTTCGTGCATTTGGTTGGTATCGACGGCGACCAGGGCACTGGCTCAGAAGTTGAACTCAAGCTCGAGCATTTCGCCTTTTCGGCCACCGGCGCAGAAGAATTCGAGAACCGATTGCGCGAACGCGGCGAAAAGTACCAGAAGTCAGAAGTGCCGCAAATCAACCTTGTCGCGGTCAACGTCTGGGATCCGGATGGCAATCACATTCACGTTGATTTTCGTATGGACGGGTAACTTCGCCTGAAATTGCCATTGCCGCGATGCTGTCATGCGCTAGCTTCATGACTGGTTCCCTATTGGTTGATATTCCAGTTTCGAGGCCAGACATGATCCGCATACCCATCCTGGCTGCCGCAATGGCAATCGCCGCCACACCCGCGCTTGCCGAGCCGCATCGCTATGAGCTCGACCCGACCCACACCACGATCGCCTTTCTGGTGGATCACCTTGGCTATGCGGATACGCTTGGGGCGTTCCTCGAATTCGAGGGGGGTTTTACCTATGACATGGACACCAGGGAACTTTCCAACGTCGAGATCACGGTAAAGACCGCGAGCGTGGAAAGCTTCAATGAAGCCAGGGACAACCATGTGCGCAGCAAGGATTTTCTGGACGTTGAAGCCTTTCCGGTGATGACCTTCAGAGCCGACGGCGGTGCGCCTGCAAACGAGACGACCGGAACTGTTGAGGGCAATCTGACATTGCTTGGTCAAACACATCCGCTGACGCTCGACGTCACGCTCAACAAGGCTGAAAAATATCCCTTCGGGCACGGAAGGTTCACGCTCGGGATCAGCGCGCGCGGCACCGTTCAGCGCAGCGCCTACGGCATGGCCTATGCCGTCGACAACGGTTTTGTCGGCGACGAAGTCCAGCTGATCATCGAAACGGAGGCGATGCGGATCGAGGAGTGACCTGCCTCAGATCGCCTTGTCCATCAGCGGCTGAAGTGCCGGGTGGATGTTCGGGCTTTCCTCCCGGATGAATTTCAGAAGCGCTCTTTCGTTTTCGTGAAGCACGCCGTCACGGCCGATCCGCTCCACCAGCCAGGAGGCCTCGTCTTCGGTCACGACTTCATTTGCGGCGATTTCCGCCTCCATCGCAGCTCCCCTTGCCGCCAGTGGGTTGGGAGCATCAGCATAGGCTTCGCGAATGCCGCTGACACCGCCACTGATCATCTTTCTGAAGAACCCGCCGAGACCTCTTTCATAGCCTCCGGGTTGCCTCAACCAGTCCTCACGCGCAAGCGCGTCTTCCCGCGCAGGCGGCGTGAAGCCGGACATGGCCATCAGATGATTGGCAATCGCCTTGGAAAAGAGTTCCGACCAGGCAGGTGTGTTTTCCGCTTCGACCGTGGCATCGTTCAGGTCAAACAGGATTTCAGCTTCCGTCCTGGAGATGGCGATACCGCCGCACCCGGCTCCCGCATAAAGCACGCGGCGCAAGATCTCCACTTCGCCATCGGAAATGACACCCGGTTTCAGATCAGCCCCTGACCGCGTCGCACCTTTGCCCGAGATGACCGAGTCCGCAACGGCCTGCAGGGCAAACTTCTCCAGACTTTCCGGCGCTTCGCGGGCTTTTTCAAGAACGTGCAGGACGGTATCCAGTTCAGTTCGGCTGCAGACATGGCCGTCCGCCGTGATCTGGCCGGTCAGCCAGGCCGCGTTGTCTTCCGAAACGTACCCTCGCGGCAGCGCCTGATGCACAAGAATGTCACCGATCGCCTCAGGAAAAAGCTCATACCAGGTGTCTGCATATGTCAGATCGGCATCGTTCAACCTGAAGAGGGCTGCTCCCTCCTCAAGTGAAACGGCCATGTCGCCGTAGATAAACCGGCGGAGCGTGATGACATCGGCTTCACTCACCTGCCCTTCCGCTATCCTTGCGGTGGCAAACGCATTCAAATCGGGCTTGGCCATGGTATCCCCCTGAAAATTCATGCCGAGAGTATCGCCGGAATTTCTTGAGATTCCCGTAACGTCACATGTTTCCGCAAACAAAAAAGGGAACCGCAAAGCGGCTCCCTTTAGTTTCCCGCACCCGGGGGCATGTTAGTGCGGGAAGATAAACCAGGCTGGCTGTTTCCTGCGCTCAGCCGCGGTGTTTCTTGCCTTTTTTGCCTTTCTTTCCGCCTTTGAAATCGGCTTTGGTGATGACACCATCCTTGTTCCGGTCGGCACGTTTCATCAAATTGTCCAGACGCTTGTTGGCTTCTTCCTGGGTGATACCAAGGCTGCCATCGGCATCGGCACGCTGGAACATGTCGACAATCCGGCCATCATTGACGGCAAGCCACAGCGGACCGAAATCCTCAAGAGCGAAAGAACCGCTGCCGTTGGTGTCGGCCAGTGCAAACAGTTCCGCACGCCGTGTATCGAAGTCCTCTCGCGTCACGGAACCGCTACCGTCGGTGTCGAACAGACCCATGAACATCCGGGCGGGTCCGCCTCGGCCATGATGCTTGCCACCGTGCCCTCTGCGTTCGCCGCGCTCCGCACGTTGCTGGCGCTCACCATCATTCTCGGCGCCCTGGCCTCGCTGGCCGCGAACCCTTTCCACGGTACCGTTGCCATCACGGTCCAGCCGATTGAACATCCGGTTGGCAACAAGGTCGATTTCCGCCTGTGTCACGGTTCCGTCGCCGTCTGTATCCATGAATTGGAACGCGCGAACCATGCGGTCGCTGGAGCGTTCCATGAACTGGGCCTTGAATTCCTCGAGGCTGATTTCACCATTGCCGTCAGTGTCTGCAGCCGCAAATTCCTGACCGCGAATGTCCTCGATCTCGGCCTCGGTGATCACGCCATCCTTGTCGGTGTCAAAGCGTTCGAACAAACGTTCGGCGCGCTGCCCGTGACCGCCACGGCCGTGACCCCAGCCCCGACGCTCGCCTTTATGCGCCATCTGCTGGTCCTGGGTCTGGTGAATCTTTTGCCCCCCGTCCCCGCTCGCAGTTCCGCTTTGAGCGAAGGCGGGCAGGCCGGCAGTAAGCGCGGTTCCCGCGACGCTCGCAGCCAAAGCGGCAATTGCAATCTTCTTGAACGGTTTCATTCCAACAACTCCTTGGTTCGTTGATGAGCACAAGGTAGGTGGCAATTGTCGCAGGAATACCCGTCGAATGGGCCATAAGTGTCGCGATCTGTCCCGCTGGGCGCGGGCGACACACTTTGTTACAAGTTCAATTCGAAACATCGACCGCCTGTTATTATTTTCGCCTTAGAAACAAGAGCATTGCTGCCGTACCGGTTCCGATTGCGGAATTCAGCAAGGCAGCATAATGAGTCCGGAAAACGGGAGAAACATGTGAGCGACCCGAGCCCGCACATTCTGGTGGTGGACGATCACCGCGATATTCGAGAAACCCTCGCGCGCTATCTAATCAAGAACGGCCTGCGCGCAACGGCAGCTGAAAACGCCGCGCATGCGCGCAAGGCCCTGAAAGCGGCGTCGATCGATCTTGTCGTGCTCGATATCATGATGCCGGGCGAAGACGGGTTGTCGCTCTGCCGTCATCTCGTGGAAACGGGATCAATGCCGGTCATCCTTCTGACTGCCATGGCAGACGACACCGACAGGGTGATCGGCCTCGAGATCGGCGCCGACGACTACGTGACGAAACCGTTCAACCCGCGGGAACTGCTGGCCAGAATTCGCGCCGTGCTGCGCAGAACCGCACTCGTTCCCAAGGAACGCGATCCCATCGAACAGGAACGGCTGCAATTCGACGACTGGTCACTCAACGTGTCGCGCCGCGAACTGACGGACCCGGATGGTAACGCCATTGCCCTTTCGAGCGGGGAGTACCAGTTGCTGTGCGCCTTCCTGAAACGTCCGAAAATGGTTCTGAACCGGGATCAGCTTCTCGACCTGACCACGGGAAGAACGCCCGCCGTCTTTGACAGGTCCATCGACAACCAGGTTTCGCGCCTGCGCCGCAAGATCGAGGTCGATCCCAAGGACCCAAAGATGATCAAGACCGTGTGGGGCGGCGGTTACATGTTTACTGCCGATGTGAAAGACCGAATTGAATGACGGCTGTTGATCATATGCGCAGGATCTTCGGGTATTTGTGGCCAAGGTCACTTGCATCCCAGCTGATCGTTCTGCTGTTGGCCGCCATTTTCTTCGCCCAGGCCTTGAGCATCTGGATCTTTCACGACGAACGCCGCATCGCTCTCGTTGCGGCCGCGCGCGATAACCTGCTCGCACGCGCGGTATCCATTGCCGAGTTGCTCGAAGATACGCCGCTGCCGCTTCAGAGCCGTATCCTGGACGCCAGCAGCAGCCGTTTCGCCGTCTTCTGGCTCGGAGAAACACCGCTTGCCCGCGACCCCGGACAATCCAGGTTCGAACAACGTCTTCAGGGGATCCTGTCAAAGCGGCTGCAGCACGACCAGACTGTTCACGTCAATATACATGCAGACGAAAAACGCGGCCCCAAGGTTCGGCGCACCAAGGACAACGATGGCGATGGCTCCTACAGCTGGCGCTATGTTCCGAAGAACGAGCGCCCACCTAACCTGCGCAAGATAATGAACAAGCCGGAGGACTTGTCGCTGTCCATCCGGATGACCGACGGACGCTGGCTGAATGTTGCGACAAGCTACCGCCCACCGCCGGGTGCCTACATTCCGCTGCTCGTCCAACTCGGGCTCACCGCGGTCCTGACCGTTCTTATCATCGGATTTGCCGTGCGAAGGGTCACGCGCCCATTGAAAACCCTGTCTGTGTCCGCGGAGAAGTTCGGCCGCGGCGAAGAACAGGAACCGCTGCAATTGAGCGGACCAAGGGAAGTTCAGGCGCTGACGTCTTCCTTCAACAACATGCAGGACCGCCTCACCCGGTTCGTGAAGGATCGCACGCGCATGCTCGCGGCGATCAGCCACGACCTGCGCACGCCGATCACGTCGCTCAGGATCAGGGCGGAATTCATCGACGATGAAGAAAACCGCGAAAAGATGATCGAAACGCTCGACGAGATGGCGACCATGACCGAGGCAACGCTCCGTTTCGCCAGGGATGAAGCACATGCGGAAGGGGCTGAAGAAACCGATCTGGGCGCAATGCTGGAAGGTCTTGCAGGTGACCAGAAGGATCTCGGACACGACTGCGGTTTGAACCTTGAAAAGGATGTCACGCTCACCTGCCGTCCGATCGCACTCAAGCGCGCCTTGCGCAACCTGATTGAAAACGGCATCCGATATGGCGGCGGTGTCTCGATTTTTGCGGCAACAACGAACGGAGAGGTCATCATTCGTGTGTCGGACAAGGGGCCCGGCATACCGGAAAACCGGCTCAAGGATGTCTTTGAACCTTTTGTCAGACTGGAAGAATCGCGCAACGAGGAAACCGGCGGCATCGGACTTGGCCTCGCCATAGCGCGTTCCATTATCCATGCCCACGGTGGAACGATTACGCTGAAGAACGGAACCGCATCCGGCCTGACCGCCGAAGTAAGATTGCCGACACGGTAATCGTGGCTACCTGCCCGGCTCCCTCGACAGAAACTCCAACTGCGCGTCGACGATTTGCCGCCACGCCGGATCCGAAGGCAGATAGACGTGGTTGTTGCTCTCGACCTGAAGAAACTCGGCGCCTGGAATCTCCGAGGCCAGCCATCGTCCTTGTGTAACGGGATGAACTGCGTCGGCATTTGCGTGAATGATCAGAGTTGGCACCCTCACCTGCGGTAAACAGGCGGAAACGTCGAACTGATCGAATGCCGCCCTGATTGTTGCAGCGTTCTCCGCCGAGGTCGAGGCGAGCTGAATCTCGACCATGTTGTCCATTTCCTCTTTCGAGGCCCCCGGGCAGAAGACGGACGTGAAGGCCACCATGAAGGGGCTGTCCGGTTTCCCCCAGCCTGACCGGATCAGCGCCATCAGCGCATTGGCCTCGTCGTTTGCATATTGATGATCACGCCGTGCACGGCCCTGTGCGAAACCGCCATAAAGAACAAGGCGGCTGACCCGCTCGGGATAGGCCGCCGCGAAAACGATAGAAATGGGCACGCCTTGCGATGAAGCAACCAGCGGAAAGGTCTCCAGCCCCGCCGCGTCTACAACCGCCTTGAGATCGGCGACGTAATCCTCGATCCTTGTGCCCTTGAGCTCTGCCTCGGAAAGCCCTGTCCCTCGCTGGTCGTAACGGATGAGGCTGTAGCGGGAACTGAGTTCCTTCAGGTAAGGGCCCCACACCGGGCTCGACCAGTCCTTTTCCAGGTGTGTGAGAAAATGTCCGGCCCTCACCACGGGACTGCCATCACCTGATCGTGCGTAGGCGATCGAGGTTCCGTCCTCCGATCGGACGAAATGAATGGTTTGCATGCGTTTCGCCGTCCCGGCGGGCGACGTCTCGTTGCAATCAGTCTCTACCGGGGCGACCAGTTCAAGTCCCCGGCGCTGCACGGTCCGGATAACAGCCTGGGATTTGCCGTTGTCTCCGACAGCGGTCCTGGCGGCATTGATCCGGGCACTGATCGTTGCCTCCGACACGATCCTCCCATCCCAGACACGCTCGATGATCTTGTCTTTCGAAACGAGTTTGCCGGCATTTTCAACAAGCAGAGAAAGAAGCTCGAACACCTGCGGCTCAACCGGAACAGCCGTTCCAAACCGTTGAAGTTGATAGCTTTCCGTGTCCAGGACGCAATCTGCAAATTCGTAGCGCACGCGACCCCCAACGGCAATATTCAACGGGATCAGCGTACTTGAAGAGCACATTCAACGCAATTTGGCAGGTGGAAAATCAAGGAAAACACAAGCTGTTCTAAAGATTCCCTTCAAGCGGGAACCGTCATGGGCGTCCATTCTGCTTGCATCAGTTCAAGGGGAAAGATCATGACCGGACACTCAACTGACTACCGCACGCTGAACGATGGATCGATTGACCTTGCGTTCTATGACAAACGGGCAAGAGCCATTCGAAGCAACGATGCTTACAACATACTTGGGTTGCTTTTCAGCATCCTCCGGTCCTCATGTTCCTCTCTGTTTTCGAAATCAGGAAACACATTCAGGAATGCGAAACGGACCGCGCAGGGCACGGAAGATCCAGTTTCACTTGCCGTTTCCTGATTTCCCGATTTTCAGGTCTTTGCATAGGTCGCCTCGTCGACCGCTTCGAGCCAGTCGGCAACGGCCCCATCGCTTTCCTCCTGGATCGCGAGATGCACCAGGGAGGTCTGCGGACCGGCACCGTGCCAGTGTTTCATGCCGGGTGGAATCCAGACAACGTCACCGGGCAGGATCGGCAGCTTGTCCTGCCCCCAAAGCTGCACGAAACCGGCACCATCAAGCACATGAAGGGTTTGTCCCAGCGGATGCGTATGCCAGTGGGTCCGGGCAGCCGGTTCGAAAAACACTCTCAAGGCCCTCACCCGTGCGGGCGCGGGGGCTTCAATCACCGGTTCCTGCCAGACAATTCCGGTGAAATAATCCGGGTTGGCGCGTTTGCTCGGCCTGGAACCGGCCTTGTAAACGGTCAGAAAGCTCATAAGATCCCTCGCCAGTTACTTGACAGCAGTCGTCGATTTCACCGCGCTGCTGCTCTTTGGCCAGTTGATCAGAATGACCCCCAGAATGGCAAGGCAAATTCCGGCGAAGGTTTCCAAATCCAGTCTTTCGGACAAAAACATCACGCCCAGGAAAACCCCGACACCTGCGCGCAGGTACGCCTGGCTTGCGGTGCCCATGGCTCCAAGTGTCGAGAGCAAACGGAAATAGATCAGGAAAGCCAGCGCCGTGCAGGCCAGGCCGAGAACGATCGTAGAAGTCCATCCGACAGCATTCGGTGACAGGGTCCAGGGTTCCTCGGTCAGAAGGCTCAGGGGCACAAGCACCAATGAGGAGCAGACAAGGGTGCCGGTCGCAGGCACGATCGGTGGCAAACCCTTGAAAAGTTGCCCTCGAAGAGCCGCCATGCCGTAAAGCGCGGCGCTGAAAAAGACGGCGAGTTGCGGAACGAGGTTCTGGCCGAGACTGTCCAGTGCCCCTACACCGATGATCAGCACAACTCCGGTGAAGCCGAGCAGCGCGCCGGTCAATTGACGGCCTCCCGGAAACTGGCCACGTCGCAGCACAAGATAGGATAGTGCAAAGACCCAAAGCGGTGATGTGGAATTGAGGACGCTTGAAACCGCCGTTCCGGCATATTGCTGTCCCCAGGCCAGAAGCAGCCACGGACCGGTGCTGTTTAAAAGCGACTGGGTGAAGAAGAGCCACCAGCTTCGCCGGTCCATCGGCAGACCCATGCCCTGAAACGTCATGATCAGCAAGAGCACGGCCGAAGCCAGCACCACGCGTATGGCCATCAGGGTTGCAGGCGGAAACGTCTCAAGTGCAAGACCGATCCACATGTAGGACGAGCCCCACAACAGGGCGAGACACCCCAGCAGTACGTATTCGAAAGACCGGTTCTGCATGATCCGAAGCGTCAGCCGTGCACTGCAAGGCTGTCAGAAGGCGCAGCTTCGCGGTCATCCATGCCGTAGTCCCGAAGAACATGCGCGACACGCAACCTGTAGTCCTTGAAATAGCTGGTTCTGCCGATTTGCTGCGCTTTTCTGTGTGCGGTCAGCCTGCGCCATTCATTCAAGGCTTCTTCGTCGCGGAAAAACGAAACGGAAAGCAGTTTTTCAGGGTCGCTCAGGCTCTGGAAACGTTCAACGGAGACAAAGCCATCGATCTCTTCAAGAAGCGGGCGTATCTCTGCCGCCGTATCAAGATAGTTCTGCTTTTTGTCCGCATGCGGAATGACTTCGAAAATCACTGCAATCAATTTCCACTCTCCCCTTCGCCATGCGGCGCGGAGGCCAGTGTCAGAAACGTGCGGTCCTCCCGCAAGATGAATTTTTCTCTCATGGCGAATTCATAGTTCATTTGTCCGAGTGGATCGGCGGCAAGTCGCGCGCGATAGGCTTCATAGGCGGCCAGATTTTCAATGGAATAAACGCCATATGCACGTGTGGTTGATCCCTCGTGTGGCGCAAAGTAGCCGATCAGGTTTGCGCCACAGCGAGGAATCGCCTGCCCCCAGTTTCGGGCATATTCCTCAAAGGCAGCCCTTTTTGTGGGGTCGATGTGATAGCGGATAAAACATGTGATCATCATCCGGTCCTTTTCAGTTGGTCCTGAGGACGGTTTATGCCATGGTCTGCGGTGAGAATGCTTCGATGAGGATCGAACCATGAAAGACGGACCAGACATTGCTCGCATCGGCGCCCTGATCGGAGATCCGGCCCGCGCCAACATCTTGAGTGCCCTCATGAGCGGCAAGGCACTGACGGCAACGGAATTGGCGGCCGAGGCCGGCATCACCGGCCAGACGGCCAGTTCGCACCTGAAAAAACTGCAGGAAGGCGGGCTGCTGGTTCAGGCCAAGCAGGGCCGTCACCGCTATTTCACGCTTTCAGGCCCCGATGTCGGCACGACGCTCGAAGCCCTCATGGGACTTGCGGCCCGCAAGGGGCATTTGCGCACGCGCACCGGGCCTCGCGATCCGGCCATGCGAACGTCCCGCGTCTGTTATGATCACCTTGCCGGCGACATGGCGGTCAGGATCTTCGACAGTTTGCAGTCACGCGATTTTTTGAAAATCACACAGGACAAGGGAGGTTTGGGTCTTACAGCCAGCGGCGAAGATTTTGTCACCGGTTTCGGTGTCGATCTCGCGGGTCTCAGGTTGTCGCGCCGCCCGATCTGCCGGGCCTGTCTTGACTGGAGCGAACGGCGTAACCACCTAGCAGGATCACTCGGAGCAGCGCTCCTGGTCCGGTTCCAGGAAGAAGGCTGGCTTCGGCGCGAAAAAGACAGCCGTGTGGTCCACATTTCTTCACACGGCCACGAAAACCTAAACAGGCTTTTTCCTTCAAGCCTGGACTAGAATCCATCCGGCTCCACGAACTACGCGGGACCGGTTTCAGTCAATTCTGTAACTCACTTGGGATTCAATTCTAACGTGCCTCACCAGGTCGACAACAAGAAACGGGTTGCCCTCGTCATCAAAGCCTATCCGGTTGCGCTCATTTTGATCAGCCTCGCGCTAAATCTGGCGGTCTTCGGGATCACCACCACGTCGATTGCCTTGCCTTCGCACGAAATCCTCGTTTCACTTGTCATTGCAGGACTGATGCTTGTCTTGAACCACACCTGGTTGATGACAAGCACCGAGTTGACGAGGCTTAAGTTCAACATTCGCGCAACGCCTGAAGAATGGAAAACCAGCGGCTTCACCAGGGAAGATGTCACGCAAGACGGGTTCGCCGAATTGGAACGGCATCACAATGCCCACAGAAATGCAACGGAGAACACCACGTTGTTTGTCCTGTTGGCTTTCGTTTTTTCGCTGGTGTCTCCATCTGCCATGGCGGCAGGCTTCTGGCTGATCGGATTTGCACTTGGACGGCTTGGCCACACATTCAGCTATTTGACCGGCAGGAGCGGTGCGCGCGGATTGTTCATGAGCCTCAGCCTGCTTTCCCTGTATGGGATGGCAGGGTACCTGGCGATCAGTTTGCTGATTTAGGGAGTTAATGCAGAAAGAAGTGTCGTTGGTCTGGTTTGAAACCGGGAGCGACAAATCATCAGAAAATTTCTCTGCTTGGTCAGGAACCTGATACAGAGCAACCAGATTTCGGGAGACGCCAAACGTCTCCCGAAACCTTGGGATTGCTTCCCGCCAGGATCGAAGCAGCCTAGCTGGCAACTCTGCGAAGCGGCCGCGGTTAGCTGTCTGGCGGTGCTGAACCAGAAGAACTCTGGTCGTGTGCACAGTCTTTTTCTGTCATTTGTGGTCCGCGAATCGAAATCCCCGTCCACCTGATGAGTCTCATTCTAGCGCACTGCGTGCACTTTACAAGAACGCACCTTGTCATTGATCGAGGAAACACCTGTTTGAACTCCCAGACCGTTCTGTTTGCTCACAAAAAACAAGAAAGCCTCCCGTGGTCTTTCCCCGGGAGGCTTCTCATCGACAGGTAATATCAAGGCGGGCAGGACTACTCTGCAGCTTCCATGCGCGCCGGATCGTAGTTCAGTATCGGCGCCAACCAGCGTTCTGCCAGGCCGAGATCCCAGCCCTTTCGTGCAGCATAGTCTTCGACCTGGTCTCTTTCGATCTTGCCGACGCCAAAATAGTGGCTGTCCGCGTGGGCAAGATACAGTCCGGAAACCGACGACCCTGGAAGCATCGCACGGCTTTCCGTCAACTGGATTCCGGTGAGCCTTTCCGCATCCAGAAGGCGGAACAGGGTATCCTTTTCGGTGTGGTCCGGCTGGGCCGGATAGCCAGCCGCCGGACGAATGCCCTGATAATTCTCGGCAATGATTTCCTCGGCCGAAAGAGTTTCATCTGTGGCGTAACCCCACACGTCCTTGCGAACGATCTGGTGCAGTTTTTCCGCAAAGGCTTCCGCGAGCCGGTCCGCGAGCGCCTGGGACAGGATCTTGTTGTAGTCGTCGCTTTCGCGGGCATACCGGGCCGCGAGCTCGTCTTCGCCGTGACCTGCCGTTACCGCGAACCCGCCGAGCCAGTCATCAACACCGCTCTCGTGAGGCGCCACGAAATCGCTGAGTGCAACATTGGCCCGCCCGCCCGCATTGCGGGACATTTGCTGCCGCAACGTATGGAACGTGGCCAGTTCTGCAGACCTGCTTTCATCGGTAAAGAGGCGTATGTCGTCCCCGACCGCGTTGGCCGGCCAGATACTGGCAACACCGCGTGCCGTCAAAAGCTTCTTTTCAACGATCTCATCCAGCATCCGGCGGGCATCGTCGTAAAGCGCCTTGGCTGCCGGACCATATCGGTTGTCCGTGAGGACGCCCGGATACCGCCCCTTGATCTCCCAGGTCGCGAAGAACGGCGTCCAGTCAATCACCGGCACGAGCTCTTCCAGCGGAAAGTCGTCAAACACGGTACGTCCGGGCTTTCTGGGCGCAATCGGTGGCTTGCCTTCAAAGTCGCACTTGAACGCATTTTTCCGGGCCGTCACGATAGAAGCGCGTTTCTGCGTCCCCCGGCTGGCGGCATGTTTTTCGGCAACGTCGGCATACTCCGTGCGTACATCGGCAAAATAAGGTTCGCGCGCGCCTTCGCTCATCAGTTTGGTCGCAACGCCGACGGCCCGCCCGGCATCGGTTACGTAGATCGCCTGTCCGCGCGCGTAGTTCGGGTGAATCTTCACGGCGGTGTGGATTTTCGATGTCGTCGCACCGCCAATCAACAGCGGCAGTTCCATGTTTTCACGCTCCAGCTCGGCCGCGACATGGCACATTTCATCGAGCGAAGGAGTGATCAGCCCGCTCAAGCCGATCATGTCCACCTTTTCCTCTTTCGCCGTTTCCAGGATTTTGGCTGCCGGTACCATTACACCGAGATCGATGACCTCGAAATTGTTGCACTGGAGCACGACGCCGACGATGTTCTTGCCGATGTCATGCACATCACCCTTCACGGTCGCCATCAGGATCTTGCCTGCAGACGAATGTCCGGTCAGACCAAGTTCCGCTTTCTCCTTTTCCATGAAAGGCATCAGATACGCGACGGCCTTTTTCATCACGCGCGCGGACTTCACCACCTGTGGCAGGAACATCTGGCCGGAGCCGAACAGGTCGCCGACCACGTTCATTCCATCCATCAGCGGACCTTCGATCACATGCAAAGGACGATCGAATGCCTGGCGTGCTTCCTCGGTATCCTCGACAACGTAGTCATCAATGCCATGAACAAGAGCATGCTCCAGGCGCTTGGCAACACCCCAGGTGCGCCAAGTGAGATCGGCTTCCCTTTTCTTGCCGCCTTCGCCTTTCCAGCGTTCGGCCGCATCAAGCATCCTGTCCGTCGCATCGTCACGGCGGTTCAGCACGACGTCTTCGCAATGGTCGCGAAGATCGGCACTGAGGTCATTGTAGACTGCAAGCTGGCCTGCGTTGACGATTGCCATATCCATGCCACGCTGAATGGCGTGGTACAGGAATACGGAGTGCATTGCTTCACGCACCGCCTCATTGCCGCGGAATGAGAACGACAGGTTCGATACACCGCCCGAAACATGGGCATGGGGCAGATTTTCGCGTATCCAGCCGGTCGCCTCGATGAAATCGACACCGTAGTTGTTGTGCTCCTCGATCCCTGTTGCAACGGCGAAAATATTGGGATCGAAGATAATGTCTTCCGGTGGGAACCCGACGACGCCGGTCAAAAGTTCATAAGAACGGGCACAGATTTCGGTCTTTCTTTCGAAGGTATCCGCCTGCCCCTTCTCGTCAAAAGCCATGACGACAACGGCGGCGCCATACCGGCGGATCAAACGGGCCTGTTCGATGAACGCGTCCTCGCCCTCTTTCATGGAGATCGAATTGACGACACCCTTGCCCTGGATGCATTTCAGCCCTGCCTCGATGACGCTCCACTTGGAACTGTCGATCATGACCGGCACCCGGGCAATATCCGGCTCGGCGGCAACAAGGTTGAGAAACGTGACCATGGCATCTTCTGAATCCAGAAGCCCCTCATCCATGTTCACATCAATGATCTGGGCGCCATTTTCGACCTGTTGCCGGGCCACATCGAGTGCCGTCGCATAATCGCCTTCCTTGATGAGGCGCCGGAAACGGGCCGAACCCGTGACGTTGGTCCGTTCACCGATATTGACGAAGTTGGTTTCCTTGGTCAGCACAAACGGTTCGAGTCCGGACAAGCGCATATGCCGTGCGACTTCAGGAATCGGACGCGGTGTCTTGTCGGCAACGGCATCAGCAATTGCCCTGACATGGGCCGGTGTCGTGCCGCAACACCCGCCAACAACGTTGACGAGGCCGGCTGACGCAAATTCCTCAAGCAACCCGGCCATATGTTCGGGACTCTCGTCATACTCGCCGAATTCGTTCGGCAATCCCGCATTCGGGTAAGCGCAGACAAGCGTATCGGCAACCCGGCCGAGCTCGTCGACATGGGCGCGCATTTCCTTCGCTCCGAGAGCGCAGTTGAGACCGACGGTGAACGGCTCCGCATGGCGGACCGAGTTCCAGAAGGCTTCCGGCGTTTGCCCGGAGAGCGTGCGGCCGGACAGATCGGTTATCGTGCCTGAGATCATCACCGGCAGGATCCTGCCGATTTCCTCAAAAACCTCGTCGATGGCAAACAGGGCGGCTTTGGCGTTGAGCGTGTCGAAAATGGTCTCGACCAGAAGAATATCCGCGCCTCCGGCGATCAGGCCACGCGCTGCCTCCGCATAGGAAATCCTGAGATCGTCGAAGGAAACAGCCCGATATCCGGGATCATTGACATCCGGCGAGATCGATGCCGTCCGATTGGTCGGTCCCAGCGCTCCAGCAACAAAACGGGGACGCGCAGGGTCCTTATTCGTGACGATATCGCAGGCTTCGCGCGCAAGTCTGGCGCTCTCCAGGTTAAGTTCGTAGGCAAGTTCCTCCATACCGTAATCGGCCTGGGCAATCGTCGTGGAGGAGAACGTGTTGGTTTCGATGATGTCCGCCCCAGCCTCCAGATAGTCGACATGGATCTTCCGGATCGCATCGGGCTGGGTCAGGCTCAAAAGGTCGTTATTGCCTTTGACGTCACTCGGCCAGTCGGCAAAGCGTTGGCCGCGATAACCGGCCTCGTCCAGTTTCAGGTCCTGGATTTCGGTTCCCATTGCACCGTCAAGCACGAGGATACGGGTCTTGGCGAGGTCGCGAAGTCGCACTAGGGCGTCGGACTTGATCACGGGTATTTCCTTCCGGACAGTCGAGTTAATTTTGGATCGGCACTCAACGTGAAAGTGCCTCTTGAATTGCCGGGCGAGCTGTTCCTTCCTGTTTCAGGCACAGCTTTTCTTGCAGTATTCGGTTTGACCGAGTGCCCTACGCGGGGCCCCTTCCCCACAAGCAGAAGGGAGATTTTCACGGCCTTGGCCAGTTGCCCCCAGTTCCCGTGCAACGCCTGTCTGTCAGAGTTGCCGTGTTCGGAAGCCGAGCCCCTTGTTGTCGAGGGTCAAGTTGAGGGTCTTTCTGGATCGTCAGGCTGCCATGTTCTCCGGTGCCTGCTGTCCCATGCCGAGCATGTGGCAGATCGCGTAGGTCAGATCAGCCCTGTTCATGGTGTAGAAATGGAAGTCGTTGATACCTCGGTCGACCAGATCCATGACCTGTTCACAGGCAATCGCCACGCCAACGAGTTTCCGTGTTTCCGGGTCGTTGTGAAGGCCGGCAAACCTGCGGGCGAGCCATGACGGAATGCTGGTTCCGCATTTGGCCGAGAACACCATGGTCTGCTCGAAATTGTGGATCGGCAGAATGCCGGGAATCACCGGGACGTTGATCCCGGCCGCTGCGATCCGATCCAGATAATCATCGAACATGTCATTGTCGAAGAAATACTGGGTAATGATCCGGTCCGCACCCGCATCAACCTTGCGTTTCAAGTTGTCTATTTCACTCTGCCAGCTGCCGCTTTCAGGGTGTTTTTCAGGATATCCGGAAACGGAAATATCGAAATCGGCAATTTTCTTGATCCCGGCCACAAGATCGGAAGCATAGGCATAGCCATCCTCCCGGGGCACATAGCGACTGCCGATACCTTCCAGCGGATCCCCGCGCAGTGCAACCAGATTGCGCACACCCAGTTTCCAGTAGTCCTCGATGATGGCATCGACTTCTTCGCGAGACGCGCCGACGCATGTGAGATGGGCAGCAGGGCTGAGGTCAGTTTCCCCCAGGATGCGCTCGACTGTCTTGTGGGTCCGCTCCCGCGTCGAACCACCTGCGCCGTAGGTTACGGAAACAAAGGACGGGCTGAGCGGCTTCAGCCGCTTGACCGTGCCCCAGAGCGTTTCAGCCATCTTGTCGGACTTCGGAGGGAAGAACTCAAAGGACGCCGTAATTGGCGATAGAGCGGCCTGGTGTGAGCGGCGGTTGGAAAATTCAGACATGTCAGGCGACCTCTCGGGACGTGTCGCGCGCGGGCCAATCGGTGACGATGCGTCGATCCCGGGCAAGCCAAAGCGTAACGGTTAGGTTGTTTTCTGTGTCGTCTCCCGGAACCAGGTCGGTGACCTGTTCCAGATCGAGTTCAAGAGCCTCCAGCCAGCGCTCCATCTGGTCATGGGCAAAGCCGAGCCGGCGGTGGGCATGGTTGTCGCGCAGAAACTCCAGTTCATGCGGTGCGAAGTCGATGATCATGAGGCGGCCGCCGGGCCGCAGGGCACGTGCAGCTTCGGCAAGTGCCCGCGCCGGTTCATCGAGAAAGTGCAGAACCTGATGGATCGCGACAACGTCGAAAGACCGCGGTGGTACATTCAGGGCATAGACGTCACCATGGCGTACCTGTGCGTTGCCAAGTTTTGATTTTGCCAGATTTGCCCGTGCCACCGCCAGCATGTCGTGCGACGCATCAATGCCAAGCGCCGAGGAATACTGTTCCGAAAAGACTTCCAGCAGCCGGCCCGTACCCGTTCCCAGATCCAGAAACGACTGGAACGGCGTATCCCCGAGCGCTGATTGCATGGCTGTTTCCACGTCATCTTCCGAAACGTGCAGGGAGCGTTCCCTGTCCCAGGTGAGCGCACGTGCGGCGAAGTAGGAAGCAGCCTCCTCCGCCTTGGCCTTGCGAATGGCCCGGAAACGTTCCTGATCAGCGGCAAGAACGGGATCTTCTCTGGAAATACGTTCAACCAGTCCCCTCGCAAGTTCACCTTCAGGGCCATCCGCCAGGCGATAGTACACCCACGACCCTTCAGGAAATCGCTGTATCAGATCCGCTTCGGCAAGAAGTTTCAAATGGCGTGAGATGCGCGGCTGGCTCTGTCCGAGGATCGCTGTCGCATCTTTCACGGTCAGCTCGCTTTCGGCCAGCAATGCGATAAGACGCAAACGTGTGGCTTCGCCGACGGCCCTGAGGGCAGCAAGCGTGTCTTCCACGGAAAGCGTTGGTTCGTCGGTCATGCGTAGTAGCTTATGCCTTGTCAGCATCAATGTCGATATAAAGATATCTTTATATGAACTTGAAAGCAGATGCAAGCGGCAGAAACAAATACGACGCGAATTGGTGACATTACGGCACTCGATGACGTCCGCGACGTCTCTCAACCCTTTGACTTAAGTCCGTGATGCGGTCAATCATGGCTTTTCAATGCGCGTGAAACCGGCAACGCCACAAGGCTACGGGCCCTCTGGCAAGCGCCATTCAGCGTGTCGTTTGATCGGAATTGCGTGCTTGCAGGCCGCCCGGGTTTTTACCGCGAGTTCGATCCGCCTTGTGATGCCAGACTTACAATTCACTGCAAGCAAGACCGGCCGCCTGCAGGCGGCATCCTCGAATGAAGGCAGACCAATGGACCACAGTGATTGGCAGATCATCCTCGACCAGCCTGCGAAGTCTCCTCAGCTTGGTTTTGACCGGTACGCAAACGCATTTGCCGACATCGTGCACAACAGTCCACCCCGGTTTGCAATCGGCATTTTCGGTGGATGGGGGTCTGGAAAGACCACCCTGATGGAGCGCATACGACACAAGCTGAAACCGAACAAGAATATCGTCAAGGTGGACTTCAGCGCGTGGCGCTATGAAAAGGAAGACCACCTGATCATTCCCTTGCTCGATTCAATTCAGGCCGCTCTCGACAAATGGCTCGAGGATCAGGGAGGAAATGATGAAAAGATCGAATCTCTGATCAAAACGATCGGCCAGGTCGCCTACTCAATCACCGCCGGCCTTTCCTTCAAGGCGGGGCTGGGAGATGCCCTTTCAGTTTCCGTCGATGCCAACAAGATGTTGATGTCGGCAAAGAACATCAAGGAAGAGGAAGAAAAAGCAAGCGTTCCGAAATCGTCATATTTCGCCAGTTTTCGCGCCTTGAGCCTGGCATTTGAAACCTTCGCGAAGGACGACCCCGCACGGCGGATTGTTGTGTTCATAGACGATCTGGACCGCTGCCTGCCGAAAGGCGCGCTCTCTGTCCTGGAATCCATGAAACTGTTTTTCGATCTCGACGGTTTCGTTTTTATTGTCGGACTCGACAAGGACGTTATCGCCTGGAGCATCGACAGCATCTACAAGACCGCGGCCCGTGAAGGTGACACGGACGCTCCGCTCGCCCGTCCCATAGAAGGTGCCGACTACATCAAGAAGATTTTCCAGGTCCCTTTCGAATTGCGACCGGTCAGCAGCGACAATGTTGAAGATCTCGTGAATTCCATGGCCCTTGAGGCGAGGCTGCCGCAAACACAAAAAGACGTCCTCATCGACGATATTCTCCCTCATCTGCGCTATCTCGTTTCGGAAGGCGGCGGGATCAACCCGCGAGACGTGAAACGCTACATCAACAATTTTACAATGGCGTCAAAGACGCGCGACCCTGCCAAGGCATTCGACAGCAATGTTTTTCTGACACTCCAGACCCTAGCCACGATACCGGAGTGGCAATTCGTTTATGACGCCTTCCGGGGCAGTCGAGACATGTTCAGGCTCGCGCTGGATCACTACCTGTCGGACGCCAATGATGCGCGTGAAGCACTGAGGGGCTATGATCCTGCCTTTTCCGCACTTCCACCTCTCCTGGAAGAATACCTTCGCGCTCCCAATCTCGGAAATCCCCTCGTGAAGACGGAGACACTCGCGGACTACCTTGAAATCGGAGCCTCTTCACTGGAAAGCTCCGAGGATCTGATCCGGGAGGATTTTGCCAGGGCAATCGCGAACTTGCGTTCTTTGCGCATTGAAATCCTCGACCTGCCCCTTGATCCGCCACCCGAAAACGGCGAACTCAGCGAGCTTTCCGAGAAGTTCTCACACGTCCACAGCGGAATGGCGAGCAATCTTCCGACTTGGGAATTTCAGAAGCTGCAGGCCGACATTCTTGAAGTCGACAGACTGCTTGGCTTCCGTTTTCCCGAAAAATCCGCTCAGGACACGACGGGAAACCGCCTTCCGGAGACCTGGAAGGAAGATCTGGGAAAGGCGTTCCTGCGCATTTTGACCGCCGTCTCATACTATGTGAACGTTGTTAGACGGCGACCGGAGCAGTTCGCAAACACCATGTCGTGAGCGGGCACGGGCGGAAGCAAGTGGAACAAACCCTGCCGCGCTAACTCCGCGCAAGCATGTGATCAAAATTACCGTCCTGAATGCAGGCAGGAAGGTTGGCATGAGGAATGATTTGCGTCCCGACGAGTTCACGCTCGTAAAGCTTTTGAATATCGCTGGTATCGACCGTCTGTCCGTGGACAACCGAGTCCAGCTTGGTCCTGAAGGCCTCAAGACCGCCCATGGAGGAAAAATGCCATCCTGCATCGGGAATGATTTTCACCGGTCTGCCTATACCCGACAGATTGTTGTTCCGTATTCTGAGAAATGGCTGTGTTGCGAAATCCGGAACATACGGCTTCTTGGTCATCCGTGCCTTTGTTCGACGCAATTGCTGAGGCGTCGTCAGATACTTCTTCTCGATCATCCGCGACCCAAGCAGCCAGGTCTTGCCGGGAACGATGCGATCAAGATGATGCTTGTGCAGGCTTTGCTCGAACACCAGCAATCTGCCCCTGAAAAGTCGCTCCGCCATGACCTTCGCAAGGGTCGGGGCACGAACGATTTCGTCGACATCCGACAATAAGACAAGATCGTCGGGATCACAGCTTTCCAGCGCACGTGAAATGCAGTTTCGCTGGTAGTTCTCGCGTTCCCAGTCCTTTTTCCGGCGGTTCTTGTAGACACCGAGCGCAGGTGGAAGCTGGTCAGGGAACCGAACCTGCAGATCGATGATCTTGTCGGCCCACGGCGCGAAACGGTCTCTGTTTTCATCAAAATAGAACGGCTTCGGTGATCCGCGCTGTGTCTGATCGGCCTCAACGAGAACAAACCGGTCAACACTGTCGCCCATTTCGCGCAAGCGGATTTCCAGGAGATCAAACTCGTTGTGAAAGACAAAACAGTCATAAAGCATCATCTTTAAAGTTCCAGTTCCGCCCGTTACATGCTTTTCCAGAGCCTGAATTTTGCCCGCAGGATCTTTTCCTGCAGATATCGTTTCGCCTTGAAACTCGCCGGCAGACGCAAGTCTTCCGCCGAATAGGTTCCGGACAGAAAGGCGCTGTCAAATCGCTTCATCACTGCTTCCGGCCTGTAGGGATCGACTGACCG